>VZQC01001663.1:1277875-1429061 GCA_009823505.1 Rhizomys pruinosus
ATATATATATATATATATATATATATAATTTTAAATTTTATCTTAAAATGTGAGGAGGTCTGGGCTTGGGGGTACACTCCTTTAATCCTAGCAATCAGGAGGCAGAGGCAGGAGGATTTCTGTGAGTACTTTACATTTTGGTCTGAGCTATCCATAGAGATCTCAGTCTGGGAAAATGGGATAAAATAGGACTGAAATTTCCACCCTAATATCACATTTGAGAAGGCTCTAGAAATTTTAATCTATTAGGACATCATTCATTGGGAGAAGGCCTAGTTATAAATTATCCTCAAGGACCCATGAGAAGGCTCAACTGGCAAATGGACTTGCAGTACAAGCCTGGGGACCTGAGTTTGATTTTGGGGCCCATGTAAAGGTGGAAGGAGAAAACGGCCTCCGCAGAGTTGTCTTCTGACCTTCATGGCATAAGGGACACAATAACCTCCATATACATTTCTCTCACACATAAGTATTTTTAAAAAGTCTTTAAACATTATTCTCTATAGTGTTTATTGTCATTAAAACCTCACTCCTATAATTTTATTTATGAATATTATTGAATGTTAAATTTTTGAAACCTAAAAGTAATAAATCTACAATTATTTTGATCAAAATTAAAACCCTGGAATAAATATTTTTCTTCACTAGACATTATTTTCTTAAACATTTAAATAAAACTTTCTCAAATGTCCTCCTGGGGAGATGCAGAAGAATGGCCTCAATTGCAGGCTCAGAATTGAATAGATTTTTTTTTTTCTTTATGGCTTTGGGGCTGGAGGTGATTGTCAGATAAGAGCCAGAAGGTAACATGACACCAGCAACTGATCGTTTCAGACTTGGCCTCTTGAGAAGCTGGCATTCTGACGGGTTTCTGCAGCTAGTTGGTCTATTTGGAAAGATTCGATGCTGTACTTGCAGGCCTTTGACTCTCTGATGACTGGTCCATTCTTTCATTTTATTTCTGAACAATTTTCTAAGTAGTTAACTCCCAGTCATGGAGAGCTAATTAAAACTTTTAGAGTGTTCATCAAGGGAAGTTTTAGTTAGACAGGTAAAGAAAGATGTTGAGATCCTTTGCACAGTTGGATGAACAGGTTAATAATGTGAATTTCAAAATTACAGAGAATGCATTGCAAATATATTAGCATTCACACTAACAAATAGGTTGGGTGAAAATTACATTTATTTGTTTGATTTAATCTTTTCACAGTATACATGAATGTCAAAACATCACGTAATTCCTCATAAATATGCAGACATTTAATAGGCATTTATGACTGTCAACTACAGTGATACTAATATGTGAATGTCATGGTAACCCAAGAGTTGGAGAAGCTGAGCCAGTAGGATAAATTCAGTTACCTTGAGCTGCAGAGTGAGGTGGGCAACAATAATGTTAACATAAAAGGAAATTTAAAAAGAAATTCAGGTAAGCAATAACATCGAGTTTTATACTCATTTATAGTGATTGAAAAAAGCAAAATATATTTTCAAGAGGTAATTGACAGTTTGAAAGTCATGACATGCTTTTTTTCTCTTCCATTCTTTGGCCTTTGCATCTTAGAGATGGGAAACCCTGCACTGTCAGAACATCTGAAGCCTCTTAACACTATAGAATGCAAGTGTTTTATTAGCACAGTAGAAATAGATTAAACTAGTTTTTTAGTCTGCTTGGGGCACATTTCTTAGTATCCAAGGTGGCTGGGTGTAGTGGTGCCTGCATTTAACCCTAAAACTCTGGAGGCAGAGGGAAGCAGAGCTCTGTGAGAGAGAGGCTAGCGTGGGCTACACTGCAAGATCCAGAGCAGCTGCGGCTACAGGGAGATACTGTCTCAAAAAAGAAAATAACTGAAAACATAATCAGGAAGTAATGTGAAACATAAAAGAAATGTAAATTTTTTCAGTTCTTTGATCATTTATATGAAAGCAGATTTTGTTTGTGATTTTTTTTTCTTATACATATTATAAAATTTGCTTGAATTAAGTTTTTATGTATATTATTGATAGATAAGTAACTGATGGATGTCTGATAGCTACATGATAAGTAGGTTATATATTGATGACAGAAAGATAGTAATAGAAAGATATGTAGATATACAAAAATATTTGGCTAGTATATAGGTGATAAATAGATACATGATAATGATAGATGGGTGAGATATAGATAGATGGTGAGTCATAATTGGTAGATAGATAAATGATCATGGAAAGTTGACACATAGATGACTACATGATAGAGACATGGTCTGATAGACGAGATAGATAGATAGATAGATAGATAGATAGATAGATAGATAGATAGATGATAGATAGATAGATGCTAGATAGACAGTTTGCTAGGTAGATGGAAGAAATGAAAGAGAGATAATAATAAATCCTCTAACATCTATCTATCTGTTCCTTGAGCTGTGTTCTAGCACAGAATAATCAGGAAAAATATTACAGAATACATGAAAATATAATAAAGGTTAAGTGTGGTTTTACTGAGGTAAACGGTCTTAACTGAAATAATAATTAGTGGAATAACAGTACTTTTATCATATTTTAAATGTTCTTATCACTACCATCCATTTCATCTTCCTTATATTCAGGTAATTTCAATTTTGTGGACAAGTCTACCCAATCTCACACTACCAGCACCACCTTTCAGCTCTTATCTCTGTAAACCACCACTGCATGTCTCCCCTATATTTCCCTGTGCAGATATGACATAAACAATATGACTTAAATTTGAAGTGCCAGCATAGAAGCTCATGCTTGCCATCCCAGCACTCAGGAGGCTTAGGAAGATCTTTCTAGGCTACACAGCATGTCCAAGGCACTTTGGGCTACAGAGGAAGACCTTGAATAGGGCAAGAGTATAAATCTTCCATTTATATTTTCCCTACCCAAAGACCATATATTTTCATCTCAACTATACATTTGCCTCATAGTATGTACATGGCTGCTTCAGTTTAGGGTACAGCAGCAAAATCCACACATATCCACAAAATCCACACATTATGGCGTTATGGTTAGAAAGTTGGTTGTTACGATATTGCTTAACAACCTTAGCCTATGATTATTTTCCTTATTGACTCAAAATCATCCAACTTTTCTTGTAAAGGAAGGACATTTAAAGCTTCTTTTGAGTATATTCAGTGGTCTTTGACTCCTTCAGTAAGTAAAATAGTGGTTATTTGAACCCAAGTTTTGAGATAATGGAATAGCTAACCTGTAACCAAGATGTTGCTAAGTGTGTAAAGAGGGTAGCATATATTATATGGAGACACTGGACAAAGAATGGGTGACATCCCTGGTGGGGTCAAGAAGGGCAGTGAGAGATGTTGCCATGCTGTTTCAAATGGAACAGAATTTTAAGTTTAGTAACTGCTTATTTCTAGAAATAGTTATTTAAAAATTTTGGACTGCCAATGAGTATAGGTAAATGAAATGACTGATTTGTATTTCTGTACATTTATATCTTCTTGGGGAAAATAGGCAAATTATTTGCCTATTTTCAATTGTGTTATTTGCTTTTTCATTGTTCTATTGTAAAAAAGATCTTCATGTATTAGAAATTTATTTTTTTCTTTTTAGATTATTTCATGTGTGAGCCTGGAGAAATGGCCTAGTGGTTAAGAGAAATAGATAAATAAAAATAATTTTTAATTAAAAAAAGAAATTTAAATTTCAAACTAGATAATTTCTGCAATCCCTCCCCCAATACTGCTTTTTATGCTTTCTGGATGATTCATTTTGCTATAGAAAAATGGTTTAACTTGAGGAGGGCAGAGATGTAGCTCAGTTCCTACAGTGCTTGGTGAGCATACAAAAAACCCTGGGTCTGATACCTAGCATCCCAGGGCAGTGTGTGGAGACAGGAGGATCAGAAATCCAAGGTCATTCTATGAGACACAGTGAGTTTGAAACCAGCCTGGACTATGTGATATTCTATTTTAACAACAAGAACAAAAACTATGAGGTCAGATGGACCTACTGTTTCTTTTCTTAAGTAATTTTCTTTTAGTTTATATTAAATTCTATGTCTAGTTATAAGCAGTATCCATTTAATCTTAAATTTAATTCTGTGATTCCATGTCAGTTAATTATTGAATGTGAAGAGAGGGGAACAAATTCCTTATTCTGCATGTAATCCAGATGATATTATTTGAACAGATTTTTCTTTGCACTTAGTGGAATTCTTGTCATATGTGATCGGTCTAGAATGTATGGTTTTCTTTGTTTTCCTCCTCACCCATCTTTTACTATACCTTTTCAATCTCAGTGCTTTTGTTTTCATTTTTATTATTCGGAAATTATATTTATCATTATCTTTGTGGAGATTTTCTTTGGAACAATGGTTATGGATTATTTTCATTAACATCTAGATCATTATAAATTTTAAATTTATTATTAATTATTAGTTGGGTTATTCAATGTTCTTTTTTAGAGTTCTCAACTTGACACAGCCTAGAGACATCTGAAAGGAAAGCCTCGATCAAAGAATTGGCTCAGTCAGACTGGCCTGTAGACATGCCTGTGAGGGATTGTCTTAAGTGTTAATTGATATAGGAGGGCCCAACCCTCTTTGTGGGCACCGTTGCCTAAGCAGGTGGTCCTGACTTATATAAGAAAGCTAGCTAGCCAAGTGTGGTGGCACATGCCTTTATGAGTTCAAAGCCAGCCTGGTCTACAAAGTGACTTCTAGGACAGCTGGGGCTACAGGGAGACCCTGTCTCAAAAAGACCCCCAAAAAAGAAAGGAAAGGAAAGGAAAGGAAAGGAAAGGAAAGGAAGGAAGGAAGGAAGGAAGGAAGGAAGGAAGGAAGGAAGGAAGGAAGGAAAGAAGGAAGGAAGGAAGGAAGGTAAACCCAAGCCTTTGAGCCAGCAAGCAGTGTCCTCTATGGTTTCTGCTTTGCTCCTGTGGCTGTCGGTGAGTTCTCTTGTCAGATGGAATGCTGCAGCCCTGAATAGCAAGTGGTCTTACATTTAAGTTCCTGTGAGTTCCTGTGTTGGCTCCTTCAATGGTGGATTGTGAACTGGAAATATAAATGAAAGAAAACCTTTCCAAAGTTGCTTCTGGTCAGAATATTTTATCACAATATAGAAGTAAAATTAGAACAGACTCTTTTGAGTCAAGTGACTTATTATTACCTCTTAACCAGTAATGCAGAAAATCAAAAGATAGCAAGATGAATTAGGAGAGACTGATGAAAATCCCACCCAGTATCAGCTCTTCTCTCTGATTTTATGAAACTTTTACAACCTTTTACAAACTCCTAGACTGTCCTTAAAATTATGTTTTTAATTCGTATTATCTCATTAGAATACACATGTTCTAGATCTATCTTTATTGGCAATATGCAGGATTGAACTTTGGGCCTAAGGCATGCAAGGCAAGTGGTCTACCAAAGAACTGCAGCCCCAGCCTAAATCTATTGTTGTTAATGCACTGATTATTATGAATACTGTTTTAGTGAAATTTATTTATTCATGCAATAAATATTATTAATATTTAGATATCATCCCACATCATACTCCCCTATAGTCTTCCCACCAGATATCATGCATTCTGTCACATATGTTAAGGCCTAGTGAGTCAAGCTTTTATACCCAGATATCCCTTGGTACAAATTTATCCACTGAAGCCTAACTATATTCATTCACTTGAAGAAGATCAATTCTCCCTCACCTAGCTGTCATCGGTTGCCAATAGCTCCTTAGCTAGAGTTGGGGCCTGCTATTCATTTCCTCAGGTATAAGCTGGGTTTTGTCAGAGTGTATCAGCATGAGTCTTGTGCAGGTTGTCACCATTGCTGCAAATTCATATTAGCAAGCTTCTGGTGGCCTGAAAGAATCTGTTTCCATATGTTCATGTACCAACCCTGGCTCTTACATTCTTTCCACCTCCTTTATCACAGTGGTCCCTGAGCTATGGGGGAGGGACTGGTGTTTAATATGGGAGTCCTATCCAGGGAAACACACTCTACAGCCTCTTATTCTTTGTACCTTGGCCTCTCATAGCCTTCTGTTTGTATCACATTCTGTTGCATGAGGGAACTTTGCTGGTAAAAGTTGAGGGATTCATTAATATTTTATCTACCACCCATTCAGCTATGTTCCATGAACCTTAAGTATAGAGGTTTGACTATAGATATGTCACTTAGGGCTCTCTAAGACACTTAGTCTCTGTTTGTGAGTAGTTGTTAAACTCTGTAATTGCCTCCATCTTTTTTTAAAAATTTTATTTATTTTTATATGTGTATGAATGTACTGTCTGCATGTAGGTCTGTGCACCCAAGTCGTGCAATGCCACAGAGGTCAGAAGAGGGCATCAGATTCCCCTGGACCTGGAGTCAAAGACGGTTCTCAGCTGCCATGTGGGTGCTGGGGATCAAACCCGTGTCCTCTGCAAGAGTAGTCAGTGCTCTTAACTACTAGGCCATCTCTCCAGCCCCAATTGCTTCCATCTTTAGCAAAAGGAAGCTTCTTTGATGAATGTGGTATGTGCAAATATAATGATCTGTAGTTAGCATACAGTAAAAAATTATATTTGTTTAGATATGTGATAGATGTAGGTAGTTTTTCTAGGATCTATATCCTGACCAGTCATGTATATTTGGCTGTTTACAGTGCCAGGCATGAGTTCCCTTCCACTGAGAGGTCTTTAAGTACAATGAGATAGGAATTGATTCCCCCATGAGAAAAGGTCACTACTGCCCCAGTATAATTTATTGTGCCAGTATTAGTTGTGGTTATTAAGCACTGAAGCTGGAGTTGGACCATTGATTGATTTTCTCTCTTAGCAGCTTGCAAAATATTCTCTAGAACTATGAGAACTAGAAAAGTGAAATTAGACCATTATGTTTTTCCCTGCACAAAAGTCAGCTTCAACTGGATCAAAGACCTCAGTATGAAACTTGAAACTCTAAAAAATCTTAGAAGAAAAGATAGGTAGTACCCTATAATTATAGCTGGAGGAAAGGATAGTCTAAATCAGACATTATTTGCTTAGGCATTAAGGTCAATAATCAACAAGTGAGGCCTCTTGAAACTAAAAAGCTTCTTTTGTACAGTACAAGGAACACCCAAGGAAGTGAAGAGGAAGCCTACCGAGTGGTAGAAGATCTTTACCAGGTACATATCTGACAGTGGATTACTATATAAAATATATAAAGAATTAAAAAAATCATGGAAACAAATAACCCAATAAAAAGATGGGCTAAGGACCTGAACAGAAAGTTCTCAAATGAAGAAATAAAAATGGCCAAGAAACACCTTTGAATGTGCTTGGCATCTTTAGTAATTAGAGAAATGCAAATCAAAACCACTTTAGTATTTCATCTTACCCAAGTAAGCCTGATTAAAATCAAAAGAACAAAAGATACCAAATGCTGGTGAGGATTTGGAGACAGGGGAACACTCATCTGTGGCTGGTAGGAATGCAAACTCATGCAATGCTATAGAAAGCAGTAGAACTCTTAAAAAACTGAAAATGAATCTACCACACGAACCAGTCATAACACTCAACTACTATAGAGTTGTGTGTACATTACTGTTTATTGCTGCTGATAAGAGCATGAAATTGATGGAACTGATATACTAAGTAAAGTAAGGGAGACTCAGAATAACAAGTGAAGAATGTCCTCCCTGATTTGTGGATCTTAGCAACAAATCCTTATATGTGAGAATATATCTTGATGTAAATGCAAAAGGAAAGAAAATGGAAAGGAACCACTGGGGTGAGGAAGAGCCTGAAAGAGGGGGATAGTACAAAACATGTCAACAAGGGAGAGATGGAATAAATGTTGGTATTCAACTGGGAAGGGAGAAGAGAAAGATAGACAAGGAACTTGTATGGTAGATAAAGGGGACAAAGGAACTAAAGAGAGGGGGTATCAGGAAACGGGTATTATCTAGGGGAAAATGGGAACACTTACCTGGGAAGGGAGGAGAGGGGTTAGAAACTGAGAGAGAGAAGTGAGATAAATTAAGCTTAGGTGGTATGAAAAACCAGAGGGAAATGTAGTAACTGAAAAACCTACTGAACAATACAGGTAAATATCTGAGCATGAGTACATGCAAATATGGGAAGGCTATATAACAAGAAACACAGTGCCATTCAGGAGAAACCTCCCTTAGAGCTGTTGGTCATGGTAGTCCAAGAGACTCCCTAAACAACACAGATTTTTACCATAGACAATGATTACCTAGCAGAACTTGAAGTTAAGACCCCATTGCTGAAGACAGGACATACTTCAGACACAGAACTTGGAGCAATGGAACTGGAATTGAACTCCCCCATGAATAATATTTTAAGACTATAAAAAACAGAAAATATTTTATAGAAAGTTGTACACCTTGTATGTGCCATTCACTTTAGCAAGGACTGAGGAAGAAAGGATGCCTCTTGATGATAAATGAGTCATTACATTATATTTTAAAGACTTTGCTAAGTATTTTGAACTAAAGAGGTAGGATTGTATTTACTGCAAAAATGGAAGTGATTCACCTGTTCATGAGATAGTGTTAATTGTAAAGGTAAAGTGCATACACACACTTATGAATGCACATATATATTTATTTGAAAGCACTGACTTTATTTAGTGTCTACATGTGTTTAGGGATACATTTGACTATTTTAAAGGCTGCTGTTATTTTTAACATACACATAATAATAATAATATAGAATACAACTATATATTTATTATTTGTATTTTTCAATAGGACTTTGAACTAACAACTTTTCTTCTGGTTTTGCACATCATCTAAAATCCTTCATTTATCACTGGTCCAACTCCTCTTACATAATCCTTCCTCAGTTAAGCACCACCCATTTTCATCATTTCCCTTTTAGCAGTACTTATCTACTACTAAGCCACTCTCTCAAGGTCCTTCTTCCCCTGTATCTCTGATTCCTTTCCCCTTTCTGGCTTCTCTGGTTATATCAAGAGTTATAGATTTGGAGCTACATCCACAGACCAGAGAACAGATGTAGTTGTTTTCCTGAGTCTGTGTTACTTCACTTAGCATAAGAGTCTTAGTTTCATCCACTTACCTGAAAATTTCATGATTTCATTTAATTTACTGTTGAATAGAACTGCATTGTATAAATGTAATGCATGTTCATTATCCATTCGTCAGTTAGCTATATTTAGCATGTTTCCATTTTTTAGCTATTGTAGAAATAGCAGCAACAAACATAGCTGTGTAAGTGTGCAGGAGGATGAGCCCTCTGGGAATATGCCAAAGAATGGTCCAGCCAGATCATACAGTAGATTATTTTTTAGTTTTCACATAATTCACTGTACTGAATTCCACAGTGGTTGTACAAGCTTGCAATCCCTCTAGCAGTGAATGATGCTCCTCTTTCCCATCATCCATGCCAGTATTTGGTTTCATTTGTTCTCTTGACTGATGTAAAATTATCTTAAATTAGTTTTGATTTGCATTTCCATACTTATTAGTCATTTTTAATTCTTCTCTTGAGGGTTTTCTGTTCTGACCCATAGCATATTTTTTAATGTGGTCACTGGTTTTCTTGCTTTTTTGGCTTCCTTTTATTTTCTGGATACTAATTCTCCTGCCAGTGTGTAGCTGATGAAAATGTTCTCCCACTTTGTGGGCTTCTTCTTCACTCTATTGATTTTTTTTTCCTGTGCTATATAAGATTTTTAGTTTAACCAGGTCTCATTTGTTGATTATTGTCCTTAAATTCCTGAATGACTGATGTTCAGTTTAGAAAGACTTCCTGCAGGTGTATTTTGTAGAATACTGTCTATGTTTTCTGCTAACAGTTTGGTGTTTTGGGCTTTACATTGAGGTCATTGATCTCATTGGAGTTGAATTTTGTGCGGGGTGATACATGGGTCCAATTTTATTCTTCTACATGATCTAATTTTTCCAGCACAATTGATTGAATACAGCATCTTTCCTCCAGTGTGTTTCATTGGTCCCTTTGTCAAATATCAGCATGCATTCATGTTTGGGTCTTCTATTTCATTCCATTGATCTACATGTCTATTTTTGTGACAACACTATGCTGTTTATATGACTATAGTTTTGCAATATAGTTTGAGATCTGTGGTGGTTATAACCCCACTATTCCCCTTTGTGATCAGAATTGCTTTGACTATGTGGGGTCTTTTGCGTTTCCACACAAATTTTATGATGGATTTTTCTATTTCTGTGAAGAAAGTCATGGGGATTTTGACTGAGAGTGTATTCAGTCTATATGTTGCTTTTGGTAGTATGGTCCTTTTCACAATAATAATTCTACCAATCCATGAGTGTTGGAGATGTTTCAATCTCCTTATGCCTTCCTCAATTCTTTATTACAAAATGTCATTTCCATTGAGTAGATTTAATGTCTTTGGTTAGGTTTATCCCTGGCTATTTTAATTTGTTTTGAGGCTATTTTGAATGAGAAGGTTTCCCTGAACTCTTTCTCTGATTGCTGGTTATTTAGTTATAGAAAATCTACTGATTTTTGCAAATTGATTTTGTTTCTTGCCACAGTGCTGAAAATGTTGATCACTTCTAGAAGTACTCTGGTGACATTTGGGGGAATTTCTTATGTATAATATCATGTATGTAAGTAGGGATTATTTTTTTTTCTTTTCCAGTTAGTAACCTTTTAATTTCCTTCTCTTGTCTTAGTCCTATAGTTATAGTTTCAAGAACTGTATTGAAAAGGAGTGGAAATAGTGGACAGCCTTGTCTGTTTCCTGATTTTAATGGAAATTCTTCTAGTTTTTCTCAGGTTAGAATGATGTTATCTGTGGGTTTGTTGTATAAGGAGTAAATTATGTTGAGGTTTGATTCCTTCATTTAAATTCTCTCTAGGTCTAGTATCATAAATTCATGTTGCATTTGGTCAATTGACTTTTTTGCATCTATTGAGAGAATCATGTGATTTTTATATTTTGGTGCATTTATATGAGTTATTACATTTATTGACTTATGCATATTTGAGCCATCCCTGTATATATATATATATATATATATATATATATATATATATATTCCTTATATCAAGCCAAGTCAACTTGATCATGGTGGACGATATTTTTTGATGTGTGTCTACATGCAATTTGTGAGTAATTTGATGGGAAATTTGTGCCTATGTTCATAAGGGATATGGGTCTACAGATTTCTTATTGTTGTATCTTTACCTGGTTTTGCAAGTACAGTAATACTGACTCATAAAAGGTATTTGGGAATTCTCTTTTTTATTCTATTATTTGGAATAATTTAAGTGCTATTGATTGTAGATATTTGATGGCATGGTAAAATTAGTGCTGTGACTCCATCTGGGTCTGGATTATTTTTAATCTGGAGGCTTTGTATTAACATTTTTTTTAAATTTCTGTATTTGTTATGCATCTGTTTATTCTGTTGATCTTTTGGTTTAACTTTGGTGGTTTCATTGTATTTAGAAATTTATCTATTACTTATGGAAATGTAATAGAGTATAGGTTTTAAAAATAAGTTTGTGCAGAGAGATCCAGAGAACTGATGCATTTACCCCATGGCAAAATGTAGTTAGATGCTAAGCATGACAAAGAATTCACCAATATTTATTCCAAACTGTTATTATTGGCATTTGTTTTAAAGTTGTTATCATTATTGATGTCAATATAACATTTTTGAGTCATACTATTTACTTTCATGATAAATGAAAATAATAAAGATAATTGAGCTCCTCTCTTAAAAAAAAATATTTGTTTCTAATGTTCTGAATTGTTTTCCTCTCTGTTATGCTGTCTCTCCTTTCATCTCTGATTTTGTTGATTTGGGTTTGTTCTTTCTATTGGTTAACTGGGCTAGAGGTCAGTCTATATTGTTTATTTATTCAGTGAACCAGCTCTTATATTCAATGATTTTTGTATTATTGTTGTAGTTTATTTTCACTTTTCTTTTTCATTGATTTCTACTCTGGTTTTTGTTATCCCTTCTCACCCGCTTAGTTTGGGTTTTCTTTGTTTTTGCTTATCTAGATTCTTGAGTTGTTCTATTAAGTCACATGTTTTTTACTCTTTTTTTCTTTCTTTTTTTTTTTTTTTTTCTTTTTGAGACAGGGTCTCCCTTTAGTCCCAGCTAGACTGGAGCTCACTCTGTAGACCTGGTTGGCCTTGAACTCACAGAGATCCACCTGCCTCTGCCTCCCAAGTGCTAGGATTAAAGGCGTGAGCCACCATACCTGGTTTAAGTCTATTTTTCATGTTGGATAATCTTTTAAATTTTTAATTGAAATTTGTGTGCATTTTATGGTACATCTTGATCATATTTAGACACCCTCTCCTACCTGCCTCTCCTCAATAGCCCTGCTGCCAGTTTTCATGCATTCTGTCATATATTATATATGATAAATTTTGAGTCAGCTTTGTTTCCCCAAATATCCCTCAATGTAAGTACAATACATCCACTGGAGTTTGGTCAACATGTTAAGTAACACTTCCTTTAAAAAGAGCAACTTTTTCTCATCCAGCAGTGCTTAGTTACAGATACTTCCTTAGGTTAGGCTGGAGCTTCCTCCCATTTCCCCACTTCTATGTGTGGTTTTTAATCTGATTTGAGTATTCATGGGTCTTCTGCATGTTGTCATAATTGCTATAAGTTCCTATGAACAACTTCTCAGCCACCAATTAAACTCTGTTTCCTTGTGGCCATTTACAACTTTGGCTCTTTCAGTCAATTACCCTCAAGACAAAAATGTGCCAGTACTGCACCAATGTTGATAGTTTGCTGCAAGGGTCATTGTTGTGATTATTATAATTTATAACTGAATTATTTTATAAAGGGACCATTGATTGGTTTTCTCCTTTAGCAGCTTACAATAGTATCTTCTGATAATGTGAGAGCAAGTTTCAGGAAGGAGACTTCCAAGTCAGTTTTAGCTTGTTTTATTCCAAGTCCTGTGTCTGAACTATGCCCTATCTTCAGCAATAGTGTCTTCCCTTCAAGTTCTGGGAGGCAAACAAGGACAGTGGCCGTATCCTGTGTTATTTTGGACAACCTCTTTGACCACACTGACCAACAAATTGCGGGCACATTTCTCCTATCTGGCACTGTTTGTTTTCTTTGTACCATCTAAACATTATTTATCTCTCTTCTCCCTGCCCCCCATAACTCTCTCTATTTCCTCCCCAGTTAAATAGCCCCCATTTTGTTCTATTATCTTATTAATGATCTCATCATTGACCTTGACATGAAAGTCCTTTCCTCTAGGCTTATGAAGCATACATTTTCTCTTTTCACTGTGTTCCACATTTCCTGTATATTCCATTCCTGTTATTAATTCATTTTGTATTATATACTTGAGTAGTCCAATTCTTGAACTTTATTGAACAGTCTTAATTTTCTGTTTTCTGCTTCATTCATTCTTTTGGTGAGGCCTTTTGCTGTCCTTTCAAATTAGTTTATTGACTTTTTCCTTTCCATTTTCATTTTGACCTGGACTTTCTTAAATAATTCTCTTTTCTGAGTGCACATTTCAAATCCTAAATTGTCTGTGTCATTTTTTTTTAAAGGCTCTCCCTATAGCCCCAGTTGTCCTGGAACTCACTCTGTAGACCAGGCTGGCCTTGAACTTATTGAGATCCTCTTGCCTCTGCCTCTGCCTCCCGAGTGCTAGGACTAAAGGCAAGCACCACCACACCCAGCTTAAAGATGGTTCTTAGCTGCCATGTGGGTGCTGGGAATTGAACCTGGGTCCTCTGCAAGAGCAGTTGGCTCTCTTAACCACTGAGCCATCTCTCCAGCCCTGTCTGTGTCATTTCATTCATCCTTACATTTGTATTTTCCTGAACTTCAGTTTGGAATTTGTCTCTATCCTATTTGAATTCTTTTTGTTGTTTGTGTGTTCTTACAAGTTGTTGCAGTCTTTGATCATGTTCATGATTCTATGTCCTGGGGTTCCACTACATAGTCCTCATTGTAGAACATTCTTGTAAGACTGGTGGGATTTGGGGGGGACATACTATCTTGATTTTCATATTAATTGAGTTTATTCCTTATAGCCTTTTTTGGTTGTGTGTTTGATAAGAAACTCAAGCTTACTTTTGTTTGAAGTTTGATCCTATTATATTGTTGATATAGCTTTCTGATCAGATATGAAGAGTTAGTTCGTCTGCTTTTTTTTTTCTGGAGGGTCTGGATGGACCTAGGCAGTCTAGTCAAGTGCTCTCCAGCAGGGTAAAGGATCCTAAGCCTTTATGAGGATCAACTGGGCTAGTTCTCCCTAGCTAAGAAGAGAGGATGTGACTGTGTCTGGCTCCATGACTGTGTCTGGCTCCAAAGATGAAGAATCATGACTCAGAGCAGTGGGATATGACTAATTCACCCAGCTAGTCAGCCACTCTCAGGTTGCTCCAGCTTGGCAAGGGGTCAAGGCGAAGGATGGCTTATGGAACAATATGGGTGAGTTCATTCTAGCTAGCAGAGTAGAAAGAAGCTTTGGAACAGTGGAACTAGGGCTGGTTCTAAAGCAGGGCATGGGAGTGGTGGGATTGGGCTAACCCACCCAGCTATTCAGATGCTTTCTGGAGCCTGCATGGCAAAGCACTAAGCTCATCTATTTTTCTTAAACAGCCCAAGCCCAGCTGTCCAAAAGAATGATAAATAAATAATTTTTAGAGTTGGCAGTTTATTAAAATACATTTTGAGTCCAAATATTTTTTTCTCAATCACAACTATTGGTACTTTAAAAATGAATAAAATGAAAATATACTTTAGGAAAAATAACAAATAGAGGCCTTGAAGATGGTTCAGTGGGTAAGTGCCTGAAACAGAATCTCTAGCACCCACATAAACTGGGATGTGGGGAAACAGGAGAATCCCTGGACACTGCTTACCCTCTTCATAGCTGCTAAGCACACAAACAAACTTGGAGACCATTTTTGAATTATGTTTTGGGGGTAAATTCATAGCAATGTTACTGATAAGTCATAGGAAAGGTGAACTTATTTAGAACATACTGTCAAAATGTGTCATCCATGTCCTTGCATAGCATATCATATCTCCTCTGGTACATGCAGGGAGTCAAACATTTCATATCTCCTTTGGTACATGAAAGGAGTCAAACATTTCATATCTCCTCTGGTACATGCAGGGAGTCAAACATTTCATATCTCCTCTGGTACATGCAGGGAGTCAAACATTTCATATCTCCTCTGGTACATGCAAGGAGTCAAACATTTCATATATCCTCTGGTACATGCAAGGAGTCAAACATTTCATATATACTATGGTACATGCAAGGAGTCAAACATTTCATATCTACTATGGTACATGCAAGGAGTCAAACATTTCATATCTCCTCTGGTACATGCAGGGAGTCAAACATTTCATATCTCCTCTGGTACATGCAAGGAGTCAAACATTTCATATTTCCTCTGGTACATGCAGGGAGTCAAACATTTCATATCTACTTTGGTACATGCAAGGAGTCAAACATTTCATATCTCCTCTGGTACATGCAGGGAGTCAAACATTTCATATCTACTTTGGTACATGCAAGGAGTCAAACATTTCATATCTACTCTGGTACATGCAGGGACTCAAACATTTCCCTGATCATCCATTTGAGTGATGGAAAATATATCATTGTAGCAGCAATTTACAATTATTTAATTATATATGATACTGAAGATGATAATCACTATGTGCTTTGATGATGTTTTTCTTTTTTTTTTTTTTTTTTTTTGGTCTTTTTTGAGACGGTCCTCCGCTGGAGTCTGGCGTCCTGGAACTCACTCGCTAGACCAGGCTGGCCTCGAACTCACAAGAGATCCGCGTGCCTCTGCCTCCCAATGCTAGGATTAAAGGCGTGCACCACCACACCCAGCATTTATTTATTTCTTATGTGTATCAATGTACTGTCTGCATGCAAGTTTGTGCACCCGTGTCGTACATGCCGTGGAGGTCAGAAGAGGGTGTCGATTCCCCTGGAACTGGATTTCTCCCTGGAATTGGAGTTTCGGACGGTATCTCGGCCACCATGTGGTGCTGGGGATCGAACCGGTTCCTCTTAAGATCAGTCGGCACTCTTAACCGCATAGGCCATCTCTCGCCCGATGATGTTTTTCTAAATTATGTTCCATATGTTCTCTGTTATAGACATTATCAGTAATACTGTACGCAGCACAAATTCTTTTTGTTATATTATTTTGTATGTATGTTTGCCTCAAGGTATGTGAGGATGCTATATGCATGCAATGCCTTCAGAGGCCAGAAGAGGGTATTGAAACTCCTGAAACTGTAGTTACACATGGTTGTTAGCTGCTCTGTGGGTGCTAGGAACCATATACTGGGTTCACTGCAAGAGACATCAATGCTCTTAACTACTGAGTCATCTCTCCAGCCCTTGCAGCACACTTTCTTTAGATGTTTTCACATATTTCTGAAACCGCATTAAAATCCCCCATACATTGACAAGTAATTCCCTTGGGAAGTAATATATATATATATATACTATATATATATTATATATATATATGGCTCTTGCAACTAAACGAACTCTTTCTATACTTCAGGGGACCGATTCAATTCCCAGGACACACAATCAGGTGTCTCACAATCTCCTTAAATGCCAGGTCCTAAACACAAATGCTCCTTCTGGCCTCTGCAGGTACTACATTCCATTCACAGGCACACACACACACACACACACACACACACACACAGAGTACACATTAATTAAAAATGTTTTTAAGTCCCTTGAAGTTTTGCCTATGCTTCAGGTCTCTGTAGCTGTTGTTCATTTTGTTGAAAAAAAGTAAAAGAATTAATGAGATGAAAAAAGTGATTAGAGGATTTGTGAGTAAATATCTGTGTTAACACACTCAGGTACCTGTCTGACTTCATTTCTCCATAATGGCTTGGCAATGTAACCCTTCAGTATTCTCTCTGCTATGCTAATAAAATAAACTTAAACATAAAGATTTTAAAGACTATATAAGGAGCAAGATATGCCTTTAATTCCAGAACTTGGCAGGTAGAAGGAGGTGCAGGTCTATGAAATCTAGGACAGCCTGGTTTACATAGAGTTTCAGGACAGCTGGGCTACCATGGCAGAACTGTCTCAATAAATGCAAAAAAAAAAAAAAAAAACCCAAAAAACATACAAGTTGAATAAGTAGCTTCCTGAAGACTTAGGCTTAATTTGAGCCCAACCAAGATGCATAAAATTATGGAGAAAAATGACTGACCTTAAAATTTATATATTTAATACTGGCAAAGCTATTGACTCACATTTCTGAAGATGTAGAAAATGGAGAAAATTATGTCTGGCACTGTAGTCTTTGCAAGTTTAGTAGCAGACAACGGAAGTGCTATGTGTCTGGTCTTATGTCCTCACTCACATACATACAACTCACACTTCCAGTAATTAACACTATGGTACTCTTCCTTTCAATTGTCAATCATGAACAGATTGGGACCCCCTGAAATTCTACCTTTCCATGCTGAAGTATTGGTTATTGATGGATTATAGGGTTGAGGCAACCATCATCTTTAGTTGTGCATTTGCTAAATTACCCACCAGGCTCTGGTGAGTAAGTCCAACAGACTCGACTCAGCGGGCCTTTAACAAAATGGAGACATGAATGCTTGAAAAGGAATCTTAGTGAAGAGAGGAAGTTATTGAGGGAGAGGAATTAGAGGTGATGTGTTTACAATACACATCATAGAATCTGTGCATGCATGAAACTGTCAAATAAAATATTGTTAAAAACCAAAATGAAAATATTTTATGAAAAGGAAGGGTTGAAGTAATTTGGTATTGAATAATTCTAATCCCCTGTCTTATTTGTCTTTTTTTTGTCTTTTTGAGACAGGGTCTCCCTTTAGTCCCAGCTGGCCTGGAGCATGCTCTGTAGACCAGGCTGGCCTTGAACTCACAGAGATCTGCCTGCCTCTGCCTCACGAGTGCTGGCATTAAATGCATGTCCCATCACTCTGGCTCCCCTGTCTTATTTGTTAAGCAACGTGTTACAAAAGTTACATAAGATTATACTCACTACAGAGCAAGCTCCAGGCCAGCTGGGACTAAAGGGAGATCTTGTCTCAAAAACAAAAACAAAAAAAGATTATAGTGAAAAATGAATCCAGAAAGTAGATATTATTTTAGTATGCATTAAACTTTTACTTTATTTCTACACACACACACACACACACACACACACACACACACACACACACGTGTGTGTATATCTGTGTTGTTTGCATGTGCGTGCACTGGTATGCACTGGTGCACTAGCCCTTGAATGTGGCTATGAAGGCCAGCGGTGTGTATTAGCTGTATTCCTCAATCTCTTGTCCATGTTATTTCATTTTTAAAGACTGACCCAGTTTCTCACTTAGTGTGAAGTTCGGCATTTCGGCTGCCCAGCCACCAATGAGCCTTGACCTCCATCCTCCATCTGCCTGCCTCGAGCCCAGGCATGTGTCATAACAGTGTTTTTATACATGTACTGTGGATCTGGATGCAGATCCACATGCTTGAGCAGCAGGCACTGTAAACACAGAGGCAGTTCCCCGGCTACTTACTCTCTTTTTATGTGCTATGTTATTTAATGTTCTTATACCTGAATATAACAGAGCCATTTACAAGAAAAATATATTGAAACTATATTGAAAATTAAGATAATTTGAAAAGTCAGTAGAGCAGTACAAGCTGAATTTCAAAGAAATAAAGTACATAAATATGCAGTACTTTTTCTTCATCTAGAGCTTTTATCATTTACTGACATTTTCAGGCAGGGAAATATTGGCATATTTCTCTTCAAAGTCACCCTGTCTGCTCTGCATAAGCTATTAATAGAATTCAGTAACCATTAATTTTCACCTTCTGTTAAAAATAAAAATTGTTTTTTAAATATCTTAGTATATGGTCTATGATCTAAATAAATAGAAAGTTATTTTGGCTGCTCACATTTATTGAGTAGTGAAGATCTATGTGAAATATTCTACATGGGTTACTAGGTACTGACTTAATAGTCTTTAAAAGTAATATCACCCAAGGGGCTGAGGTGATGGCTCAGGTGAGTGAAGTGCTTGCCTTAAAAGCAAAAGGACTTGAATTGGATCCCAAGAACATGTGTGTCCAGTGTGATGTCTTTGAGTCATGAGTGACCAGCCTTCCACAAGTTGTCCTTCCCTTCTTGGCTCAGCTGCAGGACTTGCCTCCTGCCTGCAGGCCAGCAGTCTCTGGGCTCTGCTCCAGCAAGAAGGGGGGAGGGAATACCACCAGAGATCACCCGAAGGAAAATTAAGAAGTCTCACGAGCACACGTGGAGAACTGGGGAGGATAGGAAATCCATTTATTTTCTGTCAGTGAGGTCTATATATTCAAGACTACTGTGCTTTGGGCAAGGAAGTGGGGAGCAGGTGGAAGGGAGGTATGAACCAACCTGGTTCTAATTGGGGGGCTGCAGAGCTCTGGTTTGTGCAACAGGTACTAGAGGTGTGATATTCTGCTCAATGTCTCAAGGGAAAGGGCCTGGAACTTTGCAGAGATAGGGCAAGGCAAGAATCATTGTAATATCCCAAATCTTCCTGCTACAGATAACTCTGGAAGCCCACAGAGATATCAGATAACTGGAGATCTTCCTGGGACAGGTCTTACAATTTCTCGCTTCAAGCCACACAAAGTTCCATTCTCACACATGTGTAAATATACCTGGCATGGTGGTATGTTTTTGTAATCTCAGTGCTGGGGGGACAGAGACAGAACGATGTCCAGTGCTCTGGTCAGCCCATCTAGGCCATGTGATAAGTACCAGGCCAATGGTAGTCTATCTTGAAAACAAGGTACAACATAACTGACAAACGGCATTGCAGCCTGACCTCTGACCTCCCCATGCATTCTTATACACATGCATACACAAATCAAATAAGCACACACATAGCTGAACACACACACACACACACACACACACACAAATATGAGCTAGTTGCATCATGGAATTTTCTACATTGGGCAGTTCTATAAAATATTCTAGTATCAATAATATCCTGGAACATAGAAAAACAAACAACAGAAAGAGACCATTATGTTCCCAAAATATAGATATCACTATAGTTCAGTGTCCTGAGTAATTGGATAGTTAAGAGAGCAGGAAAAGATTAACAAGCCAAGATTTGGTTTGAAAATCCCTGTCATAGAAACAAATTGGTGGATGTGAGAAACAAACCAAGGCTGTGTGAAATGCTGCCAGAGAAAAACATCCATTTGCTTCCTCCCTGCGACTTTTAATCAAACTCAAAAAAGTAAAAACTTACATTAATAATAAGAAAAGACCATTTTGACACCAAGCCCGAAGGTGTAATGTTTGTGCTCTGTGTCCAGAGATGATGTTGTGGGGAGGGTTGCAGTCAACGGGGATTATCATTTATCTCCACCTTTGTGTATCTGTTGAGAGTTACCCATTTAGGGGCTAGAGAGATGGCTCAGTGGTTAAGAGCACTGGGTGTTCTTCCAGAAGTCCTGGTTTGATTCACAGCACTCATATGGTGGCTAACAGCTGTCTGTAACTCAGATTCCTTCTTCTTACCTGAGCAGGAATGACGACACAAGTACACTTACACACATGCAGGAAATACAGTCATACACACAAAATAAAAATAAATAAATAAATTTTTTGAAGTTATCCATTTCTTATATGTTCTATACCTGTACATTAGTGCATCTCTCATTCTTCATCAGAGAAGCTTCATTATGCAGTGGCCGGAGGTTAATACCGAGAATCAAAACTGGTCAAATAAGTGCAGAGAACAAGTTACTGTAGAGTGCTCAGCCCCAAGTGTGACATCTATATCATCCCCTCCACTCAAGGCTCAGGGACAATAAAGAAAAGGGACTTACTCCGCAAATCTTCAGCAACAGTTATCCTGATTAAACATTCCTACTAATGTCCTTTCTCAGTTTTCAGGTCATCAAGTTTTTCTTATGGAACATGTGAATTTTCATCCTCTCCCCAGTTCCTCTCGTTAGGTCTTTTTCTCCTGGAGTCCTGAAAAGGCATTATTTTATCTTTCCTGGCACTTCTGACATTTCAGTTTGTGTTTAATGATTTCTTGCCATGATCTTTAGTATCTGGCATGTTGGAGCACAATCATTATCTTATTTCTAACTCTACTTATGTGTCTGACAAAAGTGAATCATCGTAGTGAAGCCTCTTAACTTGAACATTACTGTGGCAATAAAAGATGTAAATCACCTTTCCAAACAACCCACTGTAATGATCATGATTAAATGGTGATCAATTCTTGAATGAACTGCATGTAGAATCTTAGGCATGTGAGGTCACATGGATCCCTTATGCAAGAAAAGCTAAGAGCTAGTTGATATTTTTATAATTATTTACTTATTATTTTATTTATGTATGTATCTTTGTGTATGAATATTGGATGTGTGTGCATGTGGCTGTCGAGGTTACAAGAGGGCATTTGCTTCTATGGATTTGGAGTTAAAGGAGGGTATGAGGTATGCTGGAACAGTAGCAAGTGCTCTTTATAACTGATCCATCTCTCCAATTCAAAAACAGGAAGAGAATTAGAACAGTTTAGGAAAAGAAGGGAGAGGTCTGGTTGCTATAGCATGTGGGGCCGACAGTATAGAAAAAAGACATTTTGTGAACAAAAATGTGATGGGTATGGTTTCATATGTCTGTAACCCCAGTATGCTGGAGATTGAACCAGGAGTATCATGAGTTTGAGGACAGCCTGCCCTGTAGAAAGTGAGAAAAATACAGGAACATGACTCAAAATTGTACAAATGAAGGAGAAAGAAAGAAAGAAAGAAAGAAAGAAATAATAAAGATGTTTTAAGTAATATTGAAATTATCTGTAGTGTTCCTGAACCTCCCTTGATAGAGAGACTGGCTAAGGATGGAAAGTTTTTCAAAAATGGGGTGGATTTGGTGTAGTCAGAAAAGTATGAAAACCTGAGTTAAGTTGTCTTAACCTAGATCAAAACCCAGGTGTGGTTGGCACATCTATGATCTCTTGCCAGGTAGCCTGGCCTGCCTGGCCAAGTTCCAGGCCAATGAGAAGCCTTCAATCAAACAAAAAGTTGAAGTGGGCTGAGGAATGATAACTGATTCCTACTTTGCATTCTGCATGTATAGCTTCACACTGTGTGTACTCATAAGAAGCCATGTTTACATCCTTTTATTTCAACAGTAATAAAATTGTTAAATATTTAAGTAATGTAACTGTTACAGTGAAATTCTTCTCCAAAGGCTAATTTGTGTTTATAGATTTATTTTTATTTGTGTGTGTGTGTGTGTGTGTGTGTGTGTGCGTGTGTGTGTGTCTGTTTGTGCATGCCACATATGTATGGGTGCCTTTTTAGGCCAAAAGAAGGTGATGAATTATAGGCAGAAATGAGCTGCAGCTTGAGTTATAGGCAGTAATGAACTGCCATATGTGAGTGCTGGGAATTGAATGTCAGTCCTCTGGAAGATCAGCATGTGCTTTTAACCACTGAGCCTTCTCTCAACCTCCAAACCTAATTTAAAGGCTTATCCAGTTGAGACTCAAGCAGGACTGATTACAGTCCTTAGTTAAGGTCAATGTTAAACAATGCATCTCTCTTCTTTGTTAGAATTCACCCTTCAGATGCAAGATTTTGTTGTAGCCGTGTTAGCAGTTCAGCGGTATGAATGGATTCCTCTTGTTAAAGAAATGAAGAATTGTAAAGCAGGAAAAATCTCAGACCAAAAGAAAGCAACAGGCAAGCAAACTTTCACTGAAAGATGAAAATTTACATACATCCGCAAACTCATGCAGAGCAAAGCTCTTCATAAGTGGAGAAGGGAACACAAATCAAAACTCCAAAGTTCCCCAGGGAAGGCCCTGTGTTCTAAGGGTTTTAAGAGTTTCCCTGTCCCTTAATTTTGGATTGGTCAACTTAAACAAAGAGAAGGCTGGTAGGTCACACCTCCAACTTGAGATATGCCCCACCTTCAAGCTGAGATATGTCCAGGGCTTTGGGACTTGAAGCATTTCTGCAGAAAGTGCCCTATTAGAATAAGAAAATAATGCCTTTCTACTGGAGAGCAAGAGGCAGGAAATGGGCCTAGTTTATTAGTCACCAGTAGCCCTGATTGCTATTAGAGATTTATTCCCTTATACATTGAAACAAAACTCTTATACTAACAGGAATCCGTGTATGTCCTCAGAATCCAAGCTGCCAGATCGTGCTGTGTACACATGGTACATGTATGTATGTATGAGGTAAATATGCATGTTTATGTGGTCGTTGGTTATCTATATCATTATTATCTTATATTATATATATATATATATATATATATATATATGACACAAGATGATCTGCTCTATCTCTCTATCCAAATCCCTTCAGGAGCCCCAAAACTCCAGCAGTCTTCCTGTCTCTACCTTCTAGAGTGCACACATGACAACACCTATGTTTTTATGTGGGTGCTAGGAATTTGAGATCAGGTCAACACTTACAGTAAGAACTCTTACCCACTGATTCATCTTCCCTGGTCTATAATGGCTTTCCTGTGCACCCTTATCAGTAAAGGTCCTTACAGCCCTGGCTACCTGTATTCAGCACTAGAGAGAAAGAAGGTTCAGCAGTTCAGGATGATATTGGAAACTTTCCCAGCTTATGTGCAGCCTAAGCTGAAGAGAATACAGTGATAATTAATAAAGTGTCAGACTAGATAATGGTGGGAACTGTAAAGATACTAAGATGTTGTTACCAGAGGCCCAGACGCACCTGTGAAAATGGGAATTTAATTTGTGTGAAGAGCATCATCACATGGAGGTGGCTGGGGATGATGGAGGTGAGATTTCCTTTAAATAATTCAGACTTCAGTCCAGAAATCTCTCTACAAAACATGAGGAAAGAGAGACTTAAGAAACAAACAAAATACTCCCTGGCTGTGTGATAATGAGGTCTGAGAAAGGGAGACTTTCTGGTTTCTCTTGTATCATTTACTTCTCTATGACCTTGAGAATCTTTACCATCTATGGCAATAGAGTTTCCGAACCCCTGCAGGGCAGAAAGGCTTGCACTGCCTTCATAATGGGTCTTTAAGTAAAAGTAGGCTTCATGACACTGTTGACCTAGTCATTTCTTTAAAGAACTCTATGCTTCCCAGGCTTGAGGGTCTAGGACGTGGACCTTGTGGTCTGGACATTACCTTAAGTTCTCCATGGACTAATTTTCTAACAAATTTCAGTATACAATAAGTTAGACAGAGGCAAACAAGACTAAAATGAGGAATGAGGTCTTTATCTTGTAAGACTGTCCCAAGGACTGAGGATCATCTATAATTAGAAAAGTGTAGAGAATGAGCATTTGTATTTATTTATTGGGGTTTGTATGTGTGTGTGTGTGTGTGTGTTTGGGTGGGTGGTGTGTTGTGTGTTTTGTTATCAATTTATAAGGAGTAGCATATAAAATGTTCTATTGTCATTTCCTTTCTGATGAAATTTTCAATATAATCTTTCGAAACATTTATCTTTATTGATATAGGCAAACATGTAAGCGTGCACCTCCCTGTAGGACTGAAAATGTCCACTTCCATGTTATGCTGTGAATGGAAATGTCTTTCATATTTATATGTAAAAATCTGCATTACTTTCTCTGTTGTACAGATTTAAAATAATCTGCATGACTAATTACTTTTAAAATAATCACCCCTTTTCCTTTCTTTTTCTTCTAGGTAACTTTCAAAGCATCCAGACATTCAGTTTCTCCAGATTTAAAGTACGTTCTTCTGGCGTATGATGTCAAACAGGTAAAGGAATGCTCTTCCTAGAGAAAAGGACACTTCTCTAGTGCAGTGAGCCCACAGTTCATAGTTTTAATTAGCAAGGCTGGGGCCTACTGAGGGTGGCTTTGCACAAGAGACAGTTTTAGGTGACATACTTGAATAGAAAACTGGAACAATCTCTCTGGTGGCAAGGATTAATGGGATAGGTTTCTGCAAATGTGACAAATTGAGGATCATGGAATTTTCAGGATAAACCAAGTATGCACTTGAGTATATCGAGTCTAGAGGATCTCCTACCATGTCCTGAGCTGCACTGTGCACATTTCAAGCACACTGTTTCAAATAGTGGTAAATGTGGAGTTTATTGTTCAGTGATCTTTAAAAACATTTATATTGCGTTTGTGAATCTGTGTGTGCACATAGTTGGCTGCTTGCCTATCTGATCAGAGTGTTGAGAGTGTTCATTCTCTCCTTATACCATGTGGATCTTGGGATGAACTGAAGTGGTCAGGCTTGGTGGCAGATGACTTTACCTACAGAGCCTTCTTAGTAGCCAAGGATGTTTTTAAGGCTTTGTGGATATAATGGGGGATCTGAAAATATCTGCTTATACTGTTGGCAGTAGGTGATTTGCATACATCCATCATGCTCTCTGGTAGCAAAGTTTTTATTGAAGGGATGCTATGGACATAGATTTGAGTGAATGCAATGATTAACATGCCACAGAACACTTAAGAAGGCCAGGGACAACATCTAGTGTCAGTCCTTGACTTCTACCGTGAATGAGTCGGGATCCCTTTGTTCTTTTTCTGCTGCTATACAACCAGGCTAGGTGGTGAGTGAACTGCAGACTCTCTTGTCTTCTCCAAACTCCCAGTAGAAGTACTAATATGACAGATGCTCATATTACATATTGGGCTTGTACCTGGGTTCTGAGGATTCAAACTCAGGTCCTCTGGTTTGTGTGGCAAGTGCTTTTACCCAGGGAGGCATCTACCTAGGTTCTTTGGTTATCTTTGAATGAATATGAGCTTGGTGGTCAAAGAAAATATTTTCAATGGGGGGCAACCAAAGAATGAACTCTAAACAAATACAACTCTGACTGTGGTTACTGCTTCATTTTTTCTAGATCTAGAGAACAATTAGAAATATGTATGGCTACTGAATATGTTGTATAAAGATGTTTTTTGCTCAGTTAGAAAGCAATGGCAGTGTTAAGGCAATTCAGAAGATTAGTTTCTATAGTGAATAAATGATGTAAGATTATTCAAGGAAGTTTTATGAGCTTTAGGACAGACAATAAAAATTTATGGACTTAAGGCAGGGAGCCTCATATAACGCATGGAAAGCCTTAGAACACATGAAATTTCACAGTCCAGAAGATCTGCTACTTAATGTTCTTAATCTTTTGGATTGTACATAGTCTGCTATATATTTTTAAAGTTTAATGTATTCTTTTTACCAAAAACAAATGACTTAAAATGAAAAGCCTGCAGAAATTTGTCATCACAAACTCTCTTTGTATGTCTTGGCCTTTTTCTTTACTGATATTCTGTGTTGTTTTCTTTTACAGATTTCTTAAATAACATATTATAGTGAGAAAAATATGGCTTTGATATACAAAAATTTAAAATATATTATAAATTTACAAAGGTAATATTACCTTGGAGAATTTAAAGATGACCTATCATATGAAAGATAGCACATGCTTATTTATTTATTTTGGTTGCATGTTCCAAGTTGCACATATGAAGAGCAGAGGAAAACTTGTGGAAATCAGTTCTCTCTTTCCAACATGTGGGTCTCAGGAATCAAACTCTGGTCACCAGCCCTGAAGGCACCCACCTTTATCTACTGAGCCATCTCTTGGGTTCAATGAACTTTTATGAATCAGATTATAAGAGTCATTATGATCAAGACAAGAAATAACAACAGGATAGACATGCAGATCATTGAAAGAAATAAAGAAAAAATCAATTAAAATGTATTAAAATTATCAAAAAATAGAAAGAGAATCTCAGAACTTGGAAACAGATCCTGTTAAATGTATCTTGGTGAATTTTTGGAGAAAACACAATGGCAGTTCCGAGAATAAAAGATAATTTTTCAATAATTTTTTAGAGTGATTAGAAATTCATAGGCATAACAAAAAGAGGAGCCTGTGAAGTGGCTCAGGACCTTTGTAAAGGGCTTGATAGCAAACCCAACACTTGAATTTGGTCTCACAGAATAGAAGAAAAGAGCCAGTTCTGCAAACTATCTTCTGACTTTCCACATGTGTACCAGAGCATACATAGGTATAGACCCCCACACATCCACACACAAAATAAATAAATAAAACAGAATTTAAAAATTAAAAAGAAGAGAGATGGTGAGGTAGGGAAAACAAAACAGTCATAAAAACAAGAAAATAAAAATATCAAAAATATTGCACACATCAACCTTAGCATCATCTCATTTGAGTCATAAATCTAAATGTAAAATGTGTGTGTATAAACTATGTAGCTAGTAAACAGCAAAACAAGAAAATTGTCCCAAACTATCTTTTAGATCTAAGGCTAGGACAAGCATCCTTAGGTTGTACACCAGAAGTGGTCGATGAAACGAAAAACATAGAAAAGATTCTCAAAACCAAGCAAGAAACAGTGTAAAACAAAAACAAACAAACAAACAAACAAACAACAACAACAACAACAAAAACCTTTGTGACCAGAAAGTGGTCCTAAGTGAAAAGGCACTGTGTGAGATGCTGTCCACATGGCTGGTCTTTTCAACCTCATCCAGACAGTGGAAGCCTCTTAAAAACTCAATCAAATGGCAGTCAACCACTTACCTATAAAAATTGATAAAAAAAAAAAAAAAAAAAAAAACTAACGATTGCACCAAATTACAGCAAGCACAAAGGGAACTATGTTGGCTTCCTCCGTGTTGTGAGGTTCCTGCATGCCAGGTCACCAGCCTCTCAGCCCTAGGTATGGCAGTTGTGCCCGTCTGTGGCAAAACTGCCAGGAGCTGCAAGGAGGGAAGTGTGAGGGAGCAGAGGATGGTCCCTGAGCTGGAGAGGAACCTGAATAGATCCTAAGAGAGACCTGGGAGGGAGCAGAGGATGGTCCCTGAGCTGGAGACAAGCCTGAACAGATCCTAAGAGAGACCTGGGAGGGAGCAGAGGATGGTCCCTGAGCTGGCGATGAACCTGAACAGATCCTAAGAGAGACCTGGGAGTTGCATCAGAGATCAAAAGTCATTTACTGCAGGTGTTTTAAGCACTTATACAATGTTGGGCTCTTTGTCCAGGAGGTGGGTGGGACAGAGGAGAAGCCTGTGTGCGTTCTGTAATGGTTACCTTTTTATGGCAGGAAAACCTTAGCCCTCCCCCACCACCCTCACCCCCAGATAAGCTTATGGCTTGTGCCATTTGCCTCCAGAGGACAGGGCAGACATGCCTCAGGAAGGATAAGCTTTAGGAATGTAAAACTCCAAGCTACACTGCCATGGGGGTTGGGCTGCAGGTGCATGATGATCAGTATGGAGAGTGAGAGGATCGCCCTTCTCCTGCTGGCCTTCTAGGTTTGGGGGGGGGCAATTCTCTTATACTTGGCTATAGTGGATTTATCTGGCTCCATAGAACTAGATCACTGCATTGCTGCTGTGAGTCTGTAAGTGGGGACAGCTTAACTCAGTGATCTGGTAGTGTCTGCAAAAATCAAATATGAGCTACCAGCAGGTTCACTCCACGCTAGTTTTGCCAGAGACAAACTGGCTGCATATGGATCTTAAGCATAGATACTTACAGTAGATTTATTTATTTGTTTATTTATTTATTTATTTATTTATTTATTTATTTATTTATTTATTCGATAATTAATTCATTTGCTTGCCTGCTTACATATTTATCAGTTTACATGGGTTTTGAGACAAGGTCTCACTGTGTAGGGTAAGCTTGCCTGGAATTTTTGAAATTTTATTTTTAATAACTGTATCCTGAGAAGCTTGAAGATAGAGTTCAGCTGGTTGAGTGCTAATAAAGTCCAGTGTTGAAGCTCTAGCACCATATAAATCAGGCATCGTGATAATGCTTGTAATTTTTAAATATGTATGTATGTTTGTATATATGTACATATGTATGTATGTATGTATGTATGTATGTATGTATGTATTTGGGTAAGACTCTTCACAGGAAGAATACAGAGGACAGCTGTGGGACTAAGTTGTTTCTTTACATCATGTGGGGCCTAGGGATCAAACTCAGGTCTTCAGGTTTGTCAGCAAGTTCCTCTGAGTCATCTCATTGTCTCCTGTACTACAGGTTTTCCGGTGGTTTCCACTGAGAAAAAGTAGTTTGAAGACAAGTGGCAACTCCAAAGTTTATTGTGTTTTACAACTGTGTGTGACTCTATAATAACTCAATAAATAACAACTTAATCAAAATCTTAATATATGAGGAAATATTAAGGTTAAAATCAGAAAGAGAAGATGGCTTAATAAACACACCAGTGCTATCAGTCCCTGAGCATGGTGTCCTCATCTATGTTAGTCCTTGCCTGTCTTGAAGAGCAGTGCTTAGTATTTGGTTTCAGTACTTGAAATGTAGAGTGATGTGGTCTATGTGAGTTCTAATCGGTTGGTTTCATTAATTACCCATGACATGTGGACTGAAGTTGCTTTTTACCTTTTAGTTAATTTGTTTAATTTAGGTTTACCTTTCAAGAAAAAAAATATAATATATGAATTATAAAACTAGAATAAGAACCAACAAGATGGCTCAGCATGTAAAGGCAGCTACTGGCAAGCCTCACATATTTGCACATGCATGTAGGCACACACATGGACCCACACAAACACACACACAAATACAAAATACATTTTTTAAAAAGTTAGAATAACTTGACCAAAACCATGTCAATATTATGAGAAAATGAAACTAATAACAAAAATATAACCCTTTGAAATAATCTTCACAGATTCCTATTTTAGCAATGAGATAAAACAAAAATACTTTTTAATCCAATGTGATCCGTGGAAATCTGACAAAAGTTTGTCAAAGTAAATCTCACAGTGTTTTACTACTTTCCTCGTTCACAATCATTCAGCCCTTTTATTCATATACTGTCTACCAAATGCAACTTAGAGGCATGTCCATTGTTTTTCTTTGGTGCTTCTTAACCTTTTGTTCCTGGCTTTAATACCCAAATGTTGCCATCTGGAATTGAACACTGATCTGGCCTCATTTTTCATTCAAAGTTCCTATTTAATCTGCCTTATGAGAATGGCACATGGAGCTCGAAAGACAGTTCAGTGGGTAAGGTGCCTGCCAGACCCTCTGACAAACTGTCTTCCCTCCCTGGAATCCACATGACAGGAGGAGAGGGTGGATTTCCCCTAATTGGCTTCTGACACCATGGTACTGTGTACCCACTTGCATACACACATGCATACATATACACACACCACACAAGCACACATACTCATACACATACATGCACATACAAATAAATAAATAAAAATGTAATTATAATCACAGGTGGCAGAGTGGGTACTGCTGGGAATTTTGGAGAATGTGTATTTCTATTCAAACTATCTATGCTTAAATATTTATTGAAATATAAAATACATCAAAGAACTTGCAGTACATTCTCCATCTTCCTCATCACCAGTTGTACCAAACTCACCCGTAGCTCTCAGCAGGTTTTCAGAAAATTGTTCTCACTGCTCTACATTACTCCACAATATGTATCACAGGCTGGCCACTCTACTGTTCATAGGGACAGTAAAAATATGTGGACATGGTTGAATAGTTTATTGTGTTGATCACAGGTTATTTTTCAAATCGCTTTCTTTCTCTGCAAGATCTGTATATTTTGGCATCACTATCAAACCAAGATTAAACATGATGGAGCAAATAGTTGGTGGTCACATTTTGCCACCTGGGTGGGAATTAAGTTCATCATTTTGGGGGTCTTTTTGAGTCGGGGATCTCCTTGTATCCCCAGCTTGCCTGCAACCCCCTATGTAGACTATGCTGGCCTTGGACTCACAGAGATCCATCTACCTCTGCCTCTCAAGTGCTGGAACTAAGTGCATATGCAACCACACCCATCTCATGTTCATTTTAAAGCTGATGAAGCTCCTGTGGTTTGGGAATTGGTACCTCATTCTCAGGTGGAGGCAGAATCAGAAATGCATTAATCAAGGCTCAGCTCTACAGCAAAGGGGACCTTCCAGCTGCAAAGTCTCTGTTCTTTGGGTTACACTATAATTTCAAAAGCTTGCATCCATATCTCCAAAGATTTACTCTTTGAAAAGACAAATAAAATTCTAAATACTTGAAATTTTATCAATTGAATTCTTTTTCACTGGAAAATTAATACAACTCCTATTACATACATTACATTTTAAAGTTTTATGTTTTATTTGTGTGTGTGTGTGTGTGTGTGTGTGTGTGTGTGTGTGTATGTGCATGCCTGTATCTGTCACAATGTACATATGGAGGTCAGAGGACTAATTACAGGAATGGGTTCATTCTTTCTACCACGTGGGTCCCAATAATAGAACTCAGGCCATCAGACATGGGAAAAAAAAATCACATTTACCTGACAAAGCATCTTGCCAGCCCAGACATATATTATTGGAGAAACTCAAGTGGCCTTCATGATATTTCTCCAGGATTAGTCATTATATATCTTCAGCTTCACATTTATTTCTCAACAAAAAAAAAAAAAAAAAAAAACAAAAAAAAAAAAAAAAAAAAAAAAAACATTCTAGCTGGGTGTGGTGGTACATGCCTTTAATCCTAGCACTTGGGAGGCAGAGCAGGCAGATCTTTGTGAGTTCCAGGCCAGCTGGGGTTACAAGGAGACCCTGTCTCGAAAAGACAAAAAATAAAATAATACATCTAAATGACATTTGGATGCATTTCAATGATACAAATTTGAAATTACTTTTAAATTTTCATTGTATTTTATTTAGTGTAGGTGTCAAGGTAGCAGGCACAGTTACCATCAGAGCCATCTCACATACCCATGAAATATTTTCAAGAAGAAAAAAAAAATTTCCCAGAGTGACTAACGTTGAAATGAAAAAAACCTTTATGTTAAGAACATTTGTGGTTAAGAATTATATAGTATGGGAATTCTCCATATCAGACTAACTTGTTTCTCAGTTACTTGTAAAATTATATAAAGATAATTTGAATTCAACCATTAAATCTATTTTATGGTAGACATTATCGCATTGTACTTGGAATCATTGGACCATTTTCATTATTTAAACACTTTGATTATTAAGCAGCCCTTAGAAACTAACAATTTATATATATATATATATATATATATAAACAAAAATATAAACAAATATTTTAAACGTTATTTCTAATTTATTGATTTCCTATTGTTTGCATTTAAAATCTGTTTTGGAGAGATGTAATAACTCAATATTACTCTTAAGAGGACTTAAGTCCAGTTCTTAGCATCCTTGTATTAGGGTTCACAACCACTCCTAACTCTAGCTTCATGGTACCGGACGTCCTCTTCTGGGGACTGAAGGCATTGCACTAACATGTACAGACCCACGCACAGACAAACACAAGTACACATATTTTTTTTAAATAGTAAAATACATGTTAAATAGACTCATTGGCTGTTTTCCACCATCGGTTTCTTCATAATTCTATCTTACATTTGTGTTCAGACACTATGTAAATGTATTGTTTTTTTGAGTATAATTGTCATGATCCTTTTTGGTTAATAATGCATTGTTTGTATGAGAATTAGCTCCTTCAGAGTAGAAAAATAATAGTTGAAAGATATCTGTACATCTTGTCCAATAAAGGGAAGATATGGTGTGTGTGTGTGTGTGTGTGTGTGTGTCTGCATGTGTTCACGTGTGTCAGGTGTACATGGAGGCCAGAATCTCCCTCAGGTTTCATTCCTCAGGATGCACCTATCTTGTTTTCTGAGTCAAGCTGTTTCACTCGCCTGGGGCTCACCTATTCCCTGTCTGGCCAGAGAACCTCAGATCCCTCCTGCCTCTGCCTCTTTAGCACTTGGCTTACAAGTATGTGTCAACCACACAAGGTATTTTGGGTATCAAACTCAGGTCCTTATATTGGCATGGCAAACACTTTACTGACTAAGCCTTTTCCCTATAGCCCTAGAAACATGTTGCTTGAGGCCTGTTGTTGTCTATCCTCTATACACTATGCTCTGCAGAACAGATTTCTTTGGACGGAGAAGCATCCTTAGTATTCAGTAGATAAAATCTTCTTTTTGATAAATATCCATTTTAACTAAGAAGTAATCACTTTAAAATAAATTGGGCACGCACTATTGCTTGAAAAAGTAACTCTTCTTTAGTGAATTATCTAATTAAATTCTGGGTCTTAATACTTCAATGCTTTACATTATGCAGACATCTTTAAGAAATTTATGAAAGTACAGAGTCCAGTCATGGAACTGTCTAGGCTTTTAAGGTTTAAACATTTGAAGTGCAATGCTAGTTTGAATAACACGTGTTAGTAACTGAATTTAGGAACAGGGCTCAGGAGATGGTTCAGTGGTCATGGTGCTATGTAAGCATGAAAACATGACTGCTAATCCCTGGCACTCAAGTAAAAAGCAGGGCATGGTTTTATATGTGGTTGCAGAGTATGGTTCTATGCACAGAGCAGAGAAAGGAGTATTAAGGGGAATTGCTGGGACTGCCAGTCTAGATTCGGGTTCATTGACTCTCTCAGTGGAATATGGCAGAGAGTGATAGAACAGGACCCCTGGGTCTCTCCTCTGGCCTCCATGCATTATGCACAGGTGCCCTTGCCTGCAAACATGTGTTTACACCACATATGTATCTCTCTCTCTCTCTCTCTCTCTCTCTCTCTCTCTCTCTCTCTCACACACACACACACAGAAAGTGAAGTCTAGGTTAATGATTGTATTCTCATAATATGGGATTACTCCTTCATCCCAATGCCTTTCTTCTTTCTGATCAATATAGAATGAACACTCTCTCCTATTGTAACTGCTGTAGCTGAGCATGTTCCCTAGTCAACCTCCTTATGAAGATAAAGCATTGTTTTGCTTTCCTTTTCTGTTCCTGTGATAAACACTATGACCAAAACAACTTAGGGAGGAATAATCTATTTTAACTTGCTAGTTATAGTTTATTATCTAGAGAAGCCAGGACATGAACTTAAGACAAGAATTTGAAGAGCAAACCTCTGGAGGAACATTGCTTACTGTTTATTAGCTGGCTTGCTCCTGCTTGCGCTCAGCCAGCTGTCTTATGTAATCCAAGATTACCTCTCCAGGAGTGGTACTTCCTACATCAACTAATAATGGAGAAAATGCTATACAGACAAACTCACAGGCCAATCCAGTGGAGGAAATTCCTCAATGCATGTTTCTTCTTTCTGGTTGTGCCAAGTTGACAGTCAAGATTGTCACCACAGGTGATGAGGTAGGAAAAACTTGTTAGTATAAATTATACATAGGGGGGAATATCTAAGAAAGGCTTGCGGAAGCAGCAGCTACTTTTTTTTTACTTTTATTCATCAATTTCCAACAAATGTACCTGCTTTGAAATAGGAATTGCAATTTCTGAAAATTTTATTTATTTATTTATTTATTTATTTATTTATTTATTTATTTATTTATTTATTTACTTTGTATTCCTGTGTGGGAATGTCTATATACCAAGCAATGGTGTGGAGTTCAGTGGACAACTTACAGGAATTGCTTCTCTCCTTCACTGTGTACATCCTCATCACCAAGCTGGGGTCAGTAGACTAAAGGCAAGGTCCTTTGCTCACTGATCCTTCTCACTGGCCCAGTACTTGTCTTTTTATGTTTTATGTATACTTGGGGAATCTGAAAATTATTTGTTTATAAAGCTTTGCATATATATACAACACTCAGATAAGTTTGAGTTAGACATTCCTAAACCAGGAATCTACATATGTGAATATAAAGGTTCTTCTTTAGTTCAATAAATTCCTGCATATGTCTGGTGTTCATATTTATCACATTTTGGTAAATCGAAGTCAAAATCCCTATTTCATCATAGTGTGTTGTGCTGGTTTGCATAAATCTTTGTGTGTATGTTTGTGTGTGTGTTCCAAAAAAAAAATTACTATAATAACTGTGGAGACAAAGTCTAGGTAGTCTACATATATTAGGGAAATCTTAAATTTAATTAAATTTAACCTAGTACTCCACTGTATGTGTTCATGTATGTGTATATGCATGTGGGGGACAAAAGTCTATGTCCACTGTTTTCCTGAATCATATTTTTCTGCCTTATTTATTGAGACAGTGTCTCTTAATGAACCAGGAATTCACCGATTCATTTAGACCATGTGGCCAATGATCCCTAGGCATCTGCCTGTTTCCACTTCCAAGTGCTAGGATTAAGGTGTTGGGGCTTATATGTATCTACGTGGGTGTTGGGGACCCAACTCAAGTTTTTGTGCTTGTGTGGCAAGTAATTTCAAGAACAAGCCATCTTCTCAGTTCCTATCACAGAAAATTTAGTAAACAAGTATATTGTAATTCAAGTAGAAGAAAAATATAGCCATTGCATCCAAAGTTGACTCAGTTACACATCATTTATTTACTTATTTTAATAAATTACTTTAAACTAATAGACAATACAGTAAATATCCCTTTGATAATGCTACATTAGCAGAATACTGTCATCACATATGATAAGATCTTGTTCTGGCTGCCTAGTGTTAAATTTATACCAAACCTAATGGATCTAAACAGTAGTTTATTACAGTCATGAAATGCAGTGGGTCTGGAGAACTTAGAATATTTGGGTGTGAAGGATTTGCATGGAAGCCTTCTGTGGCCAATGAAAGAAGTGGGGGACATATTGACTGAGGTACAGGAAGGACTTTTGTACCTTTTTGTCACATGGCTGGCAAGCAGAGTTGGCTGCTGGTTCAGAGCCTCAGTAGTTTCCATGTGAGCCTTTCCACAGGCCACTTGAAAGCCCACATCGCAAGGCATATGACTTCTTCCACCCAAATCTATTTATTGAATGTTCCAACAGGCTAATCTGAACTGAAGGGAAAATGCATTCTTTAGATACTGAAGTCTTGATATGTTTGGGGCTAAAATAATATGTTATACTTACTGGGTTAAGTACATTAGTAAATCAAGGTCATTTCTCGATATCTTTTGTTGTAATAATTTGTGTTCATTTTTAATATGATAGAATCTAGAATCACCTGTATTGTTCCAGCCTCCATTGGGGGGCGATTATATTGGTAATGTTAATTGATGTGGAATTACACATCTTAATTGTGGGTGGCAATATTCCCTATGCAGGGGATCCTGTATAAAATAGAGAAGCAAGCAGAGCACTAGCATGCGTACATTGCTCTGTGCTTCCTGATTGTGGATGCAATGTCACCAGCTGCTTTGAGATCCTGCTGCTTTGCCTCTTCTGGCATGATGGACCATACCCTGAAATAATGAACTAAAATAAACACTCCCTTCCTTAAGATGCTGTTGTCAGAATTTTTTATCACCCCAAGAGGAATAGAACTTGTCACACTAAATACAGCTCCTGAAAAATATTCAACTTGCGAGACTTACATTAAGTTTCCATTGCACCATGCTCCACAAAATCAGGACACAAATATTACATTTTCTATGTGCCTGCTGAGACTTACTGAGAAGACAATACTCAATTTGAAACTGTATAGGAGACAATTATAATCCTTAAAAGTTAGAGACTGTGATGAGGAATTACAAACATAATTTTGTAAAGGTAAAACTTTATAAATGACAGAAAAAGTAGTATCTTCAGTCTAATGGGTTCCCACAGAACAGAAATGAGCCTTACTTCTCAGTGAAAAATCAAGAACCTTGATGACATCATAGGTGTGGACAGGTTCTGAGGGTATACCCTGAGATTTCCAAGATTCTGGGATCTGGAACAAAGAGCTGCACCCCAGACATAGGGACAGTGAGATAGAGAGAGACACTTATTGAGAAAGAGAAAGATGAATATCAAGGACATGGAAAGAAAAACAATGAATTATTGGGAGAAAAGAACCTGCAGAGAGGGTCAGGTTAAAGAAAAGTCCTGGCACCTGCTTAAAGGCTGGTGTACTCATAGATCAGGAAGTGTAAAATGAGGAGATACATTTCCTTTTTTTTTCCGGTCTTTCTTCACAGTGTCTCCCTGTAGCCCCAGTTGTCCTTGAACTCACTCTGTAGACCAAGCTGGCCTTGAACTCTCAACCATCTGCCTGCCTCTACCTCCTGAGTGCTAGGATTAAAGGTATCACCACGCCCAAACTATACATTTCCTTTTTTAGGCTTATGGTTGGTCATTGCTAGGAACAAAGAATGACAAGTTATCAATACACATTTTACATGGCTAGCCATTATTGTAATTGGGTAGGGAGGAGGAAAATAATCTAGAGAAATAGGTTACTTTATTCTGAAACCAAATTATTGTAGTTAGGGAATAGCCGTAACTCAGGCAAAATAGAGGAGCATAGCATGTCCTTGGCTAACAATAGGCAGTCTGGAGCAGTACTTGGAGGCCAGCCAGAGAGAGCTGGGAGAAGTGAGCAGCTCTAGAGGTGTCTAAGTAGGGGAGTATTGCACCTTCCTTGCTTCTTTCTAGGGCATGCGGAGCCTCTTTAGCAGGTGTTCTGCCTTGTTAATTGTAGCCCTGGTAGGAAGGGTTCTCCAGTCTTTCTGTCAGCTGAATTCTTTCATATGTTAATTCTGATGCCACTCCCCTCACACCCTGCTCTCCAGCCACAAAAGTGCTACAGGAAGGCAGGAGCAGGTGCAGCATAAAGAAGGCCTCTCTATCCTCATCACAGGACTCCTACTTTATTTTCACAGAGTTTGAAACCAGGGATCAATTTCGCCTATCTTAGTGCTGTGCAAGGAAACCCTGGGCTTATGAACTATGTTAGGAATGTTAAATTTCACTGTCTTGCATTGATCCCAGAAGGATAACTGTCTCTCATCTGAAATACATCATACTATAAACACAGGGAGAAAGCAATGACTTTGCAACAAATATGTCAAATTTGAAATCTTAAAGAACATATAATCCTTCATTTTTCTTGCTACAGTGTTTAATCAAAAGCCATAGACTTTTCCCAGTTTAATGGCATTCGTTCTGAAGTACATCACATACAGAATAACTTGTTTAGAAATGCTAATAATTCTTAGGGTAAATGAAAAGCTTCAAATCAAACACAAAAACAAAATAGAATATGCTACATAGACGTAATCCGAAACCCCAGTTTCTTTTTTTTTTTTTTAAATTAATTTTTATTGATGCTTTGTGCATTTCATACATTTTTTCCAATTCAGTTCAGGCTTATTTCCCTTTCCCTCCCCCCCACCCCCCCCCCATCCCAGATCATGCATTCTGCCATAACTGTCCTGCATCTTTCTCTCAGTTTTTTTTTTTCATTTTTAGCTATAAGTGATAATCCATGAGTACAAGCATCCTTCATGCAAAACCTATCTGCAGGCTGTTGTGCCCAAACACCTACAGCCCCACCATCCAGTGGGGGGTGACAGGTTGTTTGTTCAATCAAGTTGATCAAATGAGTGTCCAGACTACATTGCTGTAGTTTCACCATTCACCCCAATCGCAGCCCTTACATTCTACCACGCCCCCTCTTCCGCAGGTTGTTCCCTAGGCTTAGAAAAGGGGCACAGGTGGATGAGAGGTAAAACAGTCCACTCTCTCTGGAGCTGTTGACTTGGACTCTGGTCAATTCTGGCTGTTTCCTTTCATGGGCTGACAGTTTGTCCAGGAATAACCTTTCGATCCTACTAATGAAGAACAAGCAATTAGATATATAGGTATTTAAGCAGCACTAATAGTTATGGTAGGTTACTTTAGCATAGACACATGTTTGGATATGTTAATCCATGAATTACAATTTTCCCCCCTGTTAAATATGACAGGGTCTTACTGTGGCTTATAACATCTCCTAACCTGTAGAGGATGTAAGCTTGTGGCATCAGCCATGGGTTATTTCTCCAAGGGGAGAGCCAATAGCCAATTAGATTTGGGATATACAGGCACATGGCTGCCTCTGCTGCACAGTATTTCCAGGCAGGTGAGGTGTAGCTGGTGCTGACGGTGGAGTCTTGCTTGACTCAGGGAGACCCATATTTGCTTTATTGGTTTAGTGGCCTTTGGTAACACTCTCTGGCATTCCAGAGGCCATCTGTACACTTGCATGTGTGGTCTCAATACATCCCTCCCATGTTAACGTCAGGTCTTCGGCAGCAGGGTCTTATTGCCTCTCCTCCTGTAGGTATCCCAACTTAGAGGCAAGGAGCCCTTACCTTTTTTTGGGGCCTTGGATCCCCTGGCCAACATCCACCTGGTAGAACAATCCATTGCTGATGTCAGAGCTCCTGTATTAATATATTTTGCCTGAGTGCATAGCCCTAGGACTTTAGTATTATATTTGGTTCTGAACAGAGAGTAATCCCTTCCACAGTTCCCATGTCTAGTAGTCAATTAAAGAAAGCAGTTTTTTCTGATGATACTAAGACAAAAGTGTTTGGATTCCTAGTTGTGGCCAACGGTAACTTTCCATTGTGTTCCTGTCGCCTATATCAAAAAGAAAACAGTGAAAGATTGTGTTAGGAATACAGCTAGCTCATAAGTAGGCCATCTTCAATAGTCAAATGGAGACCTCAATGTTTTTGAGGAAAGAGGGAGAGACTATAATTAGTGAGATAAGGCCAATGCATTCCTAAAAGCTCTCACCAGAAAACAACAGTTATTTTAAAAATTACTTTGGGAGTTGAGAGTTGGCTTAGTGGGTAACCCCACTAGCTGCACCAGAATGAGGACCCAGGTTGGAATCATCATGGACATATGCAGCTGAGCATGGGTATGTCCCTTTCTTGCCCCTGGGCTGTGCAGGCAGAGACAGGAGGATTGGGGGGGGGGCTTGCCAGCTGCTCAAGGCATGCAAGAGCAAGATAGGAAAACCGTCCGTGGCCTGCACACATTCAGGGGCTCACACAAACACACACAGATGTGCATTATATAGCACACAGATATTACCACCATTCCACATCCTTAAGAAGAAAATTGAATTGTGTTTGTAACAAGGTTATTTTGTTCATATATGAAATTTATTCACTGTATATAAAATATTACAAAATAAATTATATTTAATTGTAGTTGGTTAAAATTTCGATGTGTTTAATTTAAAATTTCAAACATTTTCTCACCATGTGATATTGAAATCATTCTAGGCTCTGGACCACAGTCCAGGTGATGCCTCAATATCAAGGCAATGAATGCATTCTCACACTGGTGTGTTGCCAAAACAAGTAAATGGTAAGTTGGGGTGTAGCTCAGTGGAAGGGCATTGCCCTAGTGTGTACAATGCCATGGGTTCAATCCCCAACACTGAAGGGGAAGATCTACTGTATGAAGGAATTGGCAAAGGTGGACAAAGTTTTGCCTTAGGTCTGAATGATGAATCCCCCACATCAGAGATATTTTCAGGCCAATGAAAAGACAGTGCTATCTGTGTGAACATTAATCTCCAGAAAGAGATACAGCGCTGAAGCTCTTCACATTGAATGTTAGGCTGTAAGCTAGTTTCTGCGCCAATAACATTAACTTCTATTTTCGAATAACATCTCATTGACAAGTAATGCTTATCTATTGTTCTTTTGGGGTGAAAAATTATTTTTGTTGATAATATTCCAAATAGAAATTATTGCTATTAATACCATTTTTTAAATTTTTTTAAAATTTTATTTATTTCCGTATGTGTATGAATGTATTGTCTGCATGCAAGTCTGTGCACCCGTGACGTGCAATGCTGCGGAGGTCAGAAGGGGGTGTCGGACTCCCCTGGAACTGGAGTTCTCCTGGAATTGGAGTTTCAGACGGCTCTCGGCCGGCCGCCATGTGGGTGCCAGGGATCGAACCCGGGTCCTCTGCAAGGGCAGTCGGCGCTCTTAAGGTCTAGGCCATCTCTCCAGCCCTATTAATACTATTTTCAACCTAATAGTATAGCTTTGTAAGAATTAATTTTCTTCATAAAATTAAAGAGGTTTAATTTTTCTTTTAATAATTTTTGAGGCCTATGCAGCAGGTTCTCAGTGTCTCCTACTTGTCTGTACCTTTGTAACCTGTAAGCCATTTTTGTACTGAAAATGGTCATGGTATTTTATTCTCTACAATTCCATTTTATTCAGGATGTGGGGCCGCCATTATCATAAAGGAAAGTTATGATAGTAATTTGCATTATTGCAATTGGTATTCTCAATAACATCACAAAACCAAAATATCAAGATATACGATCACATAATAATACTTGAATGAGTTTTGCTTTTATTGGATAATGTAAAAATAGAGTCCTGTGAAAGATCCTGTGAAAGAAGGAATCTTCTAGATAATGTGTATTGTCCAAGTTACTGAAGGGCAGAAATAGATGGTCTCACTTTTTGTTATTGTGGGTTAAAGATAAATATAAGTATTCTTTCACAAAGTAACATGGGATCCTTGTTTTCAGAAACAGTGTGCCAAATAGAACTACAATGTGCCAGAACCATGTAGGTTTTTACCTGTTATTAGATTTTAGGTCGGTTTCCAAATTAATCAAAGTTACAAATAATACAACATTGTCTTTGCACTTCTGTCTAAAGCCACAGTTTAGATAAATTGCCAGTTCATATGACTGACATACATCTTTACAAGAAATATATCACAAACACTACTTCCACCAAGCCTCTATCACCATCACCAAGTATATGATTGTATTTCTTTGCTTATTTATTTATGTACTATTGTTTGTATTTGTTTATTAATTTGTTTAAGAAGACTGCATTTATTTATTTTTTAATATTTTTATTTTTTATTTTATTTTTTATGCGTATGAGTGTACTGTCTGCATGTAGGTTGGTGCACCCGTGTTGTGCAATGCTGCAGAGGTCAGAAGAGGGCGTCGGATTCCCCTGGAACTGGAGTTAAAGATGGTTCATAGCCACCATGTGGGTGCTGGGAATCAGACCCAGGTTGTTTGCAAGAGCAGTTGGTGCTCTTAACCACTGAGCCATCTTTCTAGCATCAGAAGACTGCATTTACATACATTGTGTTTCAGGTATCAAGGGTGAAACAATTGATATCAACTACCTCATTCATTATATGATTTCTGAAATTAAGCTTCTAAAGATGGCCTTGCCAGCTTAGTTGTAGGAAATGAGAATGTTAAAATTTACCTTTTAATCATTTCTGAATGATAAAGTTAAATAAATTATTCAAGTAGATTTTCATAAAGAGATTCAAAACCACAGGCTATAAATGCACTATAATGCTAATCTGATTTTAAATGTAAAATATTATATACGTTATCTGAAAACTTGTTCAACCAGTGTCCGTAACAAAGATATTAGCCTAGAATTGTTCTGAGCAGTAGACACAGAACTGACAAAACATGAGAATTCCTGCTCACATGGATTTAGGATACTAACAGTAAGAGAATAAATCAATTTTATAAAAAACTACGTGGCAATAAGCAGTAAGGACAATGCTTGCTTCTGTAGTTTGTTTCCATTTCAGACTCATGCAAATTAAAAAAAAAAAAATAGGACCCAGATCTCAGATCTCAGTCTTCTGTGGCATCCTTTATGCCACAGGAGTGCATTGCCTAAACCTCCTATCTAACTGGAAAATCTGCAGTAAAATACAGAATGGTCCAACTTAATTTTTTTTAATTTGTGTGTTCGTGTTCGTGTGTGTGTGTGTGTGTGTGTGTGTGTGTGTGTGTGTTCAAGCTTGAATGAAAGTACCTGAGGAAGCCAGAAGAGAACATTGGTCCCTGGACCTGACATTGAGCCAGCAGGCATGGGTGCTGGGAGCTGAACTTGGATCCTCTGGAAGAGCAGCACGCATTCTCAAACACTGAGCCATCTCTCTACCCCAGTCTTAACATTTTACTAGATGTTCCATGCACTCATTTTCTATATTTCTTTGTGTATGATTCTATGACATTCTATTAAATCTGGCACCCATTACAAGCCACCAAATTAACAGAGAAGTGCTGAGATCCTTGTGGTGATCTCTCTGTCCCTTGAAAGTCACACTGTCTTCCCTCTTTTCTAATATCTGGCACTGGCTACTCTTCATTCTTCAGTTTTGTCATTTTGAGTATGGTATGCAACCTCAAACAACTGAAGATTGCTTCCCTTTATCACTCTGAACAGCATCTTAAAATCCATTCAAATTGTTTTGCATTTCAATAGTTGGTTATTTGGTGACTATATGTGAATTTTCATGTGTATGTTTGAACATGTGTATGTGGAGGCCAAAGGACAAACTGCTGAGATATATGTGAGATATAGTCTCTCAGTGTCTTGAATCTTGCCAAGTCAGCCAGAATACAGCTAGTCCAGACATGCTGCTGCCTGCCTCTGCCTCCCAGCTCTGGGATTGCAAATGTACCATTGCAATTTGCAATCATGTCTGCATTTCATATGGATTCTTTGAGCTAAATTCAGATTGTAGCAAGTATTTTAGCAACTGCACCATTACCCCAGCAGTGTTTGTTGTTTTGTAAATTTACTTGGTGGGAGGCACAATGGATATGGAGGTCAGAAAACAATGTGAAGAAGTTGAAGGAGTCAGTTGTTTCTTTCCATCATGTAGGTACCCAGGACTGAACTTAGATTGTTAGGCTTGGCACCAATCACCTATACCCACTGTGCTATCTTGCCACCTAGAAATACAAAATAGGAAGTAAAACGCCATGAAGGAGGACTCAGTCTGATTTTCCATGGGCTGCTTTGTTCTGAAGGACTCTGAATCAAGTGTCCATCCAGGGAAACAATAATGTTCTTGGAGATATGTGAGGGGAGAATTTCCGAGGTGGACAACACTTCCTGAGTAACAGTTTGGAATAGCAACATTGCTAAGTGACTTGAAGAGGTGATTGAACTTAGAGATCACTTTGGATTTTGGGAGCATTTAGGGAGCCTTTATTGGAACTGGAGTCCCTCAAAGATCAATGTTTCTTCATAATGACTGTATAATGATATTTCTAAACATTGAAACAAGAAAAACAATCCTTTCTTTCCTGGGACTGTAGCAAAAATTGCCACATTTTTTGAAAATTATCTTTAAGAGTGATTAAATGAGTTTTATATTCAGGTCATGGAATATTCTCATTGAATTTTATCAAACTTTCAAATGACACAGTCATGGAAAGGGAACCAACATACATTATTACTTTTTCATTCTTAATTACTGTTTCTGCCAGCAGACATCAAACTGGGGCTCCAAAGACACAGAAATTTCTGGAAAATAAATTCTGTTACTTATAATTCAGAGGACACTTCAGCAAGGTGTGTCTCCCATCCCAACAGAGAATATCATCACCAACCTGGTATGCAGACAAAGTCTTCCTTACCAGCTGATAGCTGTGTTTCTTTGAGGTCATGTCGGATGGCAAACGCTAAGTGGGTCTGCCAGAAAATTCGAGTCCATTTGGGAAATTATATGACTTAAGCCAGAGCTGAGTCTTTACTCTGTCAAAGAGTAAAAAGGGCAGAAGTCTTCCTGACAGGTCTCAAAAGCATCTTAGTAAATGAGGCAAACAGGAAGTCACAGCAGCCAATGTTAATGGAAAGACTGCACTGAACTTGAGCTAGAGGTCAGTAATCAACATCTCCCTTCTTAGTAGGCCCATAGCAATAAGGTCTGCATTCACAGTAGGCCCATAGCAATAACCTCTTGGCTGATATCAACCAAATACAAAGTAATTCATTCATTTTAAGAAACAAAAGTATGTGGCCATTAAAGTATAATTTCTTTTTCTTTTTTCATGTGTATGTGTGTGTGTGTGCATGTTCAGATGTGTGTGGGTATCAGTGTATAGTTATATGTGTGTGGCAGGTCCATGCACAGACATGCGGAGGATAGAGGTCAATTCCAGGTATTATTCCTTAAGTCCTTGCTGACTTCTTGAGACAGGATCTCTTATTTGTTTGTACTTTGTCAAGTAAAGTTGGCTGTCTGGCTCCTCAACCCCAGGAATCCACTTGCCATTGCCTTACCTGTGCTGGGACTAAAAGCACATACCATCACCACCATACTTGGTATTTTTAATACAAAGCACAAGTACTTGTGCTTGCAAAGCAAGCACTTTATTAACTAAACATCCCTAGTTCAAATATCTAATATCTTTTACCCCATGTACTTGGAAAATTTGCCTCCTGGTATTTTATGAGCTGCATTTCATCACTACAGATAGGCTTGCTCCATGTATCACTGTGCTTTTGGTGTTCCTCTGTTATCCCTACTAAGTGTAGAGCACTCAGGACTGAGCTGTGAACAGGGTTTAGTTCCCTGACTCTCAGATATGTAGGAACAGGCATGCTGCTGTGAATAAACCTAGACAATATTTCCCAGGAATATGAGCCTTTGGCTATTTGTCTCCTTAAATAAATAGAAGGAAGGCTTAAGAGATGAAATGTCCCTACCAAGAAACCAAGAAATACTTTTTTTTTTTTTTTTTTTTTTTTGTATTTTGGAGACAGGGTCTCCCTGTAGCCTCGGCTGGCCAGGAATAGGCTATGCAGACCAGGCTGGCCTTGAACTCACAGAGATCTACATGCTTCTGCCTCCTGAGTGCTGAGATTAAAGGCATGTGCCACCCTGCCCAACCTAAGATGATTCTTAGCCACCATGTGGGTGCTGGGAATCGAACTTGGATCCTCTGCAAGAGCAGTTGGTGCTTTTAACTGCTGAGCCATCTCTCCAGCCCCAAAACATTTCTTGAGAGGAGTCATTGTGTTGATTTTGACACTGCTATCCTAGTCTCATTGACATAATTTGACAGTATGTGTCTATCTGTGTCTATATGTGTGTATGTGCATATGTGAGTGCAAGTGACTGAGGAGCCAGAATAGTGCATTGCATTCTCAGAAGTGGGAGTTACTGGCAGTTGTGAATTACTAGGCATGGGTGCTTGGAACTGAACTTGAGTCTTCTGAAACAGCAGCAAGCACTCTGACTCACTTCAGCCCACATTATGTAAATTTTAAATAGATTTTCATTTAGGGGCTTACTTTTCTTAAAAAAAAAACCCTAAAGATAGGTAATATGAAAATCCCTTTTTCCTAGTAGGCAGATAAAAAAAAATAAAATCTAGGTAGGCACACTAGCCACACTCATCTTTCTTACCTTTATTTTTACAATTACTTATTTGAATGTGTTTGTTCAGGTACATGTACACCTGTGTGCATATGCATGTATTACAGTGAGCATGTGGCAATTAGTGGACAATGTATGTGTTCTTGCCTATTATGTAGGTCCCTGGACTATAACCAAAGCCACTTGGATTGGCTGCATGCAGCTTTACCCACGGAGCAATCTCACTGGCCATCCCTATACTCTAATAAATTCAAATGTGTTCTTTAATACTGCTTATAATAATTTCTCACAAAACAGTAAAGACAGCAATTATTGAATGCGATTCATTTGTAGGACATTAGGCCTTCAGAAGCTGATGATATGTTCACTTTCTGGAATTCAAATGGTTTGCTTTGTTGCTACCTTTACTGTTTCCTTTTATTTGTTTCCCTTAAATTTCCATAGCTACCTGTTTCCCAGGTAACTGAGATGAATGAGAAACAATTATGAATTTTTACAAGTAGGCTTCCTATGTTTAGTAACTCCAGAAACTCCAATTTACAAAAAATGAGGTGTAACCTTAAAAGGGTAACCTCAGGAGAGCACTTGGCTATGGTTTTGACTGCTCATCTGAGATAATTTGGTGCCTTCTTCTGCTTCCTATTATATTCCCTTGGTGATTAATAAAGAACAGAGAGTACTTATCCACTGACTGTCCTGACAGTTTCCTAAGTTGTTCCCTCCCTCCACATGGAAGAAGACACTCTGAGAATGTTATTAAGACTGACAGCATTTTTATATTATTATTAAGGAAATTAAGGGCCCTGAAAGTCAAATGTCAAAAGCTTTAACTGTGGCCAGGGTTTGACCTAGATAAAAGTTTTTCAAAATTTCAAGCAAACCACTCTTTTAACACACTATTCTACCATATTTAAAACCTTCCATTTTAGGGCAAGAGGGGAACATTTTAATTCTAAAATGGTAAAAATAATCTATTTTATTTCTTTCAAATGCTAATTACCTTGCATTTTTCACACATCTCTTAACTTATTTCTAAATAATTAAATATCAGGAAATGTGCTAGGTACCAGAAATAAAAGCAGTTTTATATACACTTGCATTCCATTTGGGATAGAAAATTGTAGAGGAGGAAATCTGCAAATCAAAACGTTGTAGTAAATTTAAAACTTCTTAATTTAATATAAATTCTTACATTCATATGGAACAACAAAAGACCCCAAAATAGCCAAAGCAACCCTGAGTGAAAAGCGCAATACAGGGAGGATTTCTATACCAGACATCAAACTATACTACAGGGCTATAGTCATTAAAACAGCCTAGTACTGGCACAAAAACAGAACTATAGACCAATGGAACTGAAGATCCAAACTTAAGCACATACAATTTCAGCCACCTCATATTTGACAAGGGGGCCAAAAAGACTCAATGGAGGAAAGACAGCATCTTCAGCAAATGGTGTTGGCAAAACTGGATCAACACTTGTAGAAAAATAAAATTAAGCCCCTCCATCTGACCCTGTATGAAAATCAACTCCAAATGGATCAAAGACCTCAATGTAAAACCCAAAACTCTGAAGGTGATAGAAGAAAAAGTTGGCAGCAACTTAGAAGACATAGGTGTAGGAAAAGACTTTCTAAATCAGACAGCAGCAACTCAGGAAATAAGGTCGATAATTGACAAGTGGGACCTTATTAAACTCAAAAGTTTCTGTACAGCGAAAGAAACAGGGAAGTGAAGAGAAAAGCCACAGAGTGGGACGAAACCTTCACTGCTGATACATCTGACAGAGCATTAACTTCCAGAATATATAAACTATTCAAAAAACAAAGAAGAAAACAAATGACTCACTCAAAAGATGGAGTAAGCTGGGCGTAGTGGCGCATGCCTTTAATCCTAGCACTTGCGAGGCACAGGCAGGCGGATCTTTGTGAGTTCAAGGCCAGCCTGGTCTACAGATTGAGTTCCAGGCCAGCTGGGGCTACAGAGGGACCCTGTCTCAAAAAGACAAAAAGAAAAAAAAAGGATGGAGTAACAAGCTGAGGAGAGAATTCACAAGTGAGGAAATAGAAATGGCTGAGAAACGTCTTTAAAAATGTTCAACATCACTAATAATTAAGGAAATGCAAATTAAAACCACTTTAAGATATTATCTCACCCTGATAAGGCTGGCAAGGAACAAGAAAACAAATGATACTAAATGCTGGAGAGGTTGTGGGGAAAGGGGAACACTCGTCCACTGCTGGTGGGAATGCAAACTTGTACAACCACTATAGAAAGCAGTATGGAGAACCCTTAAAAGACTCAAAATGAGCCTACCACTTGACCCAGCCATACAACTTCTGGGTATATGTCCATCAGACTCTTCCTACCGCAGAGATACATGTACAGCCATGTTAATTGCAGCTCTCTTCATAATATCGAAGAGCTGGAACCAACCCAAATGCCCCTAAACCAACGAGTGGATAGAGAAAATATGGTACATCTACACAATGGAGTTCTATGCAGCGGTAAAGAAAGATGACATCATGAAATTTGCAGGTAAATGGATGGAACAAGAAGATTTTATGCTAAGTAAAGTAACACAATCCCAGAAAAACAAGAGAGGAATGGCATCCCTTATCTGTGGACACTAGTACCAGTTACCTAGTTGTAAGACAAAGTGAACAACATTAATGTTATATTCCTCATGATCTAAAGACAGCCATGCTCTTGCAATGTAGATCCCTAAACAAGTTCTAGAGCTGACCTAACATTTATTTTCAGACCTTGGGTATTTGGTACATGATAGAGGGTATGTGTGCATCTTTTAGAGTACTATGGGATTAAAATGGAAAGATGCAAATCGAGAAATATGCTATGGAAATAACATACAGTCTGTTTCCAATGGATACAATCTTAATATAGGTGCAGTGTAATAGGCTGGTGCAACTTAGCCTTTCTGGGTGCTTAACGACCATACTTAAGGCCCACACCAATTCGGCCCAGGCACCTAGGGGATAACTTTGTTCCTTGCCCTCAGAGGTCAACCAAGTCTTAGGGGATTATGCATGGGGAATGTCAAATACATTGAAATGTCCTACAGACGTGGGTCACCAGTCTTCCTGTTCAGGGAGGTCTTGGAGAGGCACTGATGGGACTTCAGCCGGTGTCCAGTCTATAAAGAGGATGCTCATGCTTCAGAAAAGGAAGCTTGGTCTAACAAGACCTGATTGTGTCCTCGAGTGGATGGAACTGGTGAATGAAAAGTTGAAAGAAGCAAGGGGCTCCCATCCTCCCCCCGCCCCCCGCCCCACCAAGAAAAACCCGAGAGACACCTGAGGACCAGATCCTCAACTGACCTTGATAAAAGAAAAACCTTGGTTAATTTGGGCTGTGTGGCCTTAAGCATCCAAAAGTAAAGTACAACCAGATATAAATAATCAGTAAGACCAGAGAAACTGTACTGCAGACATAGAGCTTGATATCTTAGTAAAAAGACAAAAAGAATAAAGAGAGAGTTCTGTTGTTTGGCCTATCTCCAATTCTTACTGGCAAGTGCATCTACTCTGTGGCTGCCACTGCTTTTGGCACTCCTCAAAGGCATGAGACTCAGCTTTTTAACCTCCTAATATGGACCGAGGACTCATGTCTCTACAGGAACCTTTCAAACCTTCAATGCCAGATGGGGACCCCTGAAATACCCAGCTTATGGACTAAACAGCTAAGGGGATGTCAGCCTCGTCAGAGTGTAGACTGTCATTGTTGGACCACCTGGGATGTATCACAGAGGCTAGTGCAGGGAGATCAAGACAGGGCACGTGCTTATTGGACTTCATTTTGGGGACCATGGGAGAGAAATATCCCAATGTGGAGCAAAAGAGCAGGATTGATGGTTGGGGTTGCCAAGGAGGAACTTTTGAGCACTTGCTTAAGGAAAACATGATATCTTTTAAGGAAGAAAAAAAATCCTTCAATTCAAGTGATATGTGTATGTATGTATGTTTGTATGTATGTATGTGTATATTTATGTGTATATATAACTATATATGTAAAAAAAAATATATATATAATGTAGCAATACAAGTTGGAGAGAACAACAACAAAAGAACTGAAAAAAAATTTCTGGAGAGACTCAGAGAGATATGCAGAACATGTATGGTAGAGTGCAGGGACTTGGGTGGGGATAGGGGCATGGAAGGGGAAGCAACTCTAGATTTGATCAAGAAATGATTTGTGACCTATGGAAAAAGTTTAATAATAGTAATAATAAAAAATGGAAAAAAGAAAAAAGAAAAAAGAAAAGGACTTAGATATGAAATAAATTTGAAACAATGACAAAATAAATTGGGGAAAACCCTAATATGATTGTGTACTCCAAATCTCAAAGGAGCTGAAACAAGACTACAATAACAAAATTAAAAATAACTTTCTAAACATCAAAAAAACCCTTTATATTTATAGTTTTCAAATTTTCCAGAAAAATAAATCATGGAAATTGCATTATTTTTGTTTATTGCTTTAATACACTGAAATATGAAACATTTTGTCCTGGATTTTATAGAGCAAAGTAAATTGATAGGTTTCCTAATACAAGCTACAGAGTTTGTCACTTTCTATATGCAGGAGATAGTAATTAATCTTAAGTAGTCCTTTAAGACAGAATATTAGCATCATGTACACAAGGGAGAGAGAATAATTCACCATAAAAAAAAAAAACGCACAGTGACTGGAGACATAGCCTAGAGGTTAAGAACACCGACTGCTCTTGCAGAGGACCCGGGTTTGATCCCCAGCACCCACATGGTGGCTAAGAACCGTCTGCAGCTCCAGTTCCAGGAGAACTCCAGTTCCAGGGGAATCCAAAACCCTCTTCTGACCTCTGTGGCATTGCACGACACGGGTGCACAAGCCTGCATGCAGACAGTACATTTATACACATACAAAAATAAATAAAAAATAAAAATAAAAAAACACACACAGAGAAAAAACAGACTACATTGAAATGATTCCAGTGAGTATTACAGGTGATATATAATGTCACTACTAGAGTTCACTTGGGAAGCATTATTAAATGTCCAAGAAGTAATCCTGGAACATGGTTATATGAATTTCCCAGCATTCTAAGGAGAAAATAAATAAGGATGAAATTGGAGTGGCTTTTGAACCAACTGTAAGCAATGTGAATCCTTCCAGAATTGCTGTTTATACAGGCTAATCAATGTCAGGCTCCAAGTCTAAGAAAATATTATAGTCCAAGAGTTGTATACTTGAACACAGATTACTTACTAAGAGGAAAGGAGGGTAAACATTTGGTTAGGTGAACAAAACTATCACTGGGGCAACCTATCTTAGTATATTATCTCAGTTCTTTATTTCCTGCCAGTCCTGATACCCCACATACCTGCCTCTAGAATTCTAGACAGAACTATTAACTTAACGTGTACAAACCAGAGAAGGTTTAGTAGACATATCTTCCAGGTATTCGTGCAGCTCCCTGAAATCAAACATGCCTTAAATTTGGTTCATTTATTTTGTTTGTAATAAAACATTTACAGAATAAAATTACCATGCTTAAAAAAATGTCAATCAAATTACAACAAAATTTTTACACATATTGAGTTACACAGAATTAAATTACAACAACAACTTGAGGGATGGTGCTTTTAGGCACATAGAAAATAGAGTTGTGAAGGTCCATAAGTGATTACAGAATGAGGGTCTTGGACAGCTACAAATGCTGGAAAAGTAAGTACCCATACCAGAGAAATTCAATTCCTGCTGAGAAGGTTAATGTTGGTGGCAACCTGGCAGAATCTAGACTCACCTAGGAGAAAAGTCTCAGGTCTTGTCTATAAGGATGTTTGTAGATTAGTAAAAGTTAATTTTTTTTTTGTCTTTTTGAGACAGGGTCTCCCTGTAGTCCCAGCTGTCCTGGAACTCACTCTGTAGACCAGGCTGGCCTTGAACTCACAAAGATCCGCCTGCCTCTGCCTCCCAAGTGCTACATGATAGATAGATAGATAGATAGATAGATAGATAGATAGATAGATAGACAGATGATAAACAAAGAGATAGACTGACAGACGGACAGACTGTAGATACACAATTTAGAAAACCCATTAAAGGCATGCACCACCACACCCGGCTAAAACTGAAATTCTTAAATTAGTTATCAGGCTCTATTTGAAAGCAATATTTATCACATACACACACACACACACACACACATACACACACACATATATATATATATATATATATATATATATATATATATATATATATACCTGTACCTATATCTATCTATCTATAGCACATGTATAGTTTCTATAGGCAAATTGCAGCTGTATTTATTAAGTACACCCAGTCTGATAAAGCAAATCTGATAATGGTTTATGGTTTCTGTAGTGTATTTCTTTCCTTTTTAATTCATTTTTGGTTCTCTGTGCTGCTTATACATTTTCACTGCTTCTTTCCTATATGTTTCCTTATTTATTTCACACTTTTTTTCATGGTACCTAAGAGGATTACCCACTCTTGTTAATTCCCATAGATAACCATAGTCATTAAAAAAACATTTTTATTTGGGTCTACAAGATGGCTTAAAGTTTACCTGAGTAAGGGTACATACAACCGAATTTTTTACCTGAGTTTCAACATTGGAACACACATGACAGAGAGAGAAAACTGATTCTCATAAGTTGTCCTCTGATGCTACATGTAGAGAGAGAGAGAGAGAGAGAGAGAGAGATACAGAGACAGAGAGACAGAGACACAACACAGACAGAGACAAAGAGAAGGGGGATAAATAAATATTTCTAAAGTATGATAGATAGATAGATAGATAGATAAATGATAAACAAAGAGATATACTGACAGATGGACAGACTGTAGATACACAATTTAGAAAACCCATTAAATCCTGGCATTGTGGAATATAGCACAAGTTTCATCCAAGCACACTGGCTGTGGAGGCGGGAAGATTTCTGTGAGATCTAGGCCAGCCTCTTCTACATAGTGAGTTCCAGGCCAGACAGGGCTTACAAGGGACCCTATCTAATAAAAATAAATAAATAAATAAACAAAAAACACCCTAACAAACCAAATAATGCATTTACAATTAGGCTCCTTGTTGGCTAGAAATATTCTCTACATCTATATCCTTTAGGTATATAAGTGTTATTTGGGGATCTAAAAGTCTAGAAATCTAGAAAGGTTCATCAGAGGAAGATAGTGTATCAGGCAGCACAAAACACCATTTGCTTTGGGAAACCAGCCATTTTCTTGTTCTGTCGCCCTAATACTGCACAGCTTCCCACTCCTGTTCTCTGCATCATCGCAGCTGCATCTCAAACACTTGTTGTTTAATACAAGTAGTAATCTGGGGGCACCTGGTAACAGAGCAATCTGCTGAGCTTCATGAGAAATGGGTATGAAATCTTTGGATGCTCTGACCCTGGCCTTTGACAGTTTATAATTAGATGTTCTTTCCTAATTAACTCTGCATACCTACCAGCCTTCATCCCTGGCACCAAATGCCACTCTGTCTCCATTTCCATTTCCACAGTTACTCAACAGAAAAACTCTAGGCAAGACATGAATGATCACCTCTAATAAAATTCTCAGTGAGGTCATTCTTCATCTTTCATTGTGTTAAATAATTGGAGAACAGTATTTTAAAAAGACGCCTGCTGCAACACATAAAGCTGTTCTGTAAGGACACGTTTGCAGAGTTATTGCACACAGAAATCTTTTATTAGGACTTCAAGATCTTTGAAAAAGTCTCTTTGTGCATGAAAATATTTTAGGTTTTCATGGTACAGTAGAAACTTATATGAATAAGAAATATATTTTATTTCATTTCGCTACTTCTAAATTCATTTCCTAGGTCTCTCTATCAGATAGACTTTTCTTAAAATGCCTTATGGATGTTTATTAAGGCAATTTTTAGGAGACTTGACATATTTTTTTCACATGAAAGAAAAACATTCACCAACTAATCTTGAATAGAGTTTTTTTTTTCTTAAGTTAGAGTAAAATCCATTCCTTCTATGCTTAGTTGTTCAAATGCATTTTACTTAATAACCCAATTAGACTTGAAAATAGTACTAGAACACATACGAGATTTTAACTTTTGCACTATAAAACCTTGATTAGCTAGATTGAAAGCAACATGAAATATCAATTAACCAGAAGGAACAAAATTATAAGAGAACTCAGAAGTATATGGAACTTAGATCTCAGTAATGGAAACCATTGGAGGAAATACACTGATGGTTATAAACAAGCGTCTAATCTAATTCCTTTGTCTTTTATAGTTTTATAATTATGATTTAGATATTTAAGCCTTCTGGGATCACTGAAGCAAATTTCAAACTAGGAAAGTAGAATAAAGTTATAGTCATTATCATTAACCCAAACTAAAAATTTCCCATGATCCTTCAGATAACATTTTTTATGGTAATCGGAAGAAAGTCCATAAATAGATGGCATGCTTGTCTCCAAAGAGGGTAATAATGAAGATTTATTATACAAAAAGATAGAAGGAAAGACACACAGGGAGATTCTACAAACTTCAGTGTAGAAAAATCAGAACTGGACTGGAGCGATGAGTCAGCAATTAAGAGCACCTACTGCTCTTGCAGAGGACCCAGGTTCGATTCCCAGCACCCACAGAGCAGCTAAGAACTGTCTTTAAATCCTTTTCCAGGGGAATCCGACACGCTCTTCTGGTCTCTGTAGTATTGCACAACACGGGTGCACCTACTTACATGCAGACAGTACACTCATACACATAAAATAATAAATTAAAAAATAAAAAATTAAAAGAAAAATCAGAACTAAAGCTGGAAGGATAGCTCAGCAATTCCTAGCAAATCTGAGAAGTAAGTCCCTAGCATTCACATAATGGTGAAGAAGAGAGCTGACTCTGAAACTTGTCCTCTGACTACCTGACACAGGCACCTGAATTCACCAACNAATGTCCATCCTACCCAAACTAGTGTACAGATTTAATGCGATCCCAATCAGAATCCCCAAGAGTTTCTTCACAGGCCTGGAAAAAAAAATCCTCTATTTCTTTCCTTTTTAATTCATTTTTGGTTCTCTGTGCTGCTTATACATTTTCACTGCTTCTTTCCTATATGTTTCCTTATTTATTTCACACTTTTTTTCATGGTACCTAAGAGGATTACCCACTCTTGTTAATTCCCATAGATAACCATAGTCATTAAAAAAACATTTTTATTTGGGTCTACAAGATGGCTTAAAGTTTACCTGAGTAAGGGTACATACAACCGAATTTTTTACCTGAGTTTCAACATTGGAACACACATGACAGAGAGAGAAAACTGATTCTCATAAGTTGTCCTCTGATGCTACATGTAGAGAGAGAGAGAGAGAGAGAGAGAGAGATACAGAGACAGAGAGACAGAGACACAACACAGACAGAGACAAAGAGAAGGGGGATAAATAAATATTTCTAAAGTATGATAGATAGATAGATAGATAGATAAATGATAAACAAAGAGATATACTGACAGATGGACAGACTGTAGATACACAATTTAGAAAACCCATTAAATCCTGGCATTGTGGAATATAGCACAAGTTTCATCCAAGCACACTGGCTGTGGAGGCGGGAAGATTTCTGTGAGATCTAGGCCAGCCTCTTCTACATAGTGAGTTCCAGGCCAGACAGGGCTTACAAGGGACCCTATCTAATAAAAATAAATAAATAAATAAACAAAAAACACCCTAACAAACCAAATAATGCATTTACAATTAGGCTCCTTGTTGGCTAGAAATATTCTCTACATCTATATCCTTTAGGTATATAAGTGTTATTTGGGGATCTAAAAGTCTAGAAATCTAGAAAGGTTCATCAGAGGAAGATAGTGTATCAGGCAGCACAAAACACCATTTGCTTTGGGAAACCAGCCATTTTCTTGTTCTGTCGCCCTAATACTGCACAGCTTCCCACTCCTGTTCTCTGCATCATCGCAGCTGCATCTCAAACACTTGTTGTTTAATACAAGTAGTAATCTGGGGGCACCTGGTAACAGAGCAATCTGCTGAGCTTCATGAGAAATGGGTATGAAATCTTTGGATGCTCTGACCCTGGCCTTTGACAGTTTATAATTAGATGTTCTTTCCTAATTAACTCTGCATACCTACCAGCCTTCATCCCTGGCACCAAATGCCACTCTGTCTCCATTTCCATTTCCACAGTTACTCAACAGAAAAACTCTAGGCAAGACATGAATGATCACCTCTAATAAAATTCTCAGTGAGGTCATTCTTCATCTTTCATTGTGTTAAATAATTGGAGAACAGTATTTTAAAAAGACGCCTGCTGCAACACATAAAGCTGTTCTGTAAGGACACGTTTGCAGAGTTATTGCACACAGAAATCTTTTATTAGGACTTCAAGATCTTTGAAAAAGTCTCTTTGTGCATGAAAATATTTTAGGTTTTCATGGTACAGTAGAAACTTATATGAATAAGAAATATATTTTATTTCATTTCGCTACTTCTAAATTCATTTCCTAGGTCTCTCTATCAGATAGACTTTTCTTAAAATGCCTTATGGATGTTTATTAAGGCAATTTTTAGGAGACTTGACATATTTTTTTCACATGAAAGAAAAACATTCACCAACTAATCTTGAATAGAGTTTTTTTTTATCTTAAGTTAGAGTAAAATCCATTCCTTCTATGCTTAGTTGTTCAAATGCATTTTACTTAATAACCCAATTAGACTTGAAAATAGTACTAGAACACATACGAGATTTTAACTTTTGCACTATAAAACCTTGATTAGCTAGATTGAAAGCAACATGAAATATCAATTAACCAGAAGGAACAAAATTATAAGAGAACTCAGAAGTATATGGAACTTAGATCTCAGTAATGGAAACCATTGGAGGAAATACACTGATGATTATAAACAAGCGTCTAATCTAATTCCTTTGTCTTTTATAGTTTTATAATTATGATTTAGATATTTAAGCCTTCTGGGATCACTGAAGCAAATTTCAAACTAGGAAAGTAGAATAAAGTTATAGTCATTATCATTAACCCAAACTAAAAATTTCCCATGATCCTTCAGATAACATTTTTTATGGTAATCGGAAGAAAGTCCATAAATAGATGGCATGCTTGTCTCCAAAGAGGGTAATAATGAAGATTTATTATACAAAAAGATAGAAGGAAAGACACACAGGGAGATTCTACAAACTTCAGTGTAGAAAAATCAGAACTGGACTGGAGCGATGAGTCAGCAATTAAGAGCACCTACTGCTCTTGCAGAGGACCCAGGTTCGATTCCCAGCACCCACAGAGCAGCTAAGAACTGTCTTTAAATCCTTTTCCAGGGGAATCCGACACGCTCTTCTGGTCTCTGTAGTATTGCACAACACGGGTGCACCTACTTACATGCAGACAGTACACTCATACACATAAAATAATAAATTAAAAAATAAAAAATTAAAAGAAAAATCAGAACTAAAGCTGGAAGGATAGCTCAGCAATTCCTAGCAAATCTGAGAAGTAAGTCCCTAGCATTCACATAATGGTGAAGAAGAGAGCTGACTCTGAAACTTGTCCTCTGACCTCCTGACACAGGCACCTGAATTCACCAACACACACACACACACACACACACACACACACACACAAATAAAACAATATTTTTTAAATTAAGAAAAATCAGTGTTATAGGGAAGAGCTTCTTCTTAAATTTACCTATAATGTCAACCTATTTCCCAAAACTTTCTCATTGTAAACAGTAAATCTCTTTAAAAAGTATTTTATTTACTATTGTTGTTTTATGTATATGAATGTATTGCCTGCCCATATGTAAGTATGCCCATGACATGTGGCAATTAGAAGAGAACATTGGATCCTCTGAAACTGGAGGTAGGAACAATTGTTAGCTGTCTTGGGTACTAGGAATTAAACTCTTGTTCTCTACAAGAGCAACTAGTACTCTTAACTGGTGAGCTACTTCTCTGGCCCCATAAACATTAATATTTCTTGGTAACTTAGAAAGCATTTCATTTCTTCTGTGAATTTGCTCTCTAACAGTGGATCACAGAGGGAAGACACCTTTGAACCCCTAACAGTCATGAGCTGATGTTATAAGCTCTTTGAGATCTCTACAGTGTAATCCCTCAGGGAAACAGCCTTGAATCCAATTGACAGAAGTGCTTGCCCCATCTCAGCTGTAGATTGTGCTGTTTGACTTTAAGGAAATATCCCAGTGACATTGTGTGAAAAATATAAACTCTGTGTTTAACTTGAGAACTGTGGCTTGAGTCAGGATTTCTAGCACTGGGAAAGCTGATATAGCACAGATCCTTCAAACTTTCAAGAATCAATTTGGGCTCCATAAGTCCAGACTAGATTTGCTTGTAAAATTCAGGCTAAAGAGATGGCTCAGTGGTTAAGGGTCCATGTTGCTCTTCCATTAGACCTGAATTTGGTTCTTAACACTCATATCTAACAGCTCACAACTGCCTGTAAGTCCAGATGTGTGGGATCATACACTCCTGTGTACCTCTAGGCACTTGCTCATATACTCACATACACATAATTTTAAAAATAAACAAATTAGGGCTGGAGAGATGGCCTAGCGGTTAAGAGCACCAACCGCTCTTACAGAGGACCCGGGTTCGATCCCCAGCACCCACATGGTGACCGAGAACTGTCTGAAACTCCAATTCCAGGAGAGCTCCAGCTCCAGGGGAATCCGAGACCCTCTTCTGACCTCCGCGGCATTGCATGACACGGGTGCACAGACCTGCATACAGACAGTACATTGATACACATACAGAAATAAGTAAAATTAAAAAAAATAAAAAAATAAAACAATAAAAAAATCTAAAACAATAAAAAGCAAAATACACATATATATATATATATATATATATATTTATCATATATATATATATAGTTTTCCTCTACCTATTTGTCAAATAAAAAAGCATTTCTATTTACTGTTTTCTTTGGGATCAAAGTATTAGTACCGCATCTATCAGGTAATAAGTTTGCAGCTGCCTGGAATCTTATAGGTACCAATGTCTCTGTATAAGTTATTTTTCTGTGACTTCCATAAAATAACATATCAAAAGCAAGTTCAGACGAAGTTTATTTTGGCTGCATGGTTCCAGACGACTAGATTCCATTATGGGAGGAGGCATGGCATCAAGACTGCAGAAGGAAGGAAGCTGAGCATCAATCTCAACAGCACATAGGAAGTAGAAAGAAAAAGCTGGTAATCCGGTGAGTTCATAAACTCGCCAAGCCACCTCCCAGTGACCAGTTTCCTCTAGCAAGGCTAAACCTCTTAAAAGTTTCAGAACCCTACATGTAACAACTAGTTATAATGAGTCCTAATGAAACTTAGCTTCTAGGTGCACCACAAAGGTTCTGATATGAGAGACTTCCTTGCCTTCCCCCCATAGACAAGGAGAAATATGACAATGATGAGGTCGCTCGCCCCAACTGTAATTGGAGACAACTATTGTAGAGGTGATCTCTTATAAAACCGGTATAAAACTGCTTTCTTTAATTGGCTACTAGACATGGGAACTGTGGAAGTGACTACTCTCTGTTCAGAACCGAATATAATACTAAAGTCCTAGGGCTATGCACTCAGGCAAAATATATTAATACAGTGAAGCTCTGACATCAGCATGGATTGTTCTACCAGGTGGATGTTGGCCAGGGGATCCAGGCCCCCACAAAAGGTAAGGGCTCCTTGCCTCTAAGTTGGGATACCTACAGGAGGAGAGCAATAGTCCCTGCTGCGAAGACCTGACGTTAACATGTAGGGAGGGATGTATGAGACCACCACATGCAAGTGTACAGAGGCCTCTGGAATGCCAGAGAGTGTTAGCAAAGGCCACTAAACCAATAAAGCAAATATGGGTCTCCCTGAGTCAAGCAAGACGCCACCGTCAGCACCAGATACCACTCCACCTGCCTGGAAATACTGTGCAGCCAGAGGCAGCCATGTGGCTGTATATCCATAATCTAATTGGCTATTGGCTCTCCCCCTTGGAGAAATACCCATGGCTGATGCCACAAGCTTACATCCTCCTAAGGTTAGATGTTATAACCAACAGTAAGACCCTGTCATATTAACAGGGGGGAAATTGTAATTCATGGATTAACATAATCCAAACATGTGTCTATGCTAAAGTACCTACCATAACAATTAGTCCTGCTTAAATAACTATTATCTAATTGCTTGTGCTTCCTTAGTAGGATCGAAAGGTATTTCCTGGCAAAACTGTCAGCCCATGAAAGGAAAACAGCCAGAACTGACAGAGTCCAAGTCAACAGCTCAGAGAGAGTGGACTGTGTTTACTTTCTCATCCACCTGTGCCCCTTTTCTAAGCCTAGGGAACAACTGCGTAAGAGGGGGTGGTTAGAATGTAAGGGCTGCGTTGGGGTGATTGATGTGATGATGAACTACAGCAATGTAGTCTGGACACTCCTTTGATCAACTTGATTGAACAAACAACCTGTCCAGCCCCCCACTGGTGGTTGGGGCTGTAGGTGTTTGGGCACAACGCTGGCAGATAGGTTTTGCATAAGGATGCTTGTATCATGGATTATGCACTTCTATACTAAAATGAAAAAAAAAAAAACTGAGGAAAGATGCAGGACAGTCATGGCAGAAGAATGCATAGATCGGGATTGGGTGGGGGTGGGGGGGAGGGAAAGGGAAATGAAATGCAAGAACTAAAAAAAAAAGAACCAAGAGACCAATCAATAAAAATTAATTAAAAAAAAAAAAAAAAAAAAAAAAAAAAGTTTCAGACCCAGCAACAGCACTACAAACTGCAAACCAAGGGTTCAAATGCATGAGCCTACAGGGGGCATTTCTCCTTTAAACCAACACAGTCTCCCATTGAGTAGTGTATAACTCTTGGTCCTGGTATCCTGCCAAGCAGCAAGCTGCAACAGTTTTTTACTATTTTTTTTTTTTGAGACAGGGTCTCCCCATACCCCAGCTGGCCTGGAACTCACTCTGTAGACCAGTTTCGCCTTGATCTCACAGAGAGCTGCACTGCCTCCTGCCTCCAATGCTGGGATTAAAGGCCTGAGGTTTCTAAAGCTGTTCTCCATTCCTGCACTAAGTGTTTCCTTTGTACCACAATTGTACTATTATTCTGTATATTTTAGACCCCACACAGCATTCTGACTTTCCAGTTTTTATTAATAATACTACAGCAGATGCTGTATTCTGAGTGACAATCAGTTTTTTTTCTATCCAACTTTTTTTTTTAAAGGCGTGCAACACCACACCCGGTCATTTATTAATTTCTGTATGTTTATCAATGTACTGTCTGCATGCAAGCTGGTGCACCCTTGCTGTGCAAATGCCGTGGAGGTCCGAAAGAGGGTGTCGGTTCCCCTGGAACTGGAAGTTCTCCTAGAATTGGAGTTTCAGATGGTTCTTGGCCGCCATGTGGGGCTGGGGATCGATACCAGGTCCTCTGTAAGAGCGCGCTCTTAACCGCTTAGGGGCACTCTCTCAGCCCACTCTATCCAACTTTTTTATCACAGTATTTACACCAAAATGAAACCTTCCTTGAATTGTATCTTAATTTTATGATGATCATTTCTGACACTGCATTCTTCCACCTTCCTCATAATATTTTGAGAGAAGTAAAGCATTTATTGGCCACTTGACCATATCCATGAGAAAAGGCCACACTACCAGATCATTTATGACCCTTGTTTTCTTTCAAATCAGTGTCCTGGGCAGCCTCCATATGAGTGTGAGTTACACTTCCTCTCCCCATTACCCACAAGTAAACTATAATACTTTTTAATATAATACTCTTCAACACAACTACCATCACACACACACACACACACACACAGCAAGGCATGTGCATGGGCTAGCAGTCACTGCTTTGAGTAGAATTAGGAGACTAAGTGTCAATGTTTTATAAGTCTGCCAGTGTTTCCATGCTCAGCTGGTCTACATCTTAGCTGTGTCCAAGTTCTGTGGACAGCACATTGCTTATTGTGTGTGGATGTATTATTCCAGCTCTGCAGCTTGAGTAAAAATAATTCCACCCAATCATTTAAACTATGTGAAAGAAGAGGCAAGAGACATTTTCCTTTTGTAATACTTTGTATTGCATGTGAGTAATTAGACAGAAGAATGGGTTGCATATATTATTTATTTATATATACTATATAATATATATATATAATAGTAAGCGAGAGAGAGAGGGAGAGTGAGAGAGTGAGGAGAGAAGAGAGAGAGAGAGTTTCATAACAGTTCAGCCCCATTCACCCTGTCCTATCCCCAGGACCACCCACTGAACTCCTTCTTTTTCTCAGCTAGTCAACCTACTACTTACTTTTTTTACTTGTTCTTTCTTCTTTTCTTTCTTTCTTTTCTTCTTCTTCTTTCTTTCTTTCTTTTCTTTCTTCTTTTCTTTATTCGCTTCTCTCTCTTTCTCTTTCTTTTTGTTCTTTTTCTCTTTTTTTCTTTTTGTTTCCCAATGAATTCTTATTTTGAATATCATAAATGAAGTGTTATTTACAGGGACATATACAAGTAACTGACCAGTGGCCATACCTCCAAATAACATGTCTCTCCCTCCTCAAGAAATCATGGACTCCCTATAAATTCTCAAGTAGGGATGTGTTCACGAGAGTTTCTTCTTGCTAGTAATTTTTTCCTCACTACAAATCATCAGCCAGAGGTGGAATATCTGACATTCTTTTGCTTAGCAACACTTAACTGCCTTAAATTCTCAAGGGTGAGGGTCATGAGCCACTCTCCTCCATGACAGATTACTAAGAAGCCCAGTATTATGCATGCCTCATGTAACTAGAGATGCAAAGAGTTAAATGTTGGAAAAACTATGACATGTCTGGAGGACATTGCTCCACAATGCTCCACTCTTCCTTCATCACTTACATTCTTCTGTTCTCTCTTCAGTCATGTGGGATAGTTTATTAAGAAAAGGTCAAAATTTTATTTTAAAGAGAGAAGAGAGAGAGAGAGAAGAGACAGAGACAGAGACAGACACAGAGCACACACAGAGAGAAATAGAACAGTTAAGTAATAGTAAAACTCAAGTAGGTGATTTCTTTTACATTATTATAGAGGTCTTTCTGTGGCTTTGAAGTACAGAGACTTATGTGGCAATATGTGACAGTACATCTTAGGTACCTATCAGTCCACAGGCAAAAGAAGCTGGCTTGCTTCTTAGGTTGAGTTGGAAGTGTTTATTCCTTCATCATTAAATCTCAACATCATAATTCCCATCACATCTCTAAAATGTCTTCTGAGAATTGACAGCATAATGAAATATATGAGTCTCATATAGTTGCTCAAAACTGCATTCACAGACATAGGCCTGTAACATCGCATTGAAACAAATTAATCTCCAGTCTGCAGATTCATGACCCAGAAATCTCTTCATTTTCTATGTGTTTTTTTTTTTTCATGCAATAAACTGACCCTATTTCTCAGTTTTTGCATGAAATTCACAGTAGCCATCTGCTTAGTCTCTGACCTATTTTCTTTCTCAAGTTTTCAGTTGAAATGAGAATCAACTTTAAAGCTTATTTAAAGGCATGTGGAAAAGCTAAATATGGGGTTGCAGCTGGTTCAGGCTTTCTATTGAAATCCTCATGGCCTGGTACAATTTAAGATCTATTTATATAATTGTCATGAAGATGGAAAAACAACCAGACAGAGTTGTGTGTTACATCATTTTGCCAAAATGAGCTATAGCATAAAAAGTCATTCTCTAGATATTTTGTTTACATAATTTAACTCTAAAGATGTGTTTGTGTTCACATTCATGATGCTGGCCCAAATATTGGCTTTAAAATTCTGAACAAAAGAAGAAAGGAGCTCTCAGTTATCAACATTCAAAATATGGAAAATTTTATGTAGAAATTATTTTCCTTTTTCTTTAGAAAATTGAAATACTAGCAATATAAGTCTACTGCCGTGGACTTTTCTCCTGGTATCCACTGAGAACTGACCTCATGGATGGGGTACAAATCAGTACAACACACAATTTAATATTTTCTTGATTTTGCATTTCCTCACATTATAGGAGAACCTTTCAAAGCTTTTAATACTGTAATAACGACTTGTACTGTGAAACTTCTAAGATGTAATTATTTGGCCAAAACTTACATTATGATATCAAATTTAAGATAAAGAAGGAAGAAGTCAGGTGACTAAATAAAAATTACAAAAGTATATTGATAAAGAATTTTGTCAGCTGAAAGGACAAATATTATACAAAACCAAAACCACCAAAAATATAAAACTCATAAAAACATGAAAATGTAATAAACAAATAAACAAGCCTGATAGTACAATCACGCTACTCAGGAGGTGAAGCCAAAATGTAGGGGCAAAGGGCTCTAAAATTAGTTCAGAGCCAGCCTGGGAAACTTGGAAAATCTTTTATTAAAAAGTGGGGAAATCACTGGGTAGAAGAAGGGCTTGTGGAGAGGGGAAGGGGCATGAAACAGGGTAATGGAGGTAAAAATGATCAAAGTATCAAATTTCGTGCACGTGTAAAAAACTGTCAAAGAATAAAAGACATAGATAGATAATAGATAGCTAGATAGATAGATAGATAGATGATAGATGTAGATAGATAGATAGATAGTATGATGATATGATAGAGATACATACATATGCTAGAGTAAAGGAACGAAGAGAAGAGAGACGGGACAAAAGAAAGAAAGCGAAGGAAAGAAGGAAGGAAATATAGGCCAATGATAGATAAGTGGGAAGAGAGTTGCCTCAGAAATCAAATGTTTGTTTATCCAGCACATGGTTTTCAGTTCAATGTCAAGTTATACAAAAACTAACAGGAGATTCAAATGTAATTAATTAGAAAATTGTTAGGTATTCCTTTCACATAGTATGAATTCTACAGTAGGCAATAATAATCGCAGCCAGTGATCTTCATCCTGTGGCTGTGTGATAGGAGAAGGGCATATCTAAACAATTTCTTCTCTTGTGTTGTTACATTGTTGTTTTATAAAGGTTGACATAATTCCAGGTAATCCAAATTTATACCAGGAAGCAAAGTATGCCCATGAAGACTTCTGCACTACTAGTTAAAGCAAATTACAGTTTGATAGGCATTAGACTTTGATTTTTTTCAAAGATAATAATGATCCTTTGAGCATTATATCAGGTCCTCCATACCACATACCTGAGATAAGTTTTCTTTCAGACATTTTTGCATGCAGAGTATGAAGAACAGACAGTTGTGCTGGTGACTGACAAACTCTCATTTAAACCTTCTATGTCCCTTGAAAGTTTCAAACACATTCACTATAAATTTGGTCCTGTCATCTAGGAAGGCTGCTTCAGACACTCATCCAGATTTGTCCATGTGATCAATATATTCTGATAGCTGGAAAAGATGAACTCATCATTCTGCAGGTTTCATTTCTTCTTCACATTTGATTTTGGACTGTAGTTGACCTTGACATGTGGTAACTACATGCAAGGAGCAGATGGAGTTTTCCAGGCATTGCTAGGATATGATGAATCAGGAGGAAAATCCTTAAAATACGTTTATTGGTTTAAAGAACATTATGCAATATATACACATACTTTTCAACTGTTAAAAATCATACGCATTCAGAACACTCCATGGTATGATTTTTATTGGGCATCATGCTACAGATAGATGAACTGGGGTGAAGAGCTGGTTCCGCCGCTTGGAGTACCTACTCTCCAAGGCTTGGGTTCCGTTCCAGCACCAACATCAGGCAGTTAAATACCTATAACTCCTGTTGAAAGGATTTATGCACCTTTCTGGGCACCGTGCACAGGTATCTGGTATGGCAACGCCGGAACAGGTACATTCAGGACATGTGTGACTCTTGTTGTGAATTCAGCGCGAACGAGCTGTGTATTTTGAACGATTTGTCTATCAGGCTATGACGGCACCACATCACACACACACACACAACACACATGACACACAACCACACAAGGTTTTTAAAATTAACGCATATATATATAGTTGTTTAATTTTATATATATAAATTAATTTAAAGCAAGAACTAAGGTTTTAAATTGTAGACACAGGTAAGATAGGCCAATACTTTCTATTAATACTGTTCAGAACATTCCTCCTATTGCTTTAATCAAAGCTAGCAATTGGGGGCGCAGGCAGGTGGATCTATGAGAGTTCAAAGGCTGGCCTGGCTCTACATAGCAGGAGTCCGGACAGGCGATACAGGAGACTTGAAAAAGAAAAAAAAAAAAAACGATAAGAAAAAAAACAGAAATTTTCCTTGCATTCAGGATAGGATGACAAAACTTATAAAAAAAGTTACTTCCACTTTTAATTCTGATTTTGAGGGACCTTAAGTTTTGAAAACTCTTGTTTGCTCAGGTATGGAGATTGAGAAGCAAGAGATGTGAAGGGTCTCAGACCACAACTCTCCTTTGGTTGTCATAGCCTAGATTTAGTAGATGTTATTGGCTTATAAATGATTTCACCATGCCACAATGGAGTTAATTCAGTAGAATTGAACTGTGAAACATTTCAACTTGTATACTGTTGCATTATTGCATCTGCTAACCAGATCATTACTAATTTTATATGCAAGTCTACAGTCACTTTGACTCTCAAGAGTATATCCTGTAGATTATCTTAGGTCTGTTATACTTGGTATAATTGCAGTAATGAAATAGCATCACCTCATTTTCATGAATCTTTATATTCCAAATATGGACTGTATCATTTCCTCATGGCTCTTTGTCTGTTCTTTGACATGACTATGAAACTGACATTATTATGTCTGTAAAGTGGATCATCATAATTTTAGACTAATAAATATATTTAGTCTAAAACTAGAAAAATTTTGGATCTATCATTTCACCCATTTATTTTTTCTTAAAAGGAATATATAATATTCCTTTTAGCACTGAACCGTTGGTGTAATAAATACACGTTACTAATACATCAAATTTGCATAACATAGTCTAACTGTTGAGTTAACACATTTCCATGCACTTCTGACAGAGAAAACATAAGATGCAACATAGTGTGGGGTTAGGATACTTGAGTAAAGTGAAGCTAGTTTTGCAAACCATTGCATATTACGCCTTATCCTATCCTGGCTACGGGGTATTTATAGAAAAATATAGCTATCTTGATTTTTAAAAGAATTTATCATCCCATAAGAATACAATTTCGAATGATCACATTACTGGAAGGCAATCACAGTTTTTTTAAAAGGCCCCATTGACACGGTATACTTTGCCTAGAGTATTTTTAGTACCTTATTCAATTTCTCTTTTTTTGTTGTCACCTTTTTTTATTGATGCTTTCTGATTTCATACATCCTTTCAATTCAGTTCATTCATATATCCCCTTCCCACCCACCCACCCTTCCCTACCCATCCCAGATCAATGCATTCTGCCATAGTTTTCTGCCATAACTTTTCTGCTTTTTTGTTTTGTTTTGTTTTCATTTTTGTATTTAACAATAAGTGATAATCTGTGATACAAGCATCCTTCATGTCAAACCAATTTGCAAGCCGTTGTGCCCAAACCCACACAGATCATGGGTTCCCACCATCCCAGCAGGGGGGATTGTATGTTCACTCAAGTTGATAAATTTCTCAAGTGAACCACTAGGCTAGAGAAATCTCTCCAGCAGTTATGAGTGCATACTGCTCTTGCGGAGGCGTGCATTTGGATGGCTCCTCAGCCCCTGTGTCAGTTATGGTCACTAGGCACGTGCTACAATAACGTCAGGGGATTCAAACATCCGTTTTGGCCTAAACAAGACCACATGAATTTACACAACACACACACACACACACCCCACACGACTACACACACACACATGAGCAAACAAAATTTAGCATAAAACCGTGACCATTTTTCCTCGTCATGTTTATGAGCTTTGTGTCACTTTCATAAAATATTGCCTAATCAAGTTGATGCCCTGACCACCCATCCCCCCCCCAATGCCCCACCCCCTCCCCATGCATTCTGCCTTACATTTTAAGTCCTGTCTTGAGTATATTTTTTGGTCCTTTTTTTTTAATTTTTTTTGATGCAGAAAGTTTACATTAGGGTAAGTCCTTTGCAGCAATCTTTGTTTGCTGTTGTTCATTTAATTTTTTTCTCCAAAAAGTTCTGGGATCACCCAGCTCCATCTCCGTTTCTTGCGTGTGGGATCACCGCTCCTATCTTAAATATTGAGTTTGGGGATCATGGGCTCAGCTTTGTTGCATTGATGCTGGGATTATGGGTTTCATCTCAGGCTCTTGAGTGCTGGTGCTGGATCCCAGGCTCCAACAGTTTAAGATAATTTTTTTTATTATTAGTTTTGTATGTGCATGCAGGTCTGTGCATCCCTTGTCGTGCAATGCCGCGGAGGTCAGCAGAAGAGGGTCTCGGATTCCCTGGGAACTGGAGTTCTATGAATTGGAGTTCAGGACGGTTCTTAGCCGCCATGTGGGTTTGGGGGATCGAACCTGGTCCTCTGCAAGAGCGTCGGCGCTCTTAACGCTAGTCCATCTCTCCGCCCCAAAGATATTTTTTTAAAAACATTCAATCTAATTGTCCTATGTTAGGCTTCAGGTAGAGTGTGTCATATAGGGTACCAGATCATAATCATGTTTGAGATCCCTTCTCATCCTCCTTTCTTGACACCGACATACTCACAGCGAGAGAGAGGAAAAAAAAAAACGCAGATGAGTAAAAATTAAGCAGCTTTCTGCCAGACTATATGTACCCTGTCCTTTGAGGAGTGACTACTGCCAGTGATGAAAAAACTGCCTTCTCACAAATCTCGTATTATCTATCCAGAAGTGTGACATTGGTTTGCCAAAACTCCATTTCATTACAATTAATCAAAATTGCTCAAATCTATCATGAGGCGAACGCAGGTTTAAATTACCCAATTTGCTCTCACCTGCACTTACTCTAAGGAAATTGAGACAAGAGAAACTGATCTCTAAGTTCCTTTCTACTTTTCTCCCCACCAAACCAGAAAAGCATCATTTAAAACAATTAAACACTGGAGATGTTATTTCTTGGGTGTGCATCTGAATACTGACATAGATCGTATATAAGAACAATTGCATTTTTGCATGACCATTACATTACATGTATGTTCCACTATCGTCGGATTATTTAATGTGTAGGTCAGAATGGTGCTAGTCTCTGCAGGGTTTACAATCATCTTACTGCCTAAGGAGCTGAATATAACCTCAGACTTAAAGATAACTGCTATTAACCAGTACATATGAGTCACAGAAGAAAAGTCTTCACAATCACCTATGCATTTATAGAACCATATTCCTTCTTGCAGTAGGACTAGCATATCATGCATCCATCTGAAGACTTATACTATCTTTCATATATTGTCATAAAAATGCAAATACATGACACTTCTTAATAATCAACTCACTTAAAAATAGTTGACTGTTTTCTCCATAGTCCCTTGTCCTTGTGCAAACTCTGAAATTTCCCTACAAATACCAGTTCATGTCAAGTTGAATGTTTGTGTCTGTGTATCCATGTATATCTGTGGTGTGTGTGTGTGTGTGTTGTGTTTCTGGGAATTGAATGTAAGGCCTTGTGCATTTTGCCCAAGCAAGCTACACCAGTGAACAATGAGACATAGACCACTCCTGAGAGGAAGCAGAGCCTGCTCCTAGCATTCAGAGCTCATTCCTGCTTCCTCTGATGTTTTAAGTAGATATTGATGTGGGAACTTCCTCTCTAAGAGATGACTGAGGAATAATAACATATAAGGAAGATATTGCTTCCTGGATCAAAAATTGTTTTTTGGGAACATAGAAAGTATGCATAGGAAGAAAAAATACTGTCCTTTCTGTAGCTCTAGTTTTCATAAATTGGCTGGAACCTCGATTCATGGGAAGAAGACACACCACAGGCGTACATTTTCATTTACACATGTGTTTATGTATATCTGTTGCAAGGCTTCCTTCCTATGAGTGCAGCACTAGACAAACCCACAATGTGCCTGTGACGGTCAAGATAACAAATGCAGAGGTTGTTTCCCTCAACTACATCTTGTCTGAGACAGGGTCACTTCTTGTTCCCTACTGCATACACCAGGATAGCTAACCTGGAAGCTTCCAAGATTCTCTTGTCTTTTCTCCCACAGGAGTGCTGGGATTTTAGACATGTGTGTGACCATGTGCAGCTCTTCATTTTGGGGGGACAAGTCTGGGTTTCTGAACTAGATATTGTTGCTGTTGTGGCTTAGCACCTTTCATCAGCTCTTATGTTAATTTATATACAATGAACATCATTACAAAAGTACACAATCCAGAAAGGAATAAACTAAAGGCTATTAACATGTGTGTATATATCCTTTATTGATGATTAAAAACACATTTAAGTGTCGAGAACATGGATTTGGAGTTCTGGCTAATTCATTATAGGAAAAGGGATTCTAATGTATAATGATAAACTCATTGTTTCGAAACACCGTATTACTACTTTTGTATATAACAAAATTCTTTGGTGCTGTCTCCATTTCCATGGTCACCGGCAGGTCTTTGCTATGCACGAAGATACTCCTCTACTCTCCATTTGAAAATGTATGTTAAGCATTTGGGAAGAGAAGAGAGCACTTCCTGTTTCTCACTTCTCTCCAGTGCCTTCAACTGAAAATACTGTTTATGTCAAAGGATAATTTGGACTGGGTCATTTGTTTCCCTTTTTTNATAGTTTTCCTCTACCTATTTGTCAAAATAAAAAAGCATTTTATTTACTGTTTTTCTTTGGGATCAAAGTATTAGTACCCATCTATCAGGTAATAAGTTTGCAGCTGCCTGGAAATCTTATAGGTACCAATGTCTCTGTATAAGTTATTTTTCTGTGACTTCCATAAAATAACATATCAAAAGCAAGTTACAGGACGAAGTTTATTTTGGCTCATGGTTCCAGACGACTAGATTCCATTATGGGAGGAGGCATGGCATCAAGCTGCAGAAGGAAGAAGCTGAGCAATCACATCTCAACAGCACATAGGAAGTAGAAAGAAAAAGCTGGTAATCCGGTGAGTTCATAAACTCGCCAAGCCACCTCCCAGTGACCAGTTTCCTCTAGCAAGGCTAAACCTCTTAAAAGTTTCAGAACCCAGCAAACAGCACTACAAACTGCAAACCAAGGGTTCAAATGCATGAGCCTACAGGGGGCATTTCTCCTTTAAACCAACACAGTCTCCCATTGAGTAGTGTATAACTCTTGGTCCTGGTATCCCTGCCAAGCAGCAAGCCTGCAACAGTCTTTTTACTATTTTTTTTTTTTTGAGACAGGGTCTCCCCATACCCCCAGCTGGCCTGGAACTCACTCTGTAGACCAGTTTCGCCTTGATCTCACAGAGATCTGCCTGCCTCTGCCTCCCAAGTGCTGGGATTAAAGGCCTGAGGTTTCTAAAGCTGTTCTCCATTCCTGCACTAAGTGTTTCCTTTGTACCACAATTGTACTATTATTCTGTATATTTTAGACCCCACACAGCATTCTGACTTTCCAGTTTTTATTAATAATACTCACAGATGCTGTTTCTGTGACAATCATTTTTTTCTAACCAAATTTTTTTTTTTAAGGTGTGCACCACCACACCCGGCATTTATTAATTTCTGTATGTGTATCAATGTACTGTCTGCATGCAAGCTTGTGCACCCGTGCTGTGCAATGCCGTGGAGGTCCGAAGAGGGTGTCGGATTCCCCTGGAACTGGAGTTCTCCTAGAATTGGAGTTTCAGATGGTTCTTGGCCGCCATGTGGGTGCTGGGGATCGAATCCAGGTCCTCTGTAAGAGCGGTCGGCGCTCTAACCGCTAGGCCATCTCTCCAGCCCCTCTATCCAACTTTTTTATCACAGTATTTACACCAAAATGAAACCTTCCTTGAATTGTATCTTAATTTTATGATGATCATTTCTGACACTGCATTCTTCCACCTTCCTCATAATATTTTGAGAGAAGTAAAGCATTTATTGGCCACTTGACCATATCCATGAGAAAAGGCCACACTACCAGATCATTTATGACCCTTGTTTTCTTTCAAATCAGTGTCCTGGGCAGCCTCCATATGAGTGTGAGTTACACTTCCTCTCCCCATTACCCACAAGTAAACTATAATACTTTTAATATAATAATCTTCATACACACACACACACACACACACACACACACACAGAGGCATGTGCATGGGCTAGCAGTCACTGCTTTGAGTAGAATTAGGAGACTAAGTGTCAATGTTTTATAAGTCTGCCAGTGTTTCCATGCTCAGCTGGTCTACATCTTAGCTGTGTCCAAGTTCTGTGGACAGCACATTGCTTATTGTGTGTGGATGTATTATTCCAGCTCTGCAGCTTGAGTAAAAATAATTCCACCCAAATCATTTAAACTATGTGAAAGAAGAGGCAAGAGACATTTTCCTTTTGTAATACTTTGTATTGGCATGTAGTAATTAGACAGAAGAATGGGTTGCATATATATATATATANAGAGAGTGTCTCATCAAGTTCAGCCCCATTACCCTGTCCTATCCCCCCAGGACACCCACTGAACTCCTTCTTTTTCTCAGCTAGTCAACCTACTACTTACTTTTTTTACTTGTTCTTTCTTCTTTTCTTTCTTTCTTTCTTTCTTTCTTTCTTTCTTTCTTTCTTTCTTTCTTTCTTTCTTTATTCCTTTCTCTCTCTTTCTCTTTCTTTTTTTCTTTTTCTCTTTTTTCTTTTTGTTTCCCAATGAATTCTTATTTTGAATATCATAAATGAAGTGTTATTTACAGGGACATATACAAGTAACTGACCAGTGGCCATACCTCCAAATAACATGTCTCTCCCTCCTCAAGAAATCATGGACTCCCTATAAATTCTCAAGTAGGGATGTGTTCACGAGAGTTTCTTCTTGCTAGTAATTTTTTCCTCACTACAAATCATCAGCCAGAGGTGGAATATCTGACATTCTTTTGCTTAGCAACACTTAACTGCCTTAAATTCTCAAGGGTGAGGGTCATGAGCCACTCTCCTCCATGACAGATTACTAAGAAGCCCAGTATTATGCATGCCTCATGTAACTAGAGATGCAAAGAGTTAAATGTTGGAAAAACTATGACATGTCTGGAGGACATTGCTCCACAATGCTCCACTCTTCCTTCATCACTTACATTCTTCTGTTCTCTCTTCAGTCATGTGGGATAGTTTATTAAGAAAAGGTCAAAATTTTATTTAAAGAGAGAAAGAGAGAGAGAGAGACAGAGACAGAGACAGACACAGAGACAGACACAGAGAGAAATAGAACAGTTAAGTAATAGTAAAACTCAAGTAGGTGATTTCTTTTACATTATTATAGAGGTCTTTCTGTGGCTTTGAAGTACAGAGACTTATGTGGCAATATGTGACAGTACATCTTAGGACCTATCAGTCCACAGGCAAAAGAAGCTGGCTTGCTTCTTAGGTTGAGTTGGAAGTGTTTATTCCTTCATCATTAAATCTCAACATCATAATTCCCATCACATCTCTAAAATGTCTTCTGAGAATTGACAGCATAATGAAATATATGAGTCTCATATAGTTGCTCAAAACTGCATTCACAGACATAGGCCTGTAACATCGCATTGAAACAAATTAATCTCCAGTGCAGATTCATGACCCAGAAATCTCTTCATTTTCTATGTGTTTTTTTTTTCATGCAGAAACTGACCCTTATTCTCAGTTTTTGCATGAAATTCACAGTAGCCATCTGCTTAGTCTCTGACCTATTTTCTTTCTCAAGTTTTCAGTTGAAATGAGAATCAACTTTAAAGCTTATTTAAAGGCATGTGGAAAAGCTAAATATGGGGTTGCAGCTGGTTCAGGCTTTCTATTGAAATCCTCATGGCCTGGTACAATTTAAGATCTATTTATATAATTGTCATGAAGATGGAAAAACAACCAGACAGAGTTGTGTGTTACATCATTTTGCCAAAATGAGCTATAGCATAAAAAGTCATTCTCTAGATATTTTGTTTACATAATTTAACTCTAAAGATGTGTTTGTGTTCACATTCATGATGCTGGCCCAAATATTGGCTTTAAAATTCTGAACAAAAGAAGAAAGGAGCTCTCAGTTATCAACATTCAAAATATGGAAAATTTTATGTAGAAATTATTTTCCTTTTTATTCTTTAGAAATTGAAATACTAGCAATATAAGTCTACTGCCGTGGACTTTTCTCCTGGTATCCACTGAGAACTGACCTCATGGATGGGACAATTCAGTACACACAATTTTTAATATTTTCTTGATTTTGCATTTCTCACTTTTATAGAGAACCTTTCAAAGCTTTTAATACTGTAATAACGACTTGTACTGTGAAACTTCTAAGATGTAATTATTTGGCCAAAACTTACATTATGATATCAAATTTAAGATAAAGAAGGAAGAAGTCAGGTGACTAAATAAAAATTACAAAGTATATTGATAAAGAATTTTGTCAGCTGAAAGACAAATTATAACAAAACCAAACCCACAAAAAATATAAAACTAAATAAACATGAAAATGTAATTAAACAAATAAAACAAGCCTGATAGTACAATCACAGCTACTCAGGAGGTGAAGCCAAAATGTAGGGGCAACCAGGGCTCTAAAATTAGTTCAGAGCCAGCCTGGGAAACTTGGAAAATCTTTTATTAAAAAGTGGGGAAATCACTGGGTAGAAGAAGGGCTTGTGGAGAGGGGAAGGGGCATGAAACAGGGTAATGGAGGTAAAAATGATCAAAGTATCAAATTTCGTGCACGTGTAAAAAACTGTCAAAGAATAAAAGACATAGATAGATAGATAGATAGATAGATAGATAGATAGATAGATAGATAGATGATAGATAGATAGATAGATAGATAGATGATAGATAGAGATACATACATATGATAGTAAAAAGAAAGGAAGAAAGAAAGAGGGAAAAAGTTAAGAAAAGAGAAGAAAAGAAGGAAGGAAATATAGGCCAATGATAGATAAAAGTGGGAAGAGAGTTGCCTCAGAAATCAAATGTTTGTTTATCCAGCACATGGTTTTCAGTTCAATGTCAAGTTATACAAAAACTAACAGGAGATTCAAATGTAATTAATTAGAAAATTGTTAGGTATTCCTTTCACATAGTATGAATTCTACAGTAGGCAATAATAAGCAGCCAGTGATCTTCATCCTGTGGCTGTGTGATAGGAGAAGGGCATATCTAAACAATTTCTTCTCTTGTGTTGTTACATTGTTGTTTTATAAAGGTTGACATAATTCCAGGTAATCCAAATTTATACCAGGAAGCAAAGTATGCCCATGAAGACTTCTGCACTACTAGTTAAAGCAAATTACAGTTTGATAGGCATTAGACTTTGATTTTTTTCAAAGTATAATAATTGATCCTTTGAGCATTATATCAGGTCCTCCATACCACATACCCTGAGATTAAGTTTTCTTTCAGACATTTTGCATGCAGAGTATGAAGAACAGACAGTTGTGCTGGTGACTGACAAACTCTCATTTAAACCTTCTATGTCCCTTGAAAGTTTCAAACACATTCACTATAAATTTGGTCCTGTCATCTAGGAAGGCTGCTTCAGACACTCATCCAGATTTGTCCATGTGATCAATATATTCTGATAGCTGGAAAAGATGAACTCATCATTCTGCAGGTTTCATTTCTTCTTCACATTTGATTTTGGACTGTAGTTGACCTTGACATGTGGTAACTACATGCAAGGAGCAGATGGAGTTTTCCAGGCATTGCTAGGATATGATGAATCAGGAGGAAAATCCTTAAAATACGTTTATTGGTTTAAAGAACATTATGCAATATATACACATACTTTTCAACTGTTAAAAATCATATGCATTCAGAACACTCATGGTAATGATTTTTATTGGGAATCATGGCTAAATATAGATGAACTGGGGCTGAAGAGATGGTTCAGCAGCTTGGAGTACTTACTACTCCAAGGACTTGGGTTCAGTTCCCAGCACCTTCATCAGGCAGTTCAAAATACCTATAACTCCTGTTGCAAAGGATTTAATGCCAACTTCTGGCACCCACAGGTATCTGTATGCACCCGGAACAGGTACATTCAGACACACGCACACACACACACACACACACACACACACAAACACACATACACAACACACAAGGTTTTTAAAATTAAACATATATATATGTTTAATTTTATATATATAAATTAGAAAAGCAGACTAAGTTAATTGTAGACACAGGTAAGATGGCCAATATCTTTCTATTACTACTGTTCAGAACATTCCTCCTTTGCTTTAATCCTAGCACTTGGGAGGCAGAGGCAGGTGGATCTCTGAGAGTTCAAGGCTAGCCTGGTCTACAAAGTGAGTTCCAGGACAGCTGGGGCTACAGGGAGACCCTGTCTCAAAAAGATAAAAAAAAAAAAGAAAATTTCTCCTTTGCATTCAGGAAGGGATTACAAAACTTATAAAAAAATTACTTCCACTTTTAATTTCTGGATTTTGAGGCCTTAAGTTTGAAACTATTTTTCTAGGTATGAAGATTGAGAAGCTAGAATGTGAAGGTCTCAGACCAAACTCTCCTGTGGTTGTCATAGCCTAGATTTAGAGATGTATGGATTTAAATGATTCACCATGCCAAAAGTAATTCAGAGAAATTGAATGTGAACATTTCAATGTATACTGTTGCATTATTCATCTGCTAACCAGACATTACTATTTTATATGCAAGTCTACAGTCATTTGACTCTCAAAGTATATCCTGTAGATATCTTAGGTCTGTTATACTTGGTATAAAGTATGAAATTACATCACCCCATTTCCATGAATCTTTATATTCAAATATGGACTGTATCTTTCCTCATGGCTCTTTGTCTGTTCTTCTAGACAATATGAAACTGACATTAATTATGTCTGTAAGTGGAATCATCATAATTTTATGACTAATAAATATATTATCCTAAACTAAGAAAAATTTTGGATCTATCATTTCACCCATTTAATTTTTTCTTAAAGGAATATATAATTCCTTTTACACTTGAACCTTGAGTTAATAAATACATTATAATACATCAAATTTGCATAACATAGTCTAACTGTTGAGTTAACACATTTCCATGCACTTCTGACAGAGAAAACATAAGATCCAACATAAGTTGGGTTAGGATATTGAGTAAAGTGAAGCTAGTATTTCGCAAACACATTGCATATTTTACCTTATCCTATCCATGCTACGGTATTTATAGAAAAATAAAGCTATCTGATTTTTAAAAGAATTTATCATCCCATAAGAATACAATTTCGAATGATCACATTACTGGAAGGCAATCACAGTTTTTTTAAAAGGCCCCATTGACACGGTATACTTTGCCTAGAGTATTTTTAGTACCTTATTCAATTTCTCTTTTTTTGTCACTTTTTTTTATTGATGCTTTCTGTATTTCATACATCATTTTCCAATTCAGTTCATGCATATATCCCCTTCCCTTCCCCCCACCCCTTCCCTACCCATCCCAGATCATGCATTCTGCCATAAGTTTTCTGCATCTTTCTCTGCTTTTTTGTTTTGTTTTGTTTTCATTTTTTTTAACAATAAGTGATAATTTGTGAGTACAAGCATCCTTCATGTAAAACCAATTTGCAAGCAGTTGTGCCCAAACCCACACAGCTCATGGGTCCCACCATCCAGCAGGGGGGCTTGTATGTTCAATCAAGTTGATAAATTTCTCAAGTGAACCACTAGGCTAGAGAAATCTCTCAGCAGTAAAGAGTGCATACTGCTCTTGCAGAGAGGAGTCTGCATTTTGGATTCCTAGCACCTGTGTCAGGTAGGTCACAGTCACTTGTACCAATAACTCCAGGGGATCAAACATCCTCTTTTGGCCTCCACAGACACATGCATTTACAACACACACACACACACACACACACGAATACACACACACATGAGCACACAAAATTTAGCATAAAACGACAATTTTTCCTTAATGTTTTATTGAGCTTTTGTGCATTTCATAAAATATTTCTTAATCAAGTTTATGCCCTTCCCCCATCCATGCCCACACCCCTACCCATGCATTCTGCCTTACATGTTAAGTCCTTCTTGTATCTTTTTATCGTCCTTTTTTTTTAAATTTTTTTTTGATGCAGAAGTTAGTTTCACATAGTATGTCTTTGAGCAAATCTTTTGTTGCTGTTGTTCAATTTAATTTTTTTCTCCAAAAAGTTCTGGGATCACCAGCTCCATCTCAGTTTCTTGAGTGCTGGGATCACCAGCTCCATCTTAAAATATTGAGTGTGGGGATCATGGGCTCCATCTTGGTGCCTTGAGTGCTGGGATTATGGGTTTCATCTCAGGCTCTTGAGTGCTGGGATCACAGGCTCCAAAAAGTTCTAAAGATAATTTTTTTTTATTATTTATTTTTGTATGTCTGCATGCAGGTCTGTGCACCCGTGTCGTGCAATGCCGCGGAGGTCAGAAGAGGGTCTCGGATTCCCCTGGAACTGGAGTTCTCCTGGAATTGGAGTTACAGACGGTTCTTAGCCGCCATGTGGGTGCTGGGGATCGAACCCGGGTCCTCTGCAAGAGCGTCGGCGCTCTTAACCGCTAGGCTATCTCTCCAGCCCCTAAAGATATTTTTTTAAAAACATTATAATCTTAATTGTCCTATGTTAGGCTTCAGGTAGAGTGTGTCATATAGGGTACCAGATCATAATCATGTTTGAGATCTCTCTCTCTCATCTCTCTCTTTCTGACACAGACATACTCACAGAGAGAGAGAGAAAAAAAGAGAGAGTAAAATTAAGCAGCTTTCTTGCCAGACTATATGTAACCCTGTCCTTTGAGGAGTCTTGACTTAATGCCAGTGATGACAAAAATTGCCTTCTCACAAATCTATTATTATCTATCTAGAATTTTGACATTTTGTTTGGCAAAACTCAAGTCATTAAAATTAATCAGAATTGCTAAAATTATATCATGAGAGAAAGCAGGTTTAAATTACAATTTGCTCTCACATGCACTTACTCTAAGGAAATTGAGACAAGAGAAACTGATCTCTAAGTTCCTTTCTACTTTTCTCCCCACCAAACCAGAAAAGCATCATTTAAAACAATTAAACACTGGAGATGTTATTTCTTGGGTGTGCATCTGAATACTGACATAGATCGTATATAAGAACAATTTGAATTTTTGCATGACACATAATAAATGTATTTGCTTCATATGTAGGATTATTTAATGTGTAGGTCAGAATGGTGCTAGTCTCTGCAGGGTTTACAATCATCTTACTGCCTAAGGAGCTGAATATAACCTCAGACTTAAAGATAACTGCTATTAACCAGTACATATGAGTCACAGAAGAAAAGTCTTCACAATCACCTATGCATTTATAGAACCATATTCCTTCTTGCAGTAGGACTAGCATATCATGCATCCATCTGAAGACTTATACTATCTTTCATATATTGTCATAAAAATGCAAATACATGACACTTCTTAATAATCAACTCACTTAAAAATAGTTGACTGTTTTCTCCATAGTCCCTTGTCCTTGTGCAAACTCTGACATTTCCCTACAAATACCAGTTCATGTCAAGTTGAATGTTTGTGTCTGTGTATCCATGTATATCTGTGTGTGTGTGTGTGTGTGTGTGTGTGTGTGTTTCTGGGAATTGAATGTAAGGCCTTGTGCATTTTGCCCAAGCAAGCTACACCAGTGAACAATGAGACATAGACCACTCCTGAGAGGAAGCAGAGCCTGCTCCTAGCATTCAGAGCTCATTCCTGCTTCCTCTGATGTTTTAAGTAGATATTGATGTGGGAACTTCCTCTCTAAGAGATGACTGAGGAATAATAACATATAAGGAAGATATTGCTTCCTGGATCAAAAATTGTTTTTTGGGAACATAGAAAGTATGCATAGGAAAGAAAAATACTGTCCTATTCTGTAGCTCTAGTTTTCAAATTAAATGGACTGAAAATAGATTAATGGGAAGAAACACATACAGGCTTTATTATTTTAATTTTACACATGTGTGTATGTATGTATATGTGCAGGTTCATTCATATGAGTGCAGACACAGACAAACCACAATGTGCCTGTGAAGGTCAGAGAACAACTGCAGATGGTGTCCCTCAACTACCATCTTGTCTGAGACAGGGTCACTTCTTGTTCCCTACTGCATACACCAGGATAGCTAACCTGGAAGCTTCCAAGATTCTCTTGTCTTTTCTCCCACAGGAGTGCTGGGATTTTAGACATGTGTGTGACCATGTGCAGCTCTTCATGAGTTCTGGGTTTCTGAACTCAGATCCTTGTGCTGTTGTGGCTAGCACCTTTCTCAGCCTTATGTTTAATTTATATAAATAGAACATCATTAAAAAAGTAAACAATTCAAAAGAAAGGTAATAAACTAAAGGCTATATACATGTGTGTATATATCACTTTATTAGAGTGATAAATTATAGTGTCGAGAACATGGATTTTGGAGTCTATGGCTAATTAATTATAGGAAAAGTGATTATAATGTATAATGTATAAAAACTAATGGTAGAAACACAGTATTTACTACTTTTTGTATATAAAAAATTATCTTGGTGCTGTCTCCATCCATGGTCACAGGGAAGGTCTTCTGATATGCAAGAAGATACTCCTCTACCTCCTCCATTGAAAATGTATGTTAAGCATTTGGGAAGAGAAGAGAGCACTTCCTGTTTCTCACTTCTCTCCAGTGCCTTCAACTGAAAATACTGTTTATGTCAAAGGATAATTTTGGACTTGGGTAATTTGTTCCCTTTTATATAATGAAAATTCTTATTCTTTAAAGTTTAGTTTTTATTTTATTTATGTGCATTGTATGTGTGTCTGTCTGTGTGTCTATATGCTACATTTGTGTGGGTGCCCATAGAGATGAGAAGTAGTTATCAGATTCCCTGGAGCTGGAGGTATTGGTAGTTGTGATTTACAAGATGTGGGCACTGGAAACCAAACGCAGTTCTTTCTCTGGAAGAACAGGAATTGCTCATAACCACTGAGCTATCTCTCCAGACTCCTGAATTTTCTCTAAATGCAGAGGTCAACATTTAAAATAATATATGGGCAGCAGTGGTCAAGGGAATCTTCCCCGTTATATCTTTGAAGAGTGATGTTGGTGAAATGGAAGGTTCTTCATCATTGTGTGGTTAAAGATCTGAATGGGTTATTAGAGAATGGAGGCTCTGGGGCTGCAGAGATGGCCTAGCTGTTAAGAGTGCCGACCGCTCTTGCAGAGGACCCGGGTTCGATCCCCAGCACCCACATGGTGGCTGAGAACCGTCTGTAACTCCAGTTCCAGGAGAATCCGACACCCTCTTCTGACCTCCGCGGCATTGCACGACACAGGTGCACAAACCTGAATGCAGACAATACATTCATAAACATAAAAAATAAAATTCATACACATACGAAAATAAGTTAAAAAAATTTAAAAAAAAAAAGAAAGAAAATGGAGGCTCCAGGTAGAAACTGTGTGTCCTGGAGTGGTATGCCTTGATATAAGGCATGGGATGACCACCATGTGATTCCTGGCTTCTTCAGCTGTCTTGTCAGCCAAATGATTTCTTTCTCTTCCTCTTTCAAAGACATTGTCATTAATATGTCCTGACTCCAGAGCAACCAACAAAAGATCCTCCGTCTTTTCCTCCTTAAAATGAGAACCTTTTGGCCGGGCATATTGGCACACACCTTTAATCCCAGCACTCAGGAAGCAGAGGCAGGCAGATCACTATGAGTTCCAGGACAGCTGGTGCTACAGAGATACCCTGTTTCAAAAATACCAAAACAAACAAACAAAGTTAGAAACTTTGGGACTGGAGAGGTGTCTCAGTGGTTAGGAACACTGGCTGATCTTTCAGAAGACACAGGTTCGATTCCAAGCTCCCACATCATAGGTACCAATAGTCTGTAACTCTAGTTCTAGGAGTTCTGACAGCCTCTTCTGTCCTCCACAGGCATTGGGTAGTGTACTTGCATACACCCACAAAGTACACATATCCACATAAAATAAAAATGAAGCATCTTCTTACAGTTACATATACACATACACCACATACACACCTGCATACACATATATAGAACACACATATACCACAACACAGATATACATACATATACCACACACATACACACATACACACACACACACACACAAACACACACATACACCAACAACACACAAAAGGGGAAGCTTTCCCCAAGTATTAAGGCATGAGGTAAAGTTAACTTTACAGTTCCCGTTCTGTAAAAGATCACCGGGATTGTTCTTTTTCAGCCAGCAAATGTTCTTTATAAAATGATTGAAATATGCAAAAACTGGAGAGAATTTGATAATAGAGGTGCCGCTATAACTATACATACATGCTTTTCTCACAAACAAGATGAATATCAGGATGATAATTGCGTGCCCAAAGAAACAATACTGGTAGGATATTTCTGTGTACAACAGAACCTATTGTTAAGACACTTATTCTATAAGCACCCATTGTGCTTATTATATGTTTTGATGCTATTTAACCCATAAAATAGTCTGTCCCACATATCCATCCCTGCAAGGACATTCTGCTTAAATTAGTTTATCTAATAACTAAATTAAACTAGGACAATGATAGTGTTTTCTCCTGGAAGGAAACATTTGCATTTTAGGGACATGTCTACAGTCTGAACTGGAGCAAAAATGCATAGAGCAGCTCTCCCTTTACCACATTCTACACTGTTAAGAAGTTATAAAATATAAAACTTGCAAGCTGGGCATGGTGGCACACGCCTTTAATCCTATCACTCAGGAGCAGAGTTCCAGGCCAGCCTGTTCTGCAGAGTGAGTTCCAGGCCAGCTGGGGCTGACAGGGGAGACCCTGTCTCAAAATATATATATATATATATATTATAATATTCATATTATATATATATATATATAATACTCTTGGCAGCAGCTTATAATATGTGAATTTTTATGCCACTCTCAAGTGAAGATAATGAGATATTGTTTCTTGGCCAAGGTCATGAAAAAGTTCTGAATATTTCTACTAATATGTGTTATCTTCATTTTGAGGGGAGACTTGGAGCAGAGAGGAGAAAAATGTCAGGACTCTGATGAACACAAAGTCGGATTTATTTTAGGCATGGCGGCAAGCCTGCCTGTGTCGAGATTAGGATGACCAGCATTAGAATGTCTCCCAAATTGCAGTTTTATACCCAGGCACACATGGCAGTGATTTACAAGGGAGTGGGGGAGAGGAGATGGAGGAATGGGTGTAGGTGGGTCTGCGGCTGGTATCAGTAGGAGCATCTTGAGAGAGACCGGGGCCTGGGTCTGGTCTCTGGTGAGGTATGATTACAGGATGTCTCGGCAACTTTTCTCAGGTTGCAGGAATGTAATCCAAGATAATTATTTCTCGGGACTTCTGCCTTAGCTGGCCTCCTGAAATCCCTGACTTAGGTGGGCTACAGACTTACAATATGCTTTATTTTGTGAATGAAATATCAATCTTGCTTATATTTTGTAAAATACATGATAAAATACAGTGGTTTTACAACTGCAACTTAGAAGATCTGAGGTTTAAAAATCTTAATACTTCATTAAAAATTTAAATGAACTATTATATAAAGTATGTGTATCTATAGATAGAAAGAGAGATAGAAGATAAATGCACAGATAAAACCTCAGGGAAAAAAATTCTGTAAAAGCATATAGAGTTATTTAATGTTTTATCAAAATTAATTATTTTTAGTTGAAAATAATTTTATTTTCCAGATGTTTAATTTTCAATATTTATATATAGAGACACTTATATAGTGATGTGAATAATAAGCATACTTTATAGATTAAAGTTTTGTCTTCATATTTTTATTGATTCTTTGTTGAATACTTTGTGTTTCATACATAATTTTTCAGTCCGTCTTAATCACCTTTATAAAGGCTTCTCCCTTGGCAACCTTCCACGGCTTCCCCCACAGCCCAGAGTTCACATATTATATCACTTGTGCTAGGGTCCATTTCACCAAATTACTCTTCCTGCCCACCCTTCAGTGCTGGCTCATCTCTTGAGCTCTAGACAGCTATCTGGAGTGCCTTTCCTGAAGAAGGCCAGGGCTTCCTCACCTAACCACCATCAGCTGCTAATATTTTTTCAGTCAAGGTTAGGCTCTGCAACCCATTTCTGAAGTTCTGTGCTGGGTTTTTGTCCAGCTGAGCATGCATGAGTATTGTGCATGCTGATACCAGTGTTGTAGGTTCCTATGAACAGAGTCCCAGGAACTTGTAGGATTCATTTCCATTTGGTCTTGCTTTACCTCCCTGGCTCTTACAATCTTTTCACCCCCTCTCCCACAATGTTCCCTGAGTCCTGGGTGGGTGAAGCTGAATATAGGCAGCTTGTTCATGGATCCATACTCTGTAGACTACTATTATTCATGTTTTGGCCATTCATGCACTTTTGAGTTCCTGGTCTCCTCTTGCATGGGGGAGCTTTGTTAGTGAAAGTTAAAAGATAGTTAATGACTTCTTGAACCTTTGTTCTACGATGCTTGGGGCTCATATGTACAGGTTGCATTGTAGATGTGTCACCTAGGCATGAGTAATTCACAGACCATGTCTCTGTGTGTGCAGTTGTGGGACTCCGTACTGTTCTCAACTGTTGCAAACAAGCTTCTTTTCTGAGTGGTATCTGTGATATTTGTCTGTAAATATAAGGATACATCTTTTGTACTTAGTAAGTTATTACCTTAGGAAAGGGATGTGCCAACCTTGGGGAATGCTCTAAGATCTATGACATCTTAAGTTGTGTGCATTTGGATATGTTTACAACACCATACATGAGATTCCTCCCTGTGAGTGGGCTTTATGTTCAATTAGTTAGCCAATTATTTCCCACAAGATAAAAGTGTCACTATTCTGTTCACTATATATGCTGTGCTGGTCATTGATGTGGATATTTGGTCTTAAAACTAGTGTTGGACCATTGATGTTCTCCCTTAGTGGATTGCATAGTGTTCTCCACAGCTATGAGGGCTAGCCTCCAGGAGAGATGGCTTCTAGGTCATTTCCAGCTCCATTGCTACAGATCCAGTCTCCAAAGTATGCCCTATCTTTGGCAATAGATTCTTACCTTCAGGTTCTGGGAGGCAATCAAGGGCTTTGGCAATAGCCTTTGTAATTTTGGGAGTCTCTTGGATTACCTTGGACAATGACTCAAACGAAGGTTTCTTCTTTTTGGTACTGTTTTTAGTTATGTAGCTTTCATCTTTGTACATGGACTCATGTAGAAATATTGGAAGTATAATTGTCAATAGATTGTTAGACGAATTTGATTCTCTTGGGCACCCTGGCAATGAATTATTTATCTCTCCTCTCTCCCCTTATCTGTCTAGCCCTGCCCCCATGTCTTCTCCATGCCTTCTCCATGCATTCTCCATTTAAACTATCCCAATTTCTTCCTTGATACTGCCAGGCTCTTATGACCCCACTTCTCTTCAGCTCATTGTTCCCTTTATCACACCCTTTCCTTCTATAACCCTTCCATTCCCCTCTCATTTAGATACCCTGATTTTATCCATTTCTCCCTTAGTAATACTTGGCACTTACTAGTCTTCTGTCTCAGGTTCCCCCTTTCCCTTTACATTCCTGGTTTCTTTTCATTTACTTGGTTCCTGCAGTTACATTTGGATACATTCTTATATATAAGGATTTGGTGCTAAGATCCACAACTGAGGGTCAGCATACTTCATTTGTTTTTCTGAGTCTGTGTTATGTCACTTACATAACAGTTTCTAGTTCCATAGATTTACCTGCAAATTTCATGATGTCATCTTTCTTTACAACCGCATAGAACTAAGAAACATCAAAGCAGATTGTTTTGCTTCTCGTCTACCTGTGCCCCTTTTCTAAGCCTAGGGAACAATCTGCTGAAGAGGGGGCATAGTAGAATGTAAGGGCTGTGATTGGGGTGAATGGTGAAACTACAGCAATATAGACTGGACGATTATTTGATCAACTTGATTTTACATACAAGCCCCCCCCCAGCTGGATGGTGGACCCTTGGGCTGTGTGGGTTTGGGCACAACTGCTTGCAAATTGGTTTTACATGAAGGATGCTTGTACTCAAAACTTATTACTTATTGTTAAAAAAAAGAAATAAATGAAAGTAAATGTAAAAAAATAATAAATTTTTAAAAGGTTAGAAAAAGTGTTCAACATAATTAGTCATTAAGGAAATGCAAATTAAACCCACTGTAAGTATTATCTTACCCTGGTAAGACCGGCTAAGATCAATAAAACAAATGATGCCAAATGGTGGAGAGGTTGTGGAGAAAGGGAAACACCCATTCACTGCTGTTGAGAATGCAAATTCTTGCAACCCCTATGGAAAGCAGTGTGGAGAACTCATAAAAGACTAAAAAAGAGCCTGCCATTTGGCCCAGTCATACAACTCCTGAGTGTATACCCAAAGGATTCATCCTATTGCAGGGACACTTACACATCCATGTTTATTGCTGCTCTTTTCACAATACCAAAAGGCTGGAAGTAACCAAACTGTCCTTTAACTGATGAGTGGATAATGAAAATGTGGTATATTTACACAGTAGAGTTCTATGCAGTGGTAAAGAATTTTTCATGTATTTTATATGAAACATCTTAATAATCTTTATACCCTTTCTTCCACCCATACCATCCCATAACCCTACCAGATCTCATGCATCCTGTCATTTATGTTAAGGCCCATCAAATCAAGTTATTGAACCCAGGCACTCCTCAAGCAAGTTTATTCACTGGAGCCTAGTCAGCTTGTCTAGAATCATTCCCTTAAGAAGATCAACTCTTCCATCAGTAATCAGATGCAAATAGTTCCTTGGTTAAGGTTGGAGCCAGATTCCCACTTCTGCAGCTCTGTCCTGTCGACTTGTCTGCTTCAGTTTGCATTGGTCTTGTGGCTACTGACACCTTTGCTGTAAGTGCTTAAGGGTAAGGACCCAGAAAGCTGTAAGGTCTGTATCTGGATGGTCATGACTTTAGTAGCCAGCAGGGAAGCCTGGCTCTGGGGGAGTGGGAGTGACTGCAGATGGTCCCAAAGCAAGAAAATGGGCATAGCATGATTTGGAAAGCTCACCTCAGTGAGGCCAAATCCCCAAAGTAATTATTTTTATTTTATGTGTATGCTTATTTTGTCTGCATGTATATAAGTGCATCCATGTCATGAAATATTTCTGGATACCAGAAGACATTGGAAGCCCTGGAACTCAAGTTACAGACAGTTGTTAGACACCATGTGGTTGCTGGGAATCACACTGAAGTCCTCTGTAGAAGCAGCCAGTGCTCTTAACTACTGAGCTATCTCTCCAGCCCCCTTTTTCACTTTTTTTTAAATGTGAAATTCCCACCCTCTCACCTTAGACATAAAAGATTAATTCATTTTGAAACCCTCCAAAATATGATGAAGAAGTTGCTGAAGAATTTATGGATAACAGAATAAAAGGGACTGGTGTATGTGTGTGTGTGTGTGTGTGTGTGTGTGTGTGTTTACAAGTGCACCTATCTGTTTGCGTGCTCATGCATTTGTATGTGCCTACAAATAGAGGCCAGATGACCTCCTTGGCAATCTTTCCTCAGGAGCTGCTAAATTTACTTCTTCAGATAGGACTTCTCAGTGGCCTGAGGTTTATTAGTGTAGGCAGGCTAGTCAGTGAACCCCAGGGATCCTTGTATCTCTGTCTCCCCAGTTCTTGGATTATAGATGGTATCTCTGTGTTTGGCATTTTGCCCTGGGCTTTGTAGATTAAACATTGGGTTTCATTCTTGTGCTGCAAGCTCTTGACCAACTGAGCCTTCTCCCCTATTCTGTATTGGTTTTTAAAGCAACTAACACATCAGGAGGCATTTTGGCTCCCTGTAGGAAAGACTTACACTATCCATAATTGACAATAACTATCAGGAGCTGAGCCTTCCACCTATGTGGACATTGCAAATTGAGCTGCTGATTGATTCAGAATCTTTTCTAATGCCTTGATCCTAGCTACATATGGTTCTTCTAAATTTCTCATAAACCACCCTTTCAGAATATACCATTTTCTGAAATCCAATGTACAGCCTTTTGGTATTGTGAACATATTTTAGGAACTGCTTTGAGATACCCAGCACATATTTTCTTATGTTCTCTATTTCTCCTGTCTTGATTTTAAGGCTGTTGGCAAAGAAAGATGAATGAAGACCAGGGAGACATTAGAGGACAATCTTGCTCCAATTTGTCACTTTTCAGAAACATTCTTTATCATTTTATTCAAGTACTGAGGTTTCAGAAGTTCTCTTTATTGTGAGTAGTTTTCAAGTGTCATCATAAATGCAAGGTTACCACTCAAAAATAGGAAATGACATTGCCCAGTGACAACAAAAATAAAAAGAATCTTGCACTTAGAGACTTTGAAGTCAAGTGCTAATAAATGTGTTCTTCATCTCCATCACTGATCACCTACAGGACCCAATCATATATGTGCTTAGTGTTTAGGTATATGTACATCATAGTCTCTCTCTCTCTCTCTCTCTCTCTCTCTCTCTCGCGCTCGAGTGCGCGCAACATAGAATACATATATCGGTATTATATATCTAATACATGTATTCTTATCAAACATATATAGTATATATATTATATATAAGTATTCATCTATATATAATTATATATAAAAAATGTGTGCTGTGTGTATGTGTGTTAGTTTTCTTTCTTAGAAGCAAAGGCAAATTGCCTTAGATTGTACTGGTGTCTTAGGGAAAATATTAGAGCAAGGTAAACAAAGAACGGAAGGAAAGAAGTGTAAAGTTGGTGCATTAAAGCAAAGAAAAAATTTTGCGTTAAAAGAGGTGGGGTCCTACTTCCTGATGATCAATGGGAAGGGAGAGACATTGTCTTTAATCGTGAAGCCACTGATAAAGTGCCAGGCAACCCCAATGAAACTCACTGGGTCACATACACAAAAGCCATTGNTTATCTACTACATTTATTAATTTGCATGTGTTGAACTGCTATTGTGATCCTGGAATGTAGTCAACTTGATCATCATGAATTTTTTGGATGTATTGCTAGGTTTGATTTGCAAGCACTGTATTAATAAAATTTGCATCCATGTTGAACACGCAGATAGTGTAAAATTTGTGTGTGTGTGTGTGTGTGTGTGTGTGTATGTGTGTTAGTTTTCTTCTTAGAAGCAAAGGCAAATGCCCTTAGATGTACTGGTGTCTTAGGGAAAATATTAGAGCAAGAGTAAACAAAGAACGGAAGAAAGAAGTGTAAAGTTGGTGCATAAAGCAAAGAAAAAATTTTGCGTTAAAAGAGGTGGGGTCCTACTTCCTGATGATCAATGGGAAGGGAGAGACATTGTCTTTAATCGTGAAGCCACTGATAAAGTGCCAGGCAACCCCAATGAAACTCACTGGGTCACATACACAAAAGCCATGAAAGAGAAAAGAAACTAGGTAGGAGAAGGAAGGAGATTAGCAGAAGTTGGAAGGACACAAGAGAGGATGATGGTTGTGAATACTATCAAAATGTATTCTAGGCATGTATGGAAAGTCATTATTATGCATAATATATGCTAATAAAGATAAGTAAATGAACTGGTAAAAAAAGGTTATATGTAAAGAATGTCTAAGTGGATCTAGGAAATTGGCAGGTAGGTAGCCAGCCATATCCTCATGTCCGGTGGCACCTGAGGAAGGTCTGCAGTATGAACAGGGGCTTCCCTTGTTCATTCCTAAAAGCAGCCTTAAGAGACAGACATGGGGACCTGGAATAAGCAAGCAGTAGATCCAGAGGGCAGCAGATAGACTACAGTCAACCCTTCTCCCACAGTAGGGCCTTGAGGAAAAGAAAAAACTCTGAACAAAGCTTTTCTATGTAATACATTGTGGACTGGACAGTCTACACAGAGTCTACATGCAATTTAAAGATGAAGAACTGGCTTTATACACTGTAAGGATACACCAAGTTTTCCCTAAACATTGCGATCCAATGACAGGAACATTTATTCATGGAAACCATCTGTTAGAGGCTTTCAGAATCCATGGTAATGAGAGAATTGTCAAGGTTGGCTAAAATGTGAATTTGAGATTCTGAAATTATGATTCCATAGTTGGTAATTAAGATGACTAAAATATCCATTCTAAAGAAACCAAAAGGATTGTGAATAGCTAAACTGAAAAATACTGATCTACCTCGGTTATATACAACACTCTATTTAAAATTAAGATGTATCGGGCTGGAGAGATGGCCTAGCGGCTAAGAGCGCCGACCGCTCTTGCAGAGGACCCGGGTTCAATCCCCATCACCCACATGGTAGCTGAGAACCATCTGTAACTCCAATTCCAGGAGAACTCCAGTTCCAGGGGAATCCCACACCCTCTTCTGACCTCCGCAGCATTGCACGGCATGGGTGCACAAACCTACATGCAGACAGTACATTCATACATATATGAAAATAAATTTTAAAAAATTAAAAAAAATAAGATGTATCATATTTTCAAATCATTAGAATCTACTCTGGAGGATAGGGAGATGGGACAGCGAGTCGAGTGCTTACTGTTGCAAGCACGAAGATCTGAGGGCAGAACCCACTTCAAGCTGGACTCAGTAGTATGAGTTGTAATCCATTGCTCCTACAAGGACATTGCTCCTACAGAGACAATCCCAGGAAGCTCTCTGGCCAGTTGGCTTGGAATACTCAGCTCCAAACAAGATAACCTGTCTCAGACAAGGCAGAGGTTAAGGACATGGGCCCAAAATTTTCCTCTGACCTCTACATGCATGCCTTGTACCCACCCACATGAACATTACCATCTACATAGATAGACATAGCATACCAACACACATGTCCACATGCACACATGTGTATACATGCTTGTACACAAAACCTACTGTGGGAATTAGAGTTATTTTCTTTACTCAGAAAATTTAAATAGCTATAATAAGTAATTGAGGCATTAATAGACAAGCAGTTTAATTGCAAGTTCAGGAGGACTGTAGAAACTGGCAGCTATTTGAAAGACTTCCTTTTCCTACTCAGCTGGTATCTCTCTGACACAGGAGGTGCCATTATCTACTTAAATCTTGATGAATCATGGAGTGAGCTGGATTTGTGAATGGCAGGCACTTACATATGCAAATGAATGGACCACATAGAGCTAGCTTAGTTGACCAAGGTTTTCAGGTCAAGTAGGACGTTTTCTCAGATCTGATAAATCTCTTGAGTGATAGAAGAGTCTTGAGTGGGGGCTGGAGAGATGGCCTAGCGGTTAAGAGCGCTGACCGCTCTTACAGAGGACCTGGGTTCGATCCCCAGCACCCACATGGCGGCTGAGAACCGTCTGAAGCTCCAATTCCAGGAGAACTCCAGTTCCAGGGGAATCTGAGACCCTCTTCTGAACTCCGCGGCATTGCACGACACGGGTGCACAGACTTGCATGCAGACAGTACATTCATACACATACAAAAATAAATAAAATTAATAAAAAAAAATTTTTTTTAGAAGAGTCTTGAGTGATAAAAGAGTGTATCCTTCTATCTGGAATTTCAACAGGTGGTTTGTCCTTAACTTTTTCCTCAAATACTGGTCAGGTGGACTAAGGACAGTGCATATTGAAAAATATTCAATAACCTACCCTTTCCCCGTTTTCAGAAAATCACCTCCTATAGTGTGCATGCACCAGCAAAAATAGCATAAAACCCAAAAAGCAGGTTCAGTATAAATGCAAATCACTTCATAAAACAGCACAGTACTCTTAAAGGGATTAATTTAATGGGAACAAAATCTTTCTAAAGTGGTTCTTCATGTTAACAACCTTGTAATTTTTCTGTACCCTAATAATAGTAATTAGTGCCAGATTTTTTACCTCATGAGACTGACTTTCTAAGTTTGACACCAGTGAGCCACCTATTGGAGGTGATTCTTATTTGTTCTACCATACCATTGTGTTTCATAAACTTAGAAACTGCGTTCTTGGTGCTACCCTTAATTTATGGTAATATAGATACTGTTTATATGATAGGATAGTAAATTAGACTTCACCTTCTGTCAATAATCTAAATTATTCGCTTTTGGCTTACACTTTTGTTTTGTAGCTGAATGAAAATAATTGCACATGCATTTTCTAAATGATGTGGCCTTTGGCAAAGACCCTCTGTTGACTTTACAGCTGCAGAGCCCAACAGCATTCTGATATTTGCTCTCCATATAACAAGGTCAAGTGAGGGTCTCACTTGACCTTGTTATATGGAGTATAAGTCTTAAGCAGTATACTTAACAGATATTATCGTTTTCGAGAAATTGTTTTCCTCTTGTGAAAAAACTTATCACACCATTTCCAATATGCTGACCTGACTTTGTGTTTGGTTCTCTGTTAGATACGGTGTCCTACAAAGGACCCGTTGTTCCCTGGTTTTGCAGACCTGGCTTTGATCTATCTATGGACACATACACTGGAATCAGAGAAGAAAAAAAAAATCCTTTTCTTCTGTGGGAGCTGGTGGAAACTGTCTGCTTTGAACTCTGCTCTTAGATTTCTGGACTTTCTTTAAAGAATTCGTTGACACACATCACCTCAATGCTTTTGAAAATGATAAGGCGAACTGCCAAGGAGTTTGTACAGCAAGAAGTGTACTTACGGTCTTGAAAGGTTGTCTTGCTGATGCTGACTATCTAGAAAATTACTGTGCTAAGTACACCTTTAATCCTAGTACTCAGGAGGCAGAGGCAGGTGGGTCTCTCCAAGTTCAAGGTCAGCCTGGCCTACATAGTGAGTTCCAGGACAGCTAGAGCTGCAGGGAGACCCTGTCTCAAAAAGACAAAATAATGATAATAATAATAATAATAATAATAATAATAAAAATACAAACTATGTAGATCTGTTTAGTTTAACAATCTACCATACTTCACTGCAGACCATGAGGGGCTTCTGATCTGATGAGTCACAGAGGAGTGTCAAGCAAAGTGATACTGGAGATACTGGAAAGTAAGAAACATGTTTTAATGTTCTTTGATAAATTCATCTTACTTTTCTGTTCTAACCAGTTCTTTTTTTTTTTTTTTTTTTTTTTTTTTTNAATGATATGCCTGAAGGACCTCAAAATGAACATTTTAAGTTTAACCAATGTCACACAACAGAAGAAAGAGAAGGATATTGGGATGAAATACATAAGAATTTATTAATTCAATATTACATATATTGTGTTAGACTATATTGATCTTTCCTGTTTTTTCAAAACAAAAACTAGGTTATATATGTATATTTATTTCTTTGTTGCAACTACCCTGCAGAATATAAAATCCAATTCCAAATCTGGAATATATCTTGTGACCCTCACTGATACATATCAGCTCTAAATCTCTTTTTTTTTTCAATTTCTTTTTTTTATTGATGCTTTGTGTATTTCATACATCATTTTCCAATTCAGTTCAGGCATATATCCCCTTCCCTTCCCCCCACCTCACCCCTACCCATCGCAGATCGTGCATTCTGCCATAAGTTTTCTGCATCTTTCTCTGCTTTTTTGTTTTGTTTTGTTTTCATTTTTTTTAACAATAGGTGATAATTTGTGAGTACAAGCATCCTTCATGTAAAACCAATTTGCAAGCAGTTGTGCCCAAACCCACATAGCTCTAGTTCTTTCATTCAGAACAACATCCCAGTGATCCTGCAGGCCCTCTCTGAGTCATGATATGGAAGCCTGGGTCCACTGAGACTTCTTTCTGCCCTAATTACAACTGGAAGAGATCAGAAGTGGAGAAAGTCAAGTGGAGGTCTGAGGAATGTGAAAGGTGCAGGAGTTTCAGTACCTGTCTCCATCATATGCTAATAGGACTCTTATGGAAATTAGCCCATTAGCCTCAAAGCTGACAGATTCACCTACTGAAATCCATAAAACAGAACAATGGATCTCCTGTCAAGTTGCTTAATCCAAAACTGTGCTTTGTATTTACAAATTATTTGGGGGGAATGAAGGTCATTTTATTTGAGGTACCGGATTGATGATGGCTCAGCAGTTATTCTTACAGAGGACTCAGGTTCAGTTCTCACCACCCACATGGAAAATAAACAAATTAAAATTTAAAAATTAGTTATTAGGAAGATAGACAAAATTAATTTATATCTTTAACATGTAGCCTTTATGTTTATTTGTGTCTATGTATGTATGTGTTCATGAACACACATACTATCTTCATGGTGTGGCATACAGGGCAATGTTAGAAGTGCCAAGCATTAACCCTTCCAGTGGTTAATCTCATGAACAAAAAATATTTTGACAATATAAAATTATCTTGTAAACTCCTTTTGCTAGGGCTGTTTTCCTTATGAAAGGAGAATATAAGAACACAATCTTTAACTTCTTTCTGAATAACCAGAAAAAGTGATTGTTTCTGTTTAGACTGACATGCATTTATGTTTGTTTATGTACTAGGAATCAGCTGCTCAATTCTCAATGTTCTCTGTTGCTGTCCTTTAAGATATGTTTTGATTCCCCAACTGTCCTGTAGCATAGCTGCTCTATGAAAATACCCTAGGGGTCTTTCCTTTTTTGTTATTCAAATCTTAATTTCTATAAGCTTTTTCCAGAAAGTGGCAACACTCTTCTCTACTCCTTATATGGTAGAAACTAAGTGAGTTTATATGTATCTAAGAAGTATATCCTTTATATATGTTATTTGTGTGTATGTGTATGTGTATGTATATGAGAGAGGAGAGAGAGAGAGAGAGGAGAGAGAGAGAGAGAGAAAGAGAGAGAGAGAGAGAGAGAGAGAGAGAGAGAGAGAGAGAGAACAAGTGGTCAGAGGAAATTCAAGGAGTTGGATTTCTCAACCTTGCTGAGACAACATCTCTCTTGTTTCTGGTGTGATGAGGTGTGTCTCTGGACTATGTGGCCCATGAGGTTCTAGCCTTTCCTGTGTCTGCCTTCCAACTTGCTACATAGGAATGCTGATATTATGGATACAGGCCATTGCTTCTGGGTTTTTACATGTATTTTCCAGATCCAACTCAGGTAGCCATATTTGCATTTCAAGTATTTTTACCCATTGAGCTATGTCCCTGGCCCTGGACTTGATCTTTTTTTTTTTTTTTTTTTTTTTTTTTTTTTTTTTTGTGCACCTGTGTCGTGCAATGCCGCGGAGGTCAGAAGAGGGTGTCGGATTCCCCTGGAACTGGAGTTCTCCTGGAATTGGAGTTTCAGATGATTCTCAGCCTCCATGTGGGTGCTGGGGATCGAACCCAGGTCCTCTGTAAGAGCAGTCGGCGCTCTTAACCACTAGGCCATCTCTCCAGCCTCCTGGACTTGAACTTTTTAAGGAGTATAGCCAAAATTGATTTATAGCTATCTCTTCAGCTGGATTGTGTGATATTTTCCATGATGAAACTCAAGTTCTATAATTTTGGCAGTAATATTATGAAAGTCCTTCAGACTATAAAGTACCAGGAGCCATATTATTTCTATATTTTCTGTACTTGGAATAATCACTTTGGTCGTTTGATTAAACTAGTTCCCCAGGATATACTGCAAAAGAGCCAGCCTGGCTTTTGATCTACTTTTCAACATAAACAGAGCTTGATCAGCCTTTTGCCTATAACATCACAACATCTATAGTCCTCCCAGTCCATTTTCACATGTTATTTTAAATTCCAAAGGAGAGGCATTTGTAACAATGCTCTTTCATCTCAGTTCACATGAATTGAGAAACATAGGGCAATTTTCCAAAAAGAAAATACAGGACTATATGACCAGATGAATAGAAACAGAAAATATGTTATATGTTTACACTGGCATTTAATTCAAATACCAAGAATGAAATTGTGGCATTCTCAGGAAAATGTGAGAAATTGGATATTATCATGTTAAGGAAAATAAACCAGACCGATATATCAGTTACTTATCTTGATGTCCTGACAAACTATCCTATAAAAACACCTTAGGGAAGGAAAGGTTTACTTCAGCTCTCAGCTGAGGGAACACTTTATGACAACATGGAAACCTCAGATTCCTGCAGAAGTGGGAGGCAGCTGGCCACCCTTATCTGCAGACAAGAAGCACAGTGAGTTGGAGGCTGCTGCTGCTCAGCTCACATTCTCCTTTTTTCATTCCTTCCAGGACCTCAGCTCATAGGATGGTGCTGATCACATCACAGTACATTTTCTCAGCACAATTAACCTTATTTAGAAACTTCTTCACAGGCTATCCAAAGATTTATCTCCTAGATTTGTTTTTTAGAACTTGTAATGCTGATGATCAGTATGAACACTGTGTATGCTTTTGGTCTTACCTGAGGAAGCTTCAAGAATCAGATATTAAGACCACCACCCTGTTCAGAAGGTCAGGGTTTGCAAGTGTGTGTGATGCTTTTCTTGTCCATTCCTGCATGTTCCTCTGGAACAGACCTGGGTGTGTTCTTCAGTGGTTCTTCACTATACTGCTGGGCAGGGCTTCTTTCCTGTTTCCATACCACCTAGAAAACAAGGTCAGTCTTTAATGACCTTAACTGAGCATGACCAGAGTAACCAGCATTGCACTGACTCACCCTAAATGCGAACTGCTCCATCCCATGGGATGGGGTCCTGGGAGGTATAAAAAAGGAGATGGGACTGAGCTTCCTTTCTGCAAATGAAATGCGGCCAGCTGCCTCCTCGCAGTGACGTCATGTCAAGGACCATCACTCTTTTGCGGCTGTTTTCATTTTCTGAGGCCATTTTTCTCCTTCCCCGGCCTCGGTATTTTATACAATTACCTGATAGTCTTTGTAAGTTTCTTGCCATCCTTTGTACTGTAGCCACTTATACTCTTCTTCTGTTGTAAGATGTTACAAGCATTCAAATCATCTCAGACTTCCTTTTTCCTACTATATCACCCAAACAGCAACATTTCCCTGATAGATGGACTGTCTAATCCCTGATAAACAGGTGAAAGAGTAAAACTAGAATTAGAGTCCTAATTCAGTCAATCACTTGCCTTCATAGCACGAGAACCTAAGTCTGATAGTCCCAAATTCCTGTGGAAAACATCAGGCATGCTGTCATGCACTTTCTTTTCTTATTTTATGTTTCTCATTCTTTTCCTTCTGTTTGTGTCTCCATTTCTGTCTCTGTGTCTGTCTCTGTCTCTGGAGAGAGAGAGAGAGAGAAAGAGAGAGAGAGAGAGAGAGAGAGAGAGAGAGAGAGAGAGAGAGAGAGACTGCCACTCACAGGAACGTGGCCAGCTGCCTCCTCGCAGTGACGTTGTCACGTCAAGGACCATCACTCCTTTGCTGCTGTTTTCATTTCCCTGAGGAAGCCAGAAGATGCCATAAGATTCCCTAGATCTGGGGTTACATATGTTTGTGAGCTGCCTGACATGGCAGCTGGGAACCAAACTGTGGTCCTGTGAAAAGGCAACTATTCTTACCTGCTAAGCCATCTCTAGATCCCTGACTGTCTGCACTCTTAATCCCAATGTTGATCAGGTGAAGAAAGGTGGATATCCAGAGTTTACTGGCCAGCTGCCCTAGCCGACTGGGCAAGTTTCATGCCTTGTCTCAAAACAAGATGAATAGCACCCTTGGAATGCTAGTCATGGTTGACATCTGATGCTCAGACACAACACACATATACATACGCATACACATGCACCTATACAGATACATGCACATGTATACATAAGAACATGTACACTTATGCATATATACATACACACATACAAACATGCATACTTACATATCAGATTGATAGAGCTAAAATAACTGGGTCCACATGTCTTCTCATTAATACAAGCAAGTTATGAACACAGCAAACCTGATTCTGGAGAGAAGAATCAGAGCCATTATTTATATACTTCAGGAGATACAGTTTAATTGCTTTTGCAAATATGATGACATAGAATACTATATCCTGAGTTTACAAAGACATGTTTTTTGACTAATACATTGGATACAGGGGTTTTCCAGTTTAAATTAAACTGGGTATAGTAGGCTGTAATTCATATCTTAAATGAACATAATTCTATAATGTCATTGATTTTGAAAATTAATTTATACTTAATTTGCTAAATAAAATTATTCTTTGCTAACACCAAATCCCCCCAGATGAAAGGCAAGCTGAACAACATTATTGTTATATTTCTGTTTATCTGAAAGTAACTATGTTGTTATAAGGTAAATCTCTCAAGGGGTTCTAGAATCCACCCACTACTTATTTTCAGAATCTATAATTACTATATATGGGTGGAGTGTATATATCCATATTTTAGAGTAATATGAAATTAATGGAGGAAAACGTGAATTTCTAAGCATAAAAAAAGACAGAGAAAGATGCAGGACAGTTATGACAGAATGCCTGAAATACACAAAACATCAATAAAAGCACAAAAAAGAACTGTAGCAACATATACAGATCAAGTATACTTAATCTTATTATCAAGTTGGGGAATACAAACAAAACTGTAACATGCCATCTTACAACTACCATGTGGCAAGAGTTAAACAGAGGAGTGGGTGAAGATGTAACTGAATGGAAACAGAAACAGATGAAGGGACAATTCTCAAATCTTCATAGTAGGATTGAAATCTGATTGAATAATTTTGGAAAACAGACCAAATTTGTGTTACAAACTTGAACACATGCATGAGGCTATGATGTGATAGTCTACCAAAATATATCTAGTCTTTATCAAACTATGCATTTTAAACAACTTGTTATACATTTTATGTGAAAACTTTTACTAATCAATATTTATATGCACTCACAATAAATAAAGTCTATAGTCACTAAATTAAAAAATTATTCTTCATACAAGGAGATGAGTTAATGCAGAATTCATTAATGGAGGATTTGTATAAGTTTATTAGAATATATTTAGACCATGTCTATGTAGTTAAGATATATTTTAGCTGTAGTTAGTAAAACAAGCATGTGATGAAACAAAAAAATGATAACTAGAGACATATACTTTGACCTAGGGCAATTTGTCTAGCCTGAGGCAGTGCGAACTCATATATCCATGACTCCACCCCAGCCAGCCTGGATACTGTGGAGCCAGGTCAGAAGAACCTGAGAAGCTGAGCTTCCAGCTCATGGTCATGGCCCTGTTTGTTACTGTGATGAATTATGCTTTTATTCTGGCAATATTCATGTATTTTTAGTTTTCTAAATTAGCTTACAAAATAATGGGTTCCTTTATGACATTTTGATACATATAGCTTATGTATTTTGCTCATGTTCACATGAATTACTTTTTTATTTTTGGTCTTTTCGAGACAGGGTCTCCTTGTAGCCCCAGCTGTCCTGGAACTCGCTCTGTAGTCCAGGCTGGCCTTGAACTCACAAAGATCCTCCTGCCTCTGCCTCCCAAGTGCTAGGATTAAAGGCATGTGCCACCAAGCCCAGCCTTCACATGAATTACTTTTATGTGAGCTGAAGCTAATTTGGAAAATAGTAATTACTTGCTGTAGAGATAATGCTGGGACTGCCAACTGTTTTAGTTAGTTTTCTCACTGCCTGACAGAAGCTACTTCAGGAAGGAGGGGCTTCATTTGGCTCACAGTTCTGTGAGTTCCTGGTAGGAAGACATGGTAGCAGGGCTGTGAGACAGCTGGTCCCATTACGCCTGAAGTCAGGAAGTAGAGAGACATGAATGCTTAGCTCACTTTCTCCTTACCTGGTTGGAGAAATTATCCTATGGAATGTCATCTACAGTTCTGGTGGGACTCCCCCTCAGTAAACCTAATCTAGAAACCCCATCATAGACATGCCCAGAGGTTTGCCTTCTAAGTGATTCTACTGCCTGTCAAGTTGAAAATTGAAACTATCCATCATGTAGACCACTTACAGGTAATAATTATCCAATATTAAATAACTTTAACTTGAGAATCAGTAAAGCAATTTTTAATGATCAAATCTAAATGAGGTCCATTTCCATATGAATTGCTTTATAATGTTCTATGTCATAAACGGGTTAATCACATGATCCAGGTGGAAATCATTGAACACATTTCTTTTGGCATTGGGATGTTGCTTTCAGAGAAGTTCCAGCAGAAAAATAAAGACAGTGGGAAAACTTGTCACTGTGAACAGTGTTTCCCGATTTCTTACAGGGACATCCATCACTATTAGTTGACAGAAACTGACCCATGCTTAAAATTAAGCCCTGTGAGATGGCTCAGCAGTTAAGAGCACTGACTGCTCTTGCAGAGGACCTGGGTTCAATTCCCAGTACCCACATGGTGGCTAAGAACCATCTTTAACTCCAGTTGTAGGGGAGTCCAACTCCCTCTTCTGACCTCCACAGCATTGCACAACATGAGTGAACCTACCTACATGCAGGCAGTACACTCATACACATAAGACGTAAAAAGCTGGGCGTGGTGGTACATGCCTTTAATCCTAGCACTTGGGAGGCAGAGGCAGGCGGATCTTTGTGAGTTCAAGGCCAACCTGGTCTACAGATCGAGTTCCAGGAAAGCTGGGGCTAAAGGGAGACCCTGCCTCGAAAAGACCAAAAAAAAAAAAAAGAAGCAAAAAATAAATTAAACCATGTTTATATCTGCAGAACTGAAACAAACAAACAAACAAACAAAAACCTTGGAATAATTACATGAATTCAGTCACTATAGGATAAGAAAAGAAAATCTCCAAATCCAAATTTGCCTATATTTGCCCAAGAGTTTCAATGGTACTCATAAAAATTATTACATCTTACTAGACATTTTCCATATATTTAATCATAAAGAAAATATGTGATTGAGTTTTATATTCTTAAGCAGTTTGGATCTATAAATAGTCTGTACTTCAGATTGTAGGTAATACATGTCTTCTTCTATGTTCAGGTTGGGAAATTCATAATAGAATCTGTCACAATGTGTTCTTCTTTAAGAAACCAGTGCCTCTCCACCTGCTTTTGGTTCTAAGTTAATCTGGAAATTAACATATCCTAGTTTTAATGGAACTTATACGTTCAGACCCTGGGTCTAGGTAGCCTTAATGAGCCAGGCTTGGCCAGACATCCTTAACAAGCCAATCAAAGACATAAGTAGTAGTGAAAACAGAAAAAGGAGATTTATTCAATGTGGCTACATTAGGAAGATGAACCAAGAAGTCTAGTAACACCCACCTGCAAGGCATGGTTTGGGGATGTGATACGAGGTTTAGATTTAAATACAGGCAAGAAGTATGCATAGCTAAACAACCCTGGGTAAGCTATGGCACTGAGCATCACTGACCTCTGTCTTAACTTCAGTATTTCCTGACAATTTGGCAGAGGTATGTGAATTTCTTTCCAGGAAATAAACCCCACTTATTTTTTGATAATAGCCTCCATATTTTTCCTTCTCCCAAAATGAGATTTCTGGGAAAATTCCAATTTCTTGGGATCCATTGTTTCAATAGTCTGATAGCCAAAGAAGGAACACAAGATATTTAGAATATCTTGATTTTCTTCCCAAGATGGGTATGCAAGTATAAATGTGCCAATTAAAGGGGGGCAATGAGATGTGAAAATAAAGTCCTTCCATTAGAAGCACAGACTTGGAAATGATTTTAGCTTATGTATAAAACTATAGCAATTGATAATTCCACATGACCAAGGCTTCCAATGCTAGGACAAACAAATACTTTAAATAGAAGCATACTAGTGAGTTTAAAAATCACCACTCAGAATCCTGGCTCCTGCTCATGGCTTGTATCATTCTGCCGTGCTTATGTGTATTGGGGGAATAGGGGGCATGGAATTGTGTGTACACTTGATAGTGGAGCCCAGAGAGCAGGTCCTGCTATCTTTCTCAGTTGTTTTCCACCTTGTTTTATGAGACAGGGTCTCTCACTATCCTGGGCTTTCCTCCCTATTCTGCCATTCTGGCTGGCTCACAGGTCCACGGTGTCCTCTTGTTGCACCTCTGCATATTGGGGATTACAAGCATGTACCACCGCACTGACATTATCTTTTTAAGATTAAAAAATTTGTGTATGACTATATTTGCCTACATGTATTGCATGCAGTTCCCATGGAGGCTGTAAGATAGTGATAGAAACTCTAGAACTGCAGTTTCAAATGGCTGTGACCTGCCATGTGAGTGCTGGGAACCTAACCCAAGTCCTCTTCGAGAGCAGCAAATGCTCTTAACCACTCTGCCATCTCTCCAGCCCCTCATATCATTTATTAAAACAGTGGGATGTATGTTAGTGTTCTGACACCCACCACAGTGCTGAGAGTAGCCTGGTGGAAGTTAGTTACTGTGCAGCTCAGCATGAAGCTAGAGACCATAACATTCCCTGGGCACCTTCACACCTACTTAGTGTTGAGAAAGCCAGAACTAGTCCCTATGATGCAAAGCCTCCCTCTGGTTCTATTTCTTAGACTTGGTGTGGAAATGTAATAATGAGCTCCATGGAGAACCTGGATATGTTTGAATGCTATTCAGAATCTCCCCCAGCATCCTGTCACTCAGCCCCTGATTGTTAGCAGCAACTTTAATCCAATATGTGATGTGTAGGAATAGGCTGGGAAGAGTATTGGCCCTCACACCTGCACTGACAGTGACATTTTGTGCTGCCTTAAACCCAAGAACCCTGAGTGGGAGGGGCTAAGCTTCCTTTATTTCAGAACAATGTGCTCCATATTTATTATATATATATATATATATATATATATATATCATATATAATATATCATAATAATACATGTGTGTCATTATGGAGAATACAGAAATTGGAAAGCTTTATGTTTTTCTATTTATTCTTTGACAGTTTCATACATGTGTTCAATGCATCTTACTCATATCCACCCTCACTGATCCCCTCCAAATCCCCTTTAGGCACCTCCAACACATCTCTCTCACAGCTTCCTGTTCCTTTTTCTTCAATATAAACCACTGAACTAATTAGTACAGCCCATATGCACACAAGAGTGTGGCCATCACACAAGGCAAGGCAACCCCCCAATGGCTACAATGCCATGGAAACTGGACTTTCCCTCTCCTGTCAGCCATCTGCCAGTAGCTCCTGAGCTGTGGCTGGGACTTTGGGAGTTCCTCCCCAGTGCAAAAAAGGGAATAGAATTGGGGGGCTCTAAAAGGTAGTAAAAATTTCTCCCAATAATTTCTACACTGTTACACAATCTCCGGAAACATTTTTGATATATTTAATTCCAATTCCAAACTCTTTTATACAGGTGTAGGTGTATACGTGCTTCTTTGTGTGTGTGTGTGTGTGTGTGTGTGTGTGTGTCTGTGAAATAAAATTTTATGCTCACCAAAAGGAATGTAAAGTAAACAATTTTCACCTTTGCCTTATAAATTATTAAGAGCCATTTTTGTATTGGACAATTATATAACTTAATTTAAACATAAAATATTTTCCCAGCTATGTCTGAACAAAGCAAAGCCATCTAATTACAGTATTGTATATTGTTCTTTTTGAAAAGCTTGATATATTTACAGATCAGAGCATATGACACCACACCTGGGTTGCTATAGAGATATCTAAATTTTATCAAGATTAAAAAAAACTTTAACAATAATTGCATTTTTAATATGTCTACTAAATCTCACTTAGCTAGAACACCCACAACAGTTTTTGCATAAATACTATAGGAAAAATACAAGTGCAAGAGAATCTGTGGCTTTAGATTAGCCACATTTCCCAGCCTCCTGTTTTTTATTCTTTGATGTATCCTTTTTGATGACTTGTTTCCTTGATTTAAAAATGCAAGAGAAGTCATTTCCTTTCAAGTCTTCTAATATGACTTGTCAAACTTATTGTGACCCTCCTAAGTCCATTTTCATTGTCTTAACATGAGATTTTGATTTGAACAGAGGACAAGAAGTCTATATATGTCCCGTCCATCCCTGACCCCTCTTTGCCTGGACTCCAGTCCCTCCTGCCAGGTGGTCTGACCATTGTCAGAACTTTCTGAGATCTCTTCCAAGAGGGTAAGTTCCTTTCCTGGCTGGCATCCAGCTTCAGCCTTGCCCTTCACAGGCATATATTTCTAAAGACATTCCAATGACCTGGGCTCCATTCATCCTTTCCCTTTGTAGGGAAATTCCAGTTCTTTGGGGTTCATAGTGCCAATAGTCTTATTTTGTAGACTGTCTTTCTATTACTTATCAACACTTAACTGAACACTTATTTTCTCCATGAAGATAATATTGTGTTTGTTTTCTGAGATATGATCCCACTGTGTAGACCTGGTTGGCCTCAAAACATAAATATCTTTCTGCTTCTGTGAAGTCTTAGATTTGAGGAGTTAAGGTTTTCTTAAACATTCACTCCATTCACTCCATTCACTTCATTCACTCCATTCTCTGCTTGTATATCTGTGTTTCTCTGACTTAATACCTTTACCTGTCTACCAAGCAAACAGCTAATTTGTCTGGTCTTTCACTAGGCTTTGAGCTTGTTGGGGCTAAAGACTGTCTTCCATCATACATAAAAGCTGGAACAGTGCCTGGAATATGCCAGTTACCAATAAGCATTTATTGGCTAAATGTACATTAGGCAGGTAGTCCTATAGATTCAGATGCCCTCTACAACCCTTTGCAATGTCAGCTTGGACCCACTGTCCTCTGCAGCAAGATTGTTTCTGGCATTTTGTTTACCTGATTTGCCAAACTCAGTTTGGGGCTGGCACTATGCCCATACAGTTGAGAATGCATGCACCCAGACAAGCTTAGATTGGAACCTAGGCAGAATAAGCTGTATTCATTTGCAACTTCCTTGATATCACTAAGAACACCTTTTCCTTTTCTTATTTATTTATTTATTTATTTGCTATTTTTATTTTTTGAGACAGAGACTCGTATAATAAAGCTGATCTTGGACTTGCTATGTGGCTTAGGATGTACTTGAGCTTCTGATCTCTGCCTCCATAATCCCCCTGCATCTAGCTCATGAATCCTGGGACTGCCTGGTTTGTGCAGTGCTGTAAATCAAAGTCAGGCTTTTGCCTTGCTAAACAAGCATGCTACTAACTGAGCCACATCACCAGGCTCCATCAAGTTTATTTTAAAATACCTTCAACTTTACTTCTGTGGGTTTATAAAAAGCCTTCAGTTGCTTCTTCTTATCTCTTCACTTGTGTAAGAATAGCTTTTTTTTTTTTTCTTTTTATTGGTGCTTTGTGTTTTTTTTAAAAATTCATGTTTTTCTGTGAGATAGGGGCAGGAAGACAGGGAAGGTACAGTAGGACACGAATATGAACAAAGTGTAAGGATATGTATGTATAAAGATGTAATAATGAAGCGGAGTACTTTGTACATTAGCTGAAAATATTAAATGTGTCTGTGTTTCTGGAATTCTTTTTAGATGTATAGAACTGGCAGATATGAGGCGGTGTTTTGACAGGGAGGGCCCAATTGAATCAGCATTGGTCCTTCTTGGGGTCTTGGGGGGACTATCCTTTCTTTCTTTTTGAGACAGGCTCTCCTTGGGTCTGGAACTTGCTGCATAGACCTGGCCAGCCTTGAATTCAGAGATCTGCCTGCCTCTGACTCCTGAGTGCTGAGATCATAGCCTTCTGGCACCATACCTGTCTGAGTATACTTTCTTTTTGGCACTGGTTCACTGGTTCTCTGTTATCTGCTTGGTGTTTGAGTTTGCTGTTCTTCATTTGAGGTGATCTAACTATATTTCTTTTTTCTTTTTGGTTTTTTTGAGCCCTAAGTATATTTCTTTCTTCATATTATGAAAGTCTTTAACTTCTATGAACATACCGATGCCTGGACTACAATGCAAGAATCTTTGTGGATCATGTTTTATTTTTACATCTTTGATTTTCCCTTATCCATAATAGGTTATATCCTTCCTCCTTGGAGTTTCTGCTGACATGAACCAAGATGATTTAACCCTTGTACAAGAAAGAATATATTTAAAAAATATTTTATTACTTTTTTCTTTTTTAATTTATTATTTTTATTTTATGTGTATGAGTGTTATTTATGCCTGCATGTAAGCACACCCATGTTATACAATGTCCATGGCAATCAGAAGAGGGTGTTGGATCTCCTGGAACTGAAGTTACTAGTGGTTATTAGTCACCATGGGTGCTGGGAATTGAACCCAGGTCCTCTGTAAGAAGAGTGAGTGCTTTTAACTGCTAAGCCATCTCTCCAGCCCCTTATTTATCACTTTTATGTATATGATTGTATTGCCTACACATGTGTAAGTGCATTTGTGTTGTGCAATGCCCTCAGAGTCAGAAGAGGGCATCAGATTCCCCTGGAACTGGAGTTATGGACAGTTGTTAGCCACCATGTGGGTGCTGGGAAATGAACCTGGTTCTTCTACAAGAGCAGGCAGTGCTCTTAACCGTTGAGCCATCTCCCCAGCCCCAAGAAAGAATATTTAAAAATGTGACTAAAAGAGAATATGTAATGAGNGGCTGGCCTCAAAATTGCTATGTAGTAGAGGATGAACTGGACTATTTGATCCTCCTGCTCTACCTCCTGAATGAATACATTGTATACTTGTTTGAAAATGCTGTAATGAAAACCATTGTTATAGATTATAGATTAACATGATATATTAATCTACATAGATAGAGATATAGATAATATAGATATAGATATAAATTTTAAAATTACACCAAATGCTAAAAATGAAAATGTTCTTACTGTGCTTTATATAGTTTTGATTTATTGGATGGAGTTTAGCTTTAACATCATCATAAGGGGATGAATGTTGCTGTGTTGTAGAGTTTGATCTTGGAAAGGGTTTCAAGGGTGAGGAGCTGGCCTCCTCTGGAGATACTTCCTGTTACTTTCACTAGTGCTAAATGCAGGTGCCTGGCACTAATTTATATTATAGTTTTGGTTCCTGGATGATCAAAGGTAGATTTTATTTATACAAGGTCTGGCAGGAGCCGGACATTTCCTCAGGAAGTCTCAGCATTCTGAGTCAGTCCAGTTCCTCCACAAAGCTACCTGAACCAGTTTCAGACCTCACCAGCACAAGACTTCCCTTGCAGTTTTCCATGTTAGATGAACAAGATAGGCAGCAGGATGATCCCCCAAATACCAACCCCATAATCTAGAGCTGGTGAATATGTGGTATGGTAAAGGGAATTAAACCTGGGCATCAGTTGATCCTTAAGTAAGAGTAGAAAAGGAATATTGTGCAACTTTCTTATAGAAAGACTTGCACAATGTCAATTCACCATAGATAGGCACCAACAATAGACCAAAGAAACAGTTCCACCCAAGTCTTGCTTAGTGAACCACTGAGCTCACTGGTGTTACTTACTGGAACATGGGTTATTCACCCAAACTTTCACTCCAGCATGCATGATGACTCAAGGAACTTGAGTTCCATGCCTGGAACTTAATGTACAACATTCAGGCAGATCTTCTGAATAGAATCTTTTCTCTTTTTTTCTCCAGCAACTGTTATTGATATTTATAAACTTTGGGAGGCATTAGGCCTGGTTCTCCCTAAGATATGGACTTTACAGCAGGACATTCATTCAAGGCTGGTGCCCATGAGGCAACAGTCAATCACAAATCACACAGGGATTTTTCTACTCCCTCAAGAAACTGCCAATTAGTGACCTCACTTCCTCCTTCTTACCTGCTTTCAAGCCCCAAACTCTTTAAAAGCCCTTACCAGATGCCGTTTTTGTGCTGGCTGCTCTTCTCCCTCTTACAGCTAACTTTTGAATTTTGAACTAGTTTGATGAATCAATGAGCTTAATTAGGATTACTTAAAGGAGCATGAGTGAGCTCCTCACAGGTGTATGGAAAAGTTAGGGCAGCTATAATGCTGAAGGGAAAAAAATATTCAGCAACCTTTAACTGCCAATAATCCTTGGGAAATGGCTTTTCTTCAGAAGGGAAGTTAATGGGCCTGACCTTGCTCAGGCTCAATGGGTTATTAAAGCTGTTGAGAGTTCAAATGGTAATGTCCATGTTATATTCCGAGAACAAAATAGCTAAGGTATAGCTTAAACCCTGGCTGTGAGCCAGAAAAAGTGAGGCTGGAATTGAGTCTTTCAGGCAATAAGGATGTCAGATAAGAACACAAGGCACAGACAATTCCAGGCAGATGTAATGATAACTACATGCACAAAGACAGAAAGATGTGTGTGCATTAGCAGTGTATTTTGCAGAGCATTGGGATCCAGTATAAAGCAGGTGAAGCACATTGGAGACATGGATCCATAGTTAAGAGTGCAGTAATGTCCTTCCAGAGAACCCAAGTTCAGTTTCCAGAACTATATCATATAGCTCACAATCACTTGTAACTCAACCTCCAGGGACTCTGATATTCTCTTCTGGCCTTTCGACACCCAGACTCATAAGCACATACCTATACATAAACACATATATAAATAAAAGTTAAATAAATCTTTAAAAATTAATAATAAAACAAAAATAAATTCATACCAAATATCTATTTGTTCCTTGGCACTTTCTTGGATGGCTTGGTGTCCCAGAATCCTTCACTAGTGAAAGATGCCAGCTTTGATCACAGAGCTGCTGGAACTGCTACTTCTGCCTCAGTGGACTTGGTCAGTTCGCAAATGAGAAACAGTCTCCTATTTATGGTCCCTTTTAAAAATAAGATTTCTCTCCAATTCCAGGAGAACTCCAATTCCAGGGGAATCCGAGACCGTCTTCTGACCTCCGCGGCATTGCACGACACGGGTGCACAAACTTGCATGCAGACAGTACATTCATACACATACAGAAATAAATAAAATTAATAAAAAAAAATAAAAATAAGATTTCTTTTTAAATTTTTCATAATCTTTATTACCAAAGACAACTAAACCAATAAAGCAAATATAGGTCTCCTTGAGTCAAGCAAGACTCCTCCGTCAGCATCAGCTACACCTCATCTGCCTGAAAATACTGTGCAGCAGTGGCAGCCATATGTCTGTATATCCCAAATCTAATTGGCTATTAGCTCTCTCCTTGGAGGAATAACCCACGGCTGATACCACAAGCTTACATCCTCTAATGGTTAGGAGATGTTATAAACCACAGGAAGACCCTGCCATACTTAACAGAAGAAAATGTAAATCATGAATTAACATACCATCCAAACATCTGTGTCTATACCAAAGAAACCTACCATAACAATTAGTACTGTTTAAATACCTATATATCTAATTATGTGTGCTTCATTAGTAGGGAGAGAAGGCGATATATTACTGTTTAATACCTAAATATCTAATTGCATGTGCTTCATTAGTAGGATCGAAAGGTTATTCCTGGACAAGCTGAGCCCATGAAGAAAACAGCCAAACTGACTAGAGACCAAGATACAGCTCCAGAGAAAGTAGAGTGTTTTGCATTCTCATCCACCTGTGCCCCTTTTCTAAGACCTAGGCAACAATCTGCGGAAGAGGGGGACGTAGAAGTAAGGGCTTTGATGGGGTTAATGGTGAAACTACACAAAATAGATGGGACACTCATTGATCAACTTGATTGAACATACAATGCCCCCCCTGCTGGATGGTGGGACCCATGACTGGGGTTTGGGCACAAATGCTTGCAAATTGGTTTTACATAAGGATCCTTGTACTCACAACTTATCACTTTGTTAAAAAAAAATGAAACAAAACAAAACAAAACAAAAAAGCAGAAAAGGTGCAGAAAACTTACGGCAGAATGCATGATCTGGGATGGAGTAGGGTGGGGTGGGGGGGAAGGGAAGGGGATATATGCCTGAACTGAATTGGAAAATGATGTATGAAATACACAAAGCATCAATAAAAGAAAAGAAAAAAGAAAAAAAAGATTTCTTTTTAACTTCTGTATATGTTTGCATCTGTAGCTAGGTATGTGCACAGAGGGGCAGGTATGGTACCTTCAGAGGCTAGAAGAGGGCAGCAGATCCTCTGGATCTGGAGTTATAGGTGGTTGTGAGCTGCCATGTAAACAGCAAGAACTCCTTACTGCTGTTCCATCTCTTAAGCCCCTGTGGTCCTGTTTTCTGTGTTGTGTAAAGTGATCTATTTTAACTTTGGAGATTGACTCTAATGACAAAATATATACAGAAACAAGTAGCAGCTATTTACAGCAGTTGTAAATTCACAACTGGAACAAAATACACACACTATAAAATCATCATTCATAATTGGTACTTTTCCCCTAAAACTTTAAGCTGCATTTCCATATCAGAGCTTCTCACTTACTAAGTGGAGAGTCTGCATTGGTTCTCAGAAATAAGAGCTGTGTCCCAGAGTCTCAGTGGTCCCATTTATACATGAATTTTAGATATGCACATCTATGCATGTGAAGCTATAGTTATCCCAGGGATATTGAAGCAGGGAAAGAAGACACGTAGATATAATCCAAGGAAACTTATGTATTTAGATCCATGATTTGAGATGTTAACGTTCAACATTATCCTCCGACCTCCACAGACATGCTGTGGCAAAAGGACCTACGCACACACATGCGTGTGTGCACACACACACACACACACATTTACACACAAAGATAAACCAATAAAAATGAAATTTTAGTCTTTTCAGACAAGTGAGATCCAGAGATCTGCAATGTGTCATACTTCCACTCCAGGAAACTAATAATTCATTCAAATACTTTGAGATTGTGAGCAACAAATTTTTTCAACCACAAAATCTTTTTGTGCTGTTGTCATATACATTCACAGAAGAAAAGTAGACTCAAAATTCTTATCTGAGATCAACATTAGTAGGTGTCTGTCAGGGTTGGATCTGAACCCAATCAGATTTGTTTCTGAGTCTATCATCTTGACCAATGCATTACACTATCACCTCATTCTGATGCAAGTGTTCCTCTGATTATGCTTTGAGAAACTCCACCTTAAAGAGGAAAAAATGAAATGCATAACCAGGGGCCTGGGGAAATAGATCAGTGTTTAAGTGTGCTTACTCTTCCACCAGAGGCCCTGAGTTTGATTCATAGTACCTAGGTCAGATGGCTCACAACTGCTCATATCTCTAGCCCCAAGGAATATGACACCATTTTCTGGCTTCAAATGACACCACACTCATGTGAGCAACATCGCATATAGCCACACATAAATAAAATAAAAGTAAAAACATTTTGTTGGTATTATTTTTATTTTATTTTTTTGGTTTTGGTTTTGTTGAGATAGTAGCTAGCCTTGAGCTCTCAGAGATCCACCTGCCTTTGCCTCTTGAATGCTATAGTTAAAATCATTCTGCAGCACACCCAGCAAAATTAAAAATAAAATGAAAAACCAAGTCCATCAACTATGCATACATACCTGCTTGGGAAAAAAAATAAAAGGAAAAGCAAAACACAAATAAATACCTTTATACCAAGGCTCTGAAAGACAGAAAGATTTTAAAGGTGGCATGAGAAAAACCCTACAAAGATATTTGAAAATCCTAAAGTCTCGGTTAACTTTATTCATCTCTATCGAGTGACTTATAACATGAGGCACAGTGGTGATCAAAACATCTACATTTCTGGACCTCAATAATGTTTACATTTGAAAATTAACCATCAGTCCCAGAACTAGATTAAAAAGAACTAGAAGAACTGCTTTAGTTTTGCCAAGCACTGAAACCTAGAGCAGCATTTTCCAAATTATACATCATGAAGGACTGATGTTCTGTAAGATTTTAATAATATTCTGGGAAAAAGTGCTCAAATTCAAGCTTCCCCCCAAGTTGTGAGGAATGGCTCTCTCTAACCCATTTTGGCATTTGAGATGAGTAGCCAAAAGTTCTCAGGAATATGGAATTTTTCTTGATTTTTTCTCCAGACAGTTTTCCCAGAGAAGACTTGGTGTAGACCTTCCAGATGTCATGCAGGTGTTTATTACAGGCCTGCTTTGTATGATGTGCTCTGCCTGATGTGGGGATTCAGTCAGTGCATACAGTGCATGTAGACACTGGTGCTAACCCCAGAAATCATGTAAGACACTAGATGAACCAAAGATTAATCAAGTGCTCACTCAGTCACAAAGCACTTAAGAAAAAGTGATAATCAATCATTAAGAAGAAGCATTATAAGCACCATGGCTGTTGTGGATAATAGAGAAATTACATCAAAGAAAATAAAGCTGAGGAGGAAGAAGGAGAAAAAGAGCAATGAAAGGAAGAAAAAGTAGAGGAGGAAGACGGGGAGGAAGAGTATGAGTAGGAGCAGGAGGAGAGAAAAGCAGCTTAATGTTGAGCCATCAGTGCTGACCATCTGTCTAAGAGATGATAGCCATAGGTGATTCAATTGAATTATATCAAAAGGCAAAATTTGAATATCTCATTTGTATTAATTATGTTTTGGTCCTGAATGGCCATAGTGAGTATGCATCTCCCAAAATAAAACATTCATTTCCAAAAAGAATTCTACAGATACTTTTGGCTAAAATCAGAGGTGGCCCAAAACTCATTATCCAATCCAACTGCAAGCTAAAGTAAGTTAAATATTTCTAAAGTGGGATGGAGAGAGAGAAAGAGATAAGGAAATGGAAGGAAGGAAGAGTAGACAGTGAAGGGAAAGAAAGGAGCAAAAGGAAACATTGATGGACATGGTAGGAAAATGATATTTATTAGACACCATGTATGGCTGATAGAACATAACCTAGTTTATATCTCACTGTAGGCATGCTTCTTTCATTTCATGGTGCAGATGTTTTCCTAAGCAGCAATAATCTAGGCCAAAAATTAGAGCTTTGCATGTGCATACATGAAGATACTCGTGTATACTCAAAAAACAAAATTAATCTTAAAAATGAATGGTTTTTACTAATGGAAACTAAGAAGTTAGTGTCATTTAGAGTTCCCACTGATTAAATATGGCTGATACTACTACTTCATGGTCTCATCTTCCTTTCTTGCCTTTTTCCTCCCCACCAAATTTAAGGTCTTTTAAGATTACTTTCCAAATATCCGATGAAGAGATTATAGCTTTACAAATACATACCCATTCATTTTTATGGCGTTCCATTGGCCATAATTATGCTAAAATATCCACCAGTAAAGATATCATAATAAACATATGTGAGAGTATAATAACTATATTAGGCTGCATATTTAAAAATGGGTAGTTAAAGAAGTGATCATTCCAAGGCCCTGGGGGCAGAATATGAGCTGCTCAGTTCATTCAGAAGCATTTGCTAAGTCCCCAAAGCAGATGTGGGGTAAGAAGTAAATTAATCATTGAGGATTGAGATTAACCAAAATTCTAATGGCCTTCATTGTAATGAATTGCCATGATTAACCCAGACATAATTTCTGTTGCATACATGGGTAATCCAGATAAATGAGATCTTGGAAAAATATACTAAAACAAAAGCTGTGCTAAAATGAATAAATAATCATGTATTTTATTAAAACAATTCATCAAGGCTTCTGCTGAGTAAGCTAATTGTAAAGCCTTCCATGAACAAAAGAAGTTCAGAGTGACTCAGGTGTCACCAGAGTCTCTTGACAGGGAAAAAGAGTAAATAAATCATGATTCATTCAATTTTATTTAAATTAAAGACATTTGGCCATTTAGAGCACTTATTAACAACCAGGTTTCCATTTCAAGTCCTTAAACTTATGGTAATTATGTTGCCTGCATATGTACACATGTGTCTGTGCAGAGCACCTGGGAGCCAGAGGTCAACACTGGGTGCTGGATTCTTCTTTATTGCTCTCTATCATTTTTAAATCTATCTCTCTCTCTCTCTCTCTCTCTCTCTCTCTCTCTCTCTCTCTCTCTCTCTCTCTTTCCCATAACTCCTGAATTCAGTAAACTGCCTGGCCCAGGAGCCTTGGGAACTTCTCGTCTCATTGTCTCCAGTTCTGGGATTAGAGGCACAAGCCCTTTATGTGGGCTTTGAATTTCAGACACATCTAGTGAGCCATGTCCCTAGCCCCCAGCTTCTCTCTCCTTTGACTCCTAAGTGAAACATCTACAACACCGCTGCTACACCTCAGGCCCATGGAGCATAGTGGAACAAAACATAAAGCAAAAAGACACTAATGCATCTACCAACTCTGATCAATGAACTCCCTCGTCCCACAACAGAGGGTCATGAATACAAAAGGACACAAATGTCCAAAGCATAGAGATTAAAAGTCTGCAGAGTGTGGGTCCTTGGACAAGACTCTTATATTAAATTCAACCCACCCAGGGCTTAGGGACCATTCCAGGGAAGAGGTGAATGACCATATGGAAACAGAGTTCTACAGGCTCCTGGGACCTTGCTTATGTGAACCTACATCAGTGGTGTCAGCATGCACAAGACCCATGAGATTTCAACAGACAAAAATCCCAGCACAGAACTCTGGAAATGGGCAGCAGGCCCTAATCTTAGCTGAAGAACTATTTGCAGCTGATGACTGCTATGTAAGGAATAGTTGATCTTCTTAAAGGGAGGGAGTCTAGATATGCTGACTAAACCTCAGTGAATGAACCTGGACTGAGGGGTATCTGGGGTACTCACTTGATGCTATAGGCCTTAACATGAAGGACAGAATGAATAAATTCCACTGGGACTCATCTATGGGAAGGTACTGCATTAATCCATTCTTAGCTATGATGGAGTACATTTTAATTCTTGTAACAGATATTATATTCTCTACAATTGTGGGGATAAGTAACAGATTTAAAGAGACTGGGCTAATGTCCTTCCTCCTTTCCTTCCTTCTACATTCTCCCTTCCTCTGTTCTATGCATTTTCACTTTCTACCCTTTCAGATCCTTTGATTTGATGAACTCTATTGATACTTTTTTACATGCACTGGCATTCTCTTGTGTCATCTCTATTCTATTTTGAAGCTTATCTGATGCTTTTAGATGTTTAATTAGTTCTAACACATTAATTTCCTTTTGTCTAAACCATTGAGACATCCTACTCTCATTTGATTTATTTTTTTTCCTTTTGAGAATAAGGGTTTCTCTAAGAGGCTGAGGCTAGCTTCAAAGTAACCCTGTAGCCCAAGGTCCAAATGCCGTGGCATAAACATGGCCTTCAGAAGAAAACTTGGGACAGTAAGCTTTCTCCTTCCACCTGTAGACCCTGAGGGTAGAACTCAGGTGCTCAGGTCTGTGGCAAGTATCTTAGCCTACAGAGCACAGAAGATGCCTCCCTGGTGCAAATTTTGGTGCTCCTTAGGCAAACACTAATTTCTTCTTATGTCAGAACTGTTCTATTATATTCTGCATTTATGGCTGTTATATGTGAGGATTGACTCTATAAAATGTTCCTCTCTGAAATGCACGAACTTCATATGCAATCTTTTTTTAGATAATTAAAAGGATATGCCATAAGTCTCTCAAATGAATGATTAATTTTTTAATATATTTTATCAGATGCATTGAAGCNGGCCTTCAGAAGAAAACTTGGGACAGTAAGCTTTCTCCTTCCACCTGTAGACCCTGAGGGTAGAACTCAGGTGCTCAGGTCTGTGGCAAGTATCTTAGCCTACAGAGCACAGAAGATGCCTCCCTGGTGCAAATTTTGGTGCTCCTTAGGCAAACACTAATTTCTTCTTATGTCAGAACTGTTCTATTATATTCTGCATTTATGGCTGTTATATGTGAGGATTGACTCTATAAAATGTTCCTCTCTGAAATGCACGAACTTCATATGCAATCTTTTTTTAGATAATTAAAAGGATATGCCATAAGTCTCTCAAATGAATGATTAATTTTTTAATATATTTTATCAGATGCATTGAAACACATTTTGACAAAGAACAACAGCTATGATTCTTTCCTAAAATTCTTCTTCATATATCAATCGTTTTAAATATGCTATTTGAGTTCTGTGTATATAGTGAAAAGGCACAGGAACCAATTTTTCAGGTAATTTATTCATATACATCTTGGAGGGAAAGATTTTAGCTTGATTGCATCCACAGCATGGTTCATTCACATTTAATTATCTTAAGAAGAGGACACTTACAGCGTTCATCCACAAAGCCGAATATGTAATTTGTAAGAGAAGGCAACTTTGAAGTCGACGTTTCTTTTGTATCAATGAAATCCCAGCTGCAGATGAACTGCAAATGGCAAATTATGCAAAATAAAAGTTTAATCATGAGGAAACTTCAGTTGAATATTCCATTTGATTAATAATCTATAAGCAGATAACATTCTATTTAAATTTATACAAAGCCATAACTGCTGTTGAAAAATTGCTACCAATTGACAATGGCATCTACTGATTGCCCTTCCCTTCCTCTGATATAGTCAGCTCTCATGCCCAGTTTGGTCATGAATTAGCTTTTTTGAATCAATGTCTCAAGAACTGAGAAACAATAAAAGCTTTATTTAACTATGCTATTTATACCCAACTTGCCCATTTATCTTTTCTAAATTATTTATAGGTCTTTATGAAGATAGAATTTTTTTTAAATTTTGTCCCAATTGCATGTGTAAAAGAGTAAAGTTATCAGAATCCTCCAGCTTTGGGTGATATGCCTGTAAGTGGTCTAGTTTGTGAAAAGTTATCTTAGCCTGGCAAGGCGGATTAAAAACAGAATTTACTTAAATACAGTGGACCCCCCAGTAAGCATAATGGATCTTTATTTTTCTATTCTTGGAAATGAAATGTTATTCAAAGTTTCTAAGATTGGGCTGAGGGAGTTGCTCAGTTGGTATAGTGGTTGCCTCCCACGCAGAGGCCTGGGCTTCTTCCCTAGCACTAATATATGGAGTGCAGTGGTACCCACATAGTTCTATCACTTGGGAGGTGAAGGCAAGAAGATCAGTCAGAAAGAGAAGGGCACTCAGCTAAATAATGAGTTGGAGGTTAGACTTTTGCTATCTGGGCTAAATGAGACTCTGTCTTTCCAAAAGAAACAAAGAAAAATTAAATGAAGAAGGAAAGAAGGAAGTAAAGTAAGGAAGGGAAGGAGCGGTGGAAGAAGAGAGAGGGAGGAAAGAAACGAGGGAAGGAGGGAGGAGAATTTTCTTAAGATTGAATTTCACAGGTGAAGGATGACTTTGTGGAATGGTAGGGTTTATTTTTTGAGGGTTTTTTTTTTCTTATTTTCATTACCACTTTTTTTTTTATTCTTTTTTTTTATGTGTATGAGTGTACTGTCTGCATGTAGGTTGGTGCACCTGTGTTGTGCAAAGCCACTGAGGTCAGAAGAGGGCGTCGGATTCCCCTGGAACGGGAGTTAAAGACGGTTCTTAGCTGCCACGTGGGTGCTGGGAATCGAACCTCAGTCCTCTGCAAGAGCAGCTGGCGCTCTTAAACACTGAGCCATCTCTCCAGCCCCTATTACCACTTTTTAAATTTTGAAAAATTACATTAAGTGCATGTGTGTGTGTGTGTGTGTGTGTGTGTGTGTGTGTGTGTGTGTGTGTATCATGTGGAGATCAGAGGATTACTTCTGGGTTTCATCCTTTTCCTTCTATCATGTAGATCTGGAGATCAAACTCAGGTCATCAGGCTTGCCAGCAAGCACCTTTACCCTCTGAGTCATCTCAAAGGCCCAAACATCACCACTTTTGAAATAGCAATAGAACAGTATGAACAGGAACTACTCAAGGAAAAACTGAAGATTACATTTCTGTCTTGGCGATTAAATACTGCCAAGACTGGGATATTGGAGCTCAGATTGTGATATAGACAAATACTTTAAACATTACTATGAAAATAGAGTGTTCCATGAAAACAGCAATGAGTCATATGTTCACATGGTAAGTGGGTACTTACAGAAAAAACTGGAGGAGTCTTCTTCCAGTCATGGATCACTGAATGGTAATGTAACCCCAAATTTTAAATTTTTGTACAACACTGGGCTCATGTCATCTCCAATCTCTGATTTTTCAACTGTGATTGTTTCCTTCCATTGAGAATAAGTGACAGTAGATTGCTCAGGTCTAAGTGGGACAGCTATAACACCCCTTACAAGACTGGAAATCCAGGGAGGGGGCAGGAAAAATGTAAGAGCTGAGAATGGCGAGGTGTGCAATAGAAAAGATGTCTTTTGGACATGAAGTGCCCATTGCCCTCAAGAACTCACTGTAGCTGTGATTATCTAAATAAGACCTCATAAAAATGGGCCAATCAGCATTTTATCACAGGTCGGAAAGAGGCTCATGAGGCCTCACCCTTTCCTGCTGGTAATTAAAATTTATGGAGGGAGAAGGTGTCATCTTCTTCAGTGGTGTGGCAAATGATAAGTTCCCTTGCTCCAGTAAATGACCTCCCATTGGTGGAGGGTCAAGAAACTCATTAAACTCAGTGAATCACACACAAACAGAAGACTTTAATGTAGAAGAGGGGACCTGTTGAGAGAAAGAGTTCCATCAGGAGAGAAGGGAGAATGAATGAGAGAGGGGAAAAGAGATTGAAAAGCTCTAAAATTCATTATATAAATGCATGAAACTGTCAAGCAAAAAATTATTAATAAATAAATAAATAAAAATAGAAAGCATGAAACTAATTTTTGTAAATCACTTCCAAATTCCATGATTTTTTTTTAATTGGGGATCCCATGAATAACACCCATGTTCATGAGAAGTACTTAAATGGATGTCTGCCTGAAGCAGTTAAAGGACTAAGCAATAATGGAATAATGATTCTTATAGTCAAGTTTACCTGCATATGGTTTGCATGTGGTGTGTGTGTGTCTGTCTGTCTGTCTGTCTGTCTATCTGTGTCTGTGTCTGTGTTCCTGTGTATGTGTGTGCCTGTTTATATGTGAGAGCATACTCCTTTGGGCACACTTGCACTTGTATGCATGTGCACAGAAGGCTAGAGGTAGACATGGGGTATCATCCTCAGTCCCTCTGTATCTTACTATTTTGAGATGCAGTCTCTCAGTGATCCTGAGGCTTGGTAATCAGGGTAGACTGGCTGTCCAGGAAGCTGCAGGATCCTCCTGACTCTCCTCCCCCGGCAGACTCTGCCTTTTCATTTGGGTTCTGGGGGTCAACTTGGGTCCGCACAGTTGATAAGGATGTTTACTAACTGAACAATCCCTGAGACATCATATGCATAGATTTTGCGACCTCCGAGAACTGTGAGAGAAGGTCTCATTCTTCAAGGAGTTGACTGCTTTTACCAGTGACCAAATTAAAAATATAAAACTGGCTCCAAAAGTGCTGGCAATTTGTGTTCATTTCAGATGTGAAAGTCATGCTAGAACTCATATTAAAATTTTCCACACATTATGTATAGCCCATTTCTGTTTCCTATTTTCTATCTTTAGCTCAATATAAAGGGAGATAGAAGGTTTCATTCAGTATCAAAAAGCATCTTTAAAAATAATCCCTTTATGCGGAAGAGGGGGCGTTGTAGAATGTAAAGGCTGCAATTGGGGTGAATGGTGAAACTACAGCGATGTAGTCTGGACACTCATTTGATCAACTTGATTGAACAAACAACCTGTCACCCCCCACTGGATGGTGGGACAGTGGGGGTTTGAGCACAACAGTCTGCAGATTGGTTTTGCACGAAAGATGCTTGTACTCATGGATTATCACTTATAGCTAAAAAATGAAAGAAAAAAAAACCTGAAAGATGCAGGACAGTTATGGCAGAATACATGATCTGGGATGGGGTGGGGGTGGGGGGGAAGGGAAAGGGAAATATGCCTGATCTGAATTGGAAAATGATGTACGAAATGCACAAAGCATCAATAAAAATTAAATAAAAAAAAATCCCTTTAGCACCGTAATTGGTCTTTTGAGCCATACAAATTGTGCCTTCACTTTTCTTCTTTCCTCTCTCATGATGCTGTGATTTTATTAAAAAATCTTTTTCCTCTGGAGCATAAATTCTATGCAGGAGAAAGCACATCCACCAGCAAGGTGGCAGTTTGTTCTTCCACAGGCCACTTGTAGCACAGCCTGGGGAAACACACTGCCCATCAGTGGCTTTGAGTTTTGCAAATAGCTTTAGTCAGATTTTTGGAGATGCATTCATAACATTACAAAAGCCAGGATGTGCCTTGAAGCCTATGTACCTCTCACATCATCATAACAATTTCAAAAGCTATACAATTGATACCTAAATAACTTTAAAGTAAATAATTTAAGAGAGATGAATATTACTGAGATTCTTTATATTTGTTTGTGTTCTATGCTCAGAAAACTAATGTATTTGTCATTATCACATTTCAAAGTCATATTTCAAACTATTATCTAGATATGAAGCATAAATTGCTCTAGTTTTATTATGTTGCTGTGGTAAAATACTCTGGATCACAAGTAACTTAGGGCTACAATCTGTCATGGAGGGAACTCAGGACAGTGACACAAGGCAAGAATCTGCTTTCTGGTCTGCTTTCTGTTCCGTGGAGCACTGCCTCATCCCAGGGAATTCACTCATAGTACAGGAAGTACAACACGAACCACGTTGGAGTTGGGTACTGTTTGCTAGCTGGCCAGCTCCCTGGCTCACTCCCATGTTCATGCTTAGTTTTCTTACATAGACCAGGACTACCTGTCCAGGAAAATGTACTAACTACACCAAGATGGGCCCTCCTATATCAATTAAGACATTCCCTCACAGAGGCTTGCACAGACTAACCCAATAATGAGTTACTCAATTTTGACACTTTTCAGATGAGTCTAGACCATGTTAATTTGACAGCTAATACTGAGACATTAGCCAATCAGTCAATAAATAAATACACAAGCAAACAGGAGTAAATTTTGTCAACTCAAAGTTTAGTCTATCCATATATTAGGAAACAAATGTTAATATATGAGTCAAAATCCTATAGCCAAATCAGAACCTGTCTTTGGGACCCGGGGCCTGGAGAGATGGCCTAGCGGTTAAGAGCACAGACTGCTCTTTCAGACGACCCGGGTTCGTTCCCCAGCACCCACATGGCGGGATGAAAAACGTCTTTAACTCCAATTCCAGGAGAACTCCAGTTCCAGGGAATCGAAAAACCTCTTCTGACCTCCGCGGCATTGCACGATACGGGTGCACAAACCTACATGCAGACAGTACACTCATACACCTACAAAAATAAATTAAAAAAATTTAAAAAAATCTTAAAAAAAAATAAAACTGGATCTATAAAGAAGCCTGTCATTCTAAGACACTGAATAAATTGGGAATATAATCAGCTTCATATAAGATATTTTTAAATTTATTTTTATTGATGTTTTGTTTCTATACATCATTTTCCAATTCAGTTCAGGCCTATATCCCCTTCCCTTCCCCCCCACCCCACCCTACCCATCCAGATCGTGCATTCTGCCGTAAGTTTCTGCATCTTTCTCTTGTTTTTGTTTTGTTTTGTTTTCATTTTTTTAACAATAGGTGATAATTTGTGAGTACAAGTCATCCTTCATGTATAAACCAATTTGCAAGCATTGTGCCCAAACCCCCACCGCTCATGGGTCCCACCATCCTGAAAGGGGGGGCTTGTATGTTCAATCAAGTTGATCAAATGAGTGTCCCGTCTCTATATTGAGTTTCACCAATTAACCCCAATCGGAGCCCTTACATTCTACCACTGCCTCCCTCTTCCACGGATTGTTCCTAGGCCTTAGAAAAGGGGGCACAGGTGGATGAGAAGCAAAACACTCTACTTTCTGAGAGCTGATGTCTTGGTCTCTGTCCATGTTCTGGCTGTTTTCTTCATGGTGCTAGCCAGTGGTTCGGCTTAACTTTTCGATCCTACTTAGTGAAGCACGTGCAATTACATTTAGGTATTTAAACAGTATATATATAGCCTTTGATGCCTAATAATGAAGCACACACCAATTAGATATATGGGATAAATTTTAAATAGTACTTAATGGTTATGGTTATGGTGTTACTTGGATTAGACACAGCTGTTGTATGTATATTCAATCCATGAATTACAAATTTCTTCTGCAAAGTATGGCAGGGTCTTCTGTGTGTTTGATAAACATCTCCTAACCATTTAGAGGAGTAAGCTGTGACATCAGCCTGGGTTATCCTCCAAGGAGAGAGCCAATAGCCAATTAGATTTGGGAGATACAGACATATGCTGCCACTGCTGCACAGTATTTCCAGGGCAGATGGGTCGTAGCTGGTGCTGACGGAGGAGTTTGCTTGACTCAAGGAGACCTATATTTGCTTTTGGTTTAGTGGTCTTGGTAAACTTCTGGCATCCGCAGACCATCTGTATATACTTGCAAGTGTGGTCTCATACATTTTCCATGTTTGTTACCTTCAGGTTCTTCAACAGGCAGGGCCTTATCGTCTCTCTTCCTGCAGATATCCCAGTGTTAGGAGGCAAGAAGCCTTACCATTTTGGGGGACTTGGATCCCTGGCCAACATCCTGTGAATAATCCATTGTGATGTCAGAGCTCTTGTTCAATATATTTTGCTTTAGGTCATAGCTTAAGGAGACTTAGCATTATATTTGGTTAAATAGAAAATAATCTTTTCACAGTTTCTATGTCCATTCAGTCAATTAAAGAAGGCAGTTTTACTGATTTTACACACGAGAAACACTTCTATACAGCTGGTTCCAATCTACAGCTGGAGACTTGAACCTCATCATCCTCTTATTCTCTTTATTCTATGGGGGGGGGTTAGCGAAAGTCTCTTGTATTTAAACTTTGCAGCACCTGAAGAGTCGTACTTCTAGGCTCCATTAAAACTAGTTGTTACTGTAGGATCCCGACAGAGGGGCTGGTCTGCATCCATCTGAGCGCTTTCTTCCTTCCTGAGGGTAATCCTCGGGTATCCTCTTCTGGCACTTCTCCTGGTATTCTCCTTGCAGCTGCTTTCTTTCTCGTCCTTAAGTTGGTGATCATCTGCCTGTTGGAACATACAAATCCCTTCCCATAGTTAAGTTTTAAGATTTGGGTGCACGGTTTTTTTGACAAAAAGTTTCATATCTATCTATATCCCCTTTTTTCTTACCGGGTTTAGTTTTGACCCATAGTCTCAAAAAAGCAGTTGTTTTATACATACCTAAGGGTGGAATCACGGCACAGATTTCATCAAATTCACCCATGCCGTTTTGGTTACTGTATGTGATTAACTTGGGAAACAAAGTTCATTTTTGAGTTAAATCATTCTATAGGTGCAAGAGATTGCTACCGGTGATACCTATATGACAGCAAAATTATCAGAGAACATTTGTTTTATACCAATCCCAAATAATTGTTATACAGATTTTAGTCCAGCTTAATGTGGACAAGAGCAATTATATCACCAATTAACTCAGATCATTACCGTTTTCTCAGTCTTCAAACCACTGTTGTCCAATATGCCCATATTTACTTTTACTAAGTCCTAAAGCACCATGTATTTTGTAGACAGAGTCTGGGCAAACTGGATACTTGTTAACTCCATGTCAATTAAACATGCACCACTCGAATATACACCCTGTCCCTCTCCCATCTCCCACCCCTCCACCCCTGCCGAGCATCATCATTCAGGTCCCCCCCCCCCCCCCCCCAGCCCCTTTTATTACTTATCTCCTTTCTGTTGTTGTTCTTATTAATGTGGGCATCCTCTCCATAAGAAATAGTTATAACTGGGTTATTGGTATCTAGCGCCACATATGAGAGACTGTTTATTAAAAAAATCAACTGATGCACACATATTAAGTACCACACTTTGCAAATTATATGCTTAATCCAAAGTGATCTATACAAAACTTACAAGAAGTTGAACCCCAAGGTGTTTACTTCTTTACAAAGACAAATAAACTGAATACTGAATGAGTGCATGCATTATAACAGTCCCTTTGTAGAAGGAGAGAGTTATGTATCTTAGATAAATGGAGAAAAATTAAAAACATGGAAAAACTCAGTCTAATGGATGTGTCTTCTGAGGATTTCATTTGAAGATATTAGTTTTGGAGGCAGCACAGTCTTTCAAGTTATATAGTACCCATGAAGAGCAAATGGGCATCTCAGGACTTGGCTAAATGTTTTATCAGTTGGATTATTTATTAGATAACTTTCTTGTTACAAAATACCTGATAGAGAGTTGCAGTTTGTCAGACGACCTTCCAGGAGTGGCAATGAACTGAGACAGTAATACATGACCTTGGCAGGAGTTCATATAACTATGCAGATCTCTTAAACTTTCTACTTAAATCTTACTCTCAGGTTAGATCTAGGAGGATAGATTTGTAGTTTCTGTGGATTTCTTTAACTCTCTTCCCAGTGTGATCACATGAATAAATCTCCTCTTTCTGAATTTCACTGTTAATTTGTCTTGCTTAATTTGCTTAATGAGGGCAAGTGGTCTAAACTGGCTTGGTTGGGTACCAGTAACAGTTTCAGGTCACACCAGTTGGCTGGTGGTGATTATGTGGTTCTGACATGACCTCCCTCATGACCACCCTCAATTCAGCAATCTTCTACCTAGTTCCCAGGTCTCTCTCTCTCTCTCTCTCTCTCTCTCTCTCTCTCTCTCTCTCTCTTTCTCTTTCTCTCTCCCAGTATCAAGGTACTGTCTTCTCAGGGTCTTTCTCAGCTTTAGATGAGTATCATATGGCAGCCTCATCTGCACAGCCCAGGCTCATTTCCCTTCTCCTTACCCACAGTGCGAGTGCACTGTTGCTCAGCCCAGTCAGTGTCTCAAGTCTGGGGAGAGGAAGTACTACTTTGGAACTGCTGACCTCAGCCTAAGCCACAAAGAGCAGCTGGGCTACAATCTGTGGCCACTCCTGCCCATTTACTAAAGAGATTTTTAAGCCACAGCCATGTCATTTTGTAAAACTCATCCATTCTGACTGAATCATGACAATTCCAGTAACTGCAAGAATTTGGCTTCTAAACATATAATGACTTGTTTCTCTAGATTCCTGACTGTCCTGCCTATGGTCCCCCAGTAATAGCCAAGAAAGATGTTTATCCACATTCTAACATGCTTTAACTGACTACTCAGTAAGTACACCTACCAATGGCCAACTGTAGATCAAAAAGGACAAATTTTCAATTTCTTCCCTTGTCTTCCACCCAGTAATAATCCAAGATTGTTAGCAGATAATGGGCCCTGATTCTTACCAAGACACTCTGTAGGATGATACTCTCTCAAAGATCTGCCTCTCTTTTCATCTGAGACGGAGAGTCATTTATGTCCTGACTCTTTTAATTCATTGGGATTTATGGAGAGGGTTTCTAATCACCATGTTATCCAGAAGTCATGAATGAAATGACAGATAGTCCACTCAGTCAGGATTCTATATTTGATGTCACTTGTTGATGATGTAATTCTCATATACTTGATATAAGACCTCAACCATTTTCTTGAATTTTTTTTCACATAGAATTTAGAATGTTATTGTCATGTCTTTGAACAACTTTCAAGTACTCTAAGTGGACATACACAATTAAAAAAATACTTTTATGGACTTTTGAATTTTCTTGCATCTTTCTGTACCCTCCCCTTTCTCATCCTCTCCTCCCACTTTTCTCCTCTGCTCTCTTAGTTTCCTTTTAATTTAATGTCATTTATAAATAACTGATATATATATATATATATATATATATATATATATAATGAAGGAACAACATGTAAGAGAAAATTTTTCTTTACGTTTCTGAGAATTCCTTAATTTACAATTTTTCTATCACCATTTTCTGGTAAATTATATAACAGTGTTCTTTATGAGTGAAAAAACATTTTTTATATATGCATTTATATATACCCATATACCACATTTTCTTTATCCATTCCTCTTTTGGATACCTAAGTGGGTTCCATACCTTAGCTATTGCAAATAGTGATGCAATAAACACTTGTATGCAAGTATTCCTATGATGGGTTGACTTGGAGTCCTTCTAAGGTGGTATAGCTGGTGATTTGAAAGTTCTAATTTCAATTTTTTTAGGAACCTCACTAGTCCTTTCCGTAATGGTTGGATTATTTTATATTTTCACCAGCAGTGTTCATATCCTTGCCATAAATGTTGCTTTTTTTTTCTATTTTTTTTTTTGTTGTTGTTGTTGTTGTTGTTCTTTTTGAGACAGGGTCTCCCTATAGCCCCAGCTGACCTGGAACTCATTCAGTTAACCAGGCTGGCCTTGAACTCAGAGAGATCCACCTGCCTCTGCCTTCGAAGTGCTAGGATTAAAGGCGTGCACCACCATGCCTGGCAACTTTTTTTCCTTAAAAATTGAAAATTATGGGCTGGAGAGATGGCCTAGCGGTTAAGAGCACAGACTGCTCTTTCAGAGGACCCGGGTTTGATCCCCAGCACCCACATGGCGGCTGAGAACCGTCTATAACTCCAATTCCAGGAGAACTCCAGTTCCAGGGGAATCCGACACCCTCTTCTGACCTCTGCGGTATTGCACGACACGGGTGCACAAACCTACATGCAGACAGTACATTCATACACATAATATAAATAAAACAAAATAAAGTAAAATAAATTGAAAATTATTTGTTAGACAAGGCCTCACTGTGTAGCCCAGGATGGCATGGTATTCACTCTATAGATCAGGCTGGACGTGAACTCACAAATATCCACCTTCCTCTGCCTCAAAAGTACTGGATTATAGGCATGCATCACTATAACTGGCCAATATCTTAAATATTTAAACATTTATTAAAATATTTCAGAGTTAAACTCCTACTATTTGGTTTGTATTAAAAAATTGAACTTGGTTTGCCTACAATGGAAAAATTTTGATCAAGCTTATTTTTAGCACTTATAATATTATATTTAAGGTGCAACTTAATTTTCCCAAAAATAAATTTCAATATTTTCCAGGGGAAAATCAAGTTTTAGACCATTAGCAAAACTTTTTTTGTGAACTATTTCCTGATGATTCATTTGAACTTGCAAAGTGAATAATGCCTTTCACAGAACCTTCATCTGGACTTGGTGGCTGCTTTCTATAATCTCAGCACCCAAGAAGGTGAGACAGTAAGATCATAAGTTTCAGACTGCCCTGAAAATTTTGGAAAAATATTATCTCAGAATAAACAAGATCAACCAATAACATCTCCAGAATTATTTTATTGAAATAAATATATTAAACTTTATACCATGTAGAGAAAAGCAAATTAAACCACAAAGCTGAACTAAGTATCAGTAGGCAGAAATGTGCCCTGGTCTTGTTTGCTTCTTGAGTAGCCTGTCACTGAGTATTCACTCATTTTAAACCATTTTTTTCACTTGGCTGTTCAGAGCTGAACTGTTTAATGTAGCCATAAATCAGAGCTACTTACATACACTTGGCCAACAGACCCTCAAACTGCTTAATAGAATAAATTCAGATGAGCTTAGGAATCCTGAAAGGACCCTCTTCATGTGTGGGGAGAGCTGGATAATCGTGATTAGATCCATTTTTGTTATAAGGGAACTGCAATAGTCAGCCTTAAAAACACAGGACTTGACTTATAGTACTTATTTCCAGGCTGGTCTCCAAGAGAGGTCCTTGTGCCTGCTTAGGCACAAAGACCAGCCCTCCTGTACAAAAAGAAGAAGCACCATTCTTATTTTTTTAACCACAACAATCTTGGTCCTTTGCCACTTTCAGAGATCTGAAGTGGTGAAAATATCAAGAAAAGGAAAGGCGAGGAGAGCTTTTATCCTTTCTCTCCTGTGTGATTAGTGCCATTCAGGTGCATCCAAGTGTCCTTGGCCATCTTGGGTGGGATTGCTCTCAAGAGGCCTGTGAGCCCAAATATGACAACATAGCAAAGAAGAGACTTCTAAGGAAAACAGTCATATGGAACCTAGGGAGGTAGGGATGGCTCAGTCAGTAAAGTTCTTGCCTCCCAAGCATGAGGACACGGGTTTGATTTCCAAAATCTGCATGGAAAGAAATATATCCAATTCCATTGTATCATTTCCAATCATAGGATAAAATAGCTATTATATAGAATATAAAGAAAAATTACTAAGTTACCATTAATGAAATAAAAATGTATAAAAGCAATTGACTATTCAATGTATATAATACTTACATAGTTATTAAAATTATAGTTATTAAAATTGAAAATATTGGGGGTAGAGAGATGGCATGGTGATTAAGAGCATTTATTGCTCCTGAGGAGGATCCAAGTTTGGTTCCCAGCATTCACATTGGGTGTTTCACAGCTGTGTTTAAATCTAGCTCCAGGGGATTTAACACCTTCCTCTGTACTCAACAGTCACCTTGCACACAAACACGTGCACACACATGAAAATAAAATCTAAAAAATAAATAAAAGTAAAATTTTGAATCCTAAATCATGGTTAAAAGTGCAATATACTTGTATAGGTTAAAAGGGAATAACAACCGGATATTTGATAGGAAGACAAGTGTTTTGCTTCCTTTCTATCAGGAGCAACTCAAAAGAGAAAATGTAAAATTACAAATACATCGTTTTGCATAATATTTAATAAATGCTTCATAACTATTTAGAAACTTAGTGGCTTAAGAGAATAACAAAGGTTAATTATCTCACACAGTTTCTGTGTATTAGGACTATCTGAAAGATTTAAATGTGTGGAATGGGTTTCACATGAGGCTATAGTTGAGAAGTTATCCAGGACTGTAGTCACTGAAGTTTGAGTGAGGAGTAAGAGGTGACTTAGAAAATGGCCCATCTGTATGACTGTCAAGCAGGCAGTGAATGAAACTCTCCCTTGCCTCAGGCTAAGTGATTCAAGAAAACTTAAAAGATGGAAGTACCTCCTTCGTGTGTTTTCTGAAGTCACAAATTATTTTTTTTTCCAAAATGCTACAATTTGCTGAGATCACACGTATGCAACAAGGAAGATCACAGGGACAAGGCTACCAGAAGCAGAGGGTCAAGGGATCATGTTGGGGCCTATCTATTATATGTTCTGTGTGTACATATATGTATGGGTACATATATGTATATATATGTACCCATACATATAAGGCTCTGTCTGTCTGTATGTATGTATTATGTACATATTTATGTATATATGTTTTCAACAAGAAGTCAACCTTCCATCTAAGACAGACAATGAAAAGCTACCTGCTCTGTGATGTCATTAAAAATTAACATTTTATAATTGCCCACTTGAAAGAAGCTTCATGCCTGTGACCTTCTCTTATGTAAGTTGAATTGCATTACTAGTTTGCTTGTTATGACTGGCAGAACTCTCAAGAGTAAGTTACGTGCCTTCTTTAATTTTCAGATATCTGCTGTTGGACATCATTACCATAATCCATGGTGGGCAGAGTAGCAAGTACTTAGAATCAGCTATTTTCTACTAACAGTTATAAGAAATTGGCAAAACTGCAAGTTCTATGTAAAATAGTAGACAAAATCTAACCTGAAAAAAAAGAAATAAGAAATTAAAAATAAATAAGTAAATAGATGAGTAACAGTGTCCAAAGTGAGTATTTTCAGAAATAATCCTTCCTTGATATTTGAACATTGATATTCCTAAACACTGTAGGAAATTAATCCACCCACTTGATAGTGGTTGAAAAGGGCTACCTTGACATGTGTCTTTCCACTACATATCTGTATTATATCAGATAGAAGTAGCTAGCATTTTCACAGGAAAAAGAAAATAAAGTTTTAACAAAAGCTGAGCTGTGTGACTAATATTCTTGAATTGTAGTGCATGAAACACTCTCATGCAGGAAATGAAAAGAGGAAAAAAAAAAAAAAAACCCAGCCAGGATCCCAACTTTTCAGAAGAGGATAAAATGAACAATGGTTATACAGAATCAATCTATTCAAATTAGCTTTCTGCAGTTCAGGGAGAGAACATAGTTTCTCTTGCATAAATTATTTGGGAACAAATTTCAAAGCCTGACCTTCAGCTAGGCACTGAACATTTTAAAAAGTAAATTAATATCCTCAAGGGAAAGAAATACAGCACATGAGGGAAGCACACTTCTCGGGTACATAATTATGTCTCTGTCAGCATGCCTGGCATATCTTATTCTGAAATATTTTGTTATACCCACAGGATTTTTGTTTTTACTTTTGGAATTTAAAATTTTTCTCCTTCATAAATATATGAATATCATATTTAGATCATTTTTCTCCAATATTCTACTCCCTCCCAGATCCCCTAATTGCTCCAATTTCATGTCTTTTCATCTTTCTCCTCCTGCTTCTGTTTCCTTCTTCTTTTAGACCCACTGATTTAAAACAGTGCTGTCTGTGTGCCAATGTGTATATAGTATCATCCTCCAGAACAGCATGGGGAACCTAACATGGGCCATACCACCTGAAAAACCTGGCTCTCCCTACACTAAAGGACCATCAACTATCAATAGCTCCTCAGCTAGTGGCAGGGCCTCATCCATGATGGAGTGCTGACTGGCTTAATCTTATGCAGATCTTGTGCCAGCAACCACAGCTGATCCAAAGACTTTTGATGATTGATGGTTTCTACCCCAGGTTTTGAAAAGAAAGTTAACCTGTGTTTTTCTTCTTTGAGTGAAGTTCCTATCCTTACAAAATGATATTTCAGTACAAAAGAGCAAAGACACAGCACAAACACCCAAACAAAACAAAACAGTAGACAGAACACAAACATGCATAAGGATCCAATGCACACATTCAACACACACACACACCACACACACACAATATATAATATGTATATAATATATATATATATATATATATAACATATGCACATTGACACTGACACCATACAAACATATAACTTGTGCTGGATAGTTCAGTTGTCAACTTAATATACTGGAAATAGGGAACCTAGTTGAAGAACTTCCTTTATTACATGAGCCTGTCTGCATAATGTGTAGGCATTTCCCTACTTTTAAGTGATATGGGATGGCCCAGTCAACACGGGTAGTGCTGCAGTAGGCAGGGGGTGGTTCTCTGTTGTATAGGATTGTAGACTGAGCACAGGGCAGAGTAACAAGCCATTAAGGGAAATTACTCCAATGGTCTATGCTTCACCTCCTGCCTCCATGTTCTTGCATGAGGTCCTCGGCCTGATTCCCAGGATGGGACTGTCATAGGAAGAGGAAGGGTGAAATAAACCAGGTTTCGGGAGAGAGTGTTTACATGGCACAGTAAAGCTAACTAGAAAAACATGTACACACACAAAACACAAACACAGTGTTCCATATATAGTACGTAGTAGATATGATATATATGAGAAAGATATCTATATCTATTATATATATATATCTATTTTTTTTTTTTATTTTATATATACAAATATATACAAGCATTTTTTTATACATACACACACACACTTTACCAAATTCCCTCAGGCTCAATTTCATCTAATGAATCTCATAGGTAAGGGAATGTTGTAAGATTGTAGAGCTCTAGAGTTGAAATTTAAGACATGCTGCTGAAGCCATGTTAGGATGGGAATTAGTTTACAAATATCTACTTGAAAAGCACTGAAAGTGCAAGTCTTGGAGGCAGAGCCTTGTTCCCACCCAGCTCTACTTGTGGAAAATTACCTTGAGTAATTCACTTTCTCCCTGTTCCCCCTATGTCCAACCCGTTTCTCTCTCTCTCTCTCTCTCTCTCTCTCTCTCTCTCTCTCTCTCTCTCTCATTTCTGGTTCCTCTTCTTCCTCCTCATTCTACTCCCACCCCCTCTTGAAAGCACTGAACTTGATGATCTCTAACTTCTCTATAAATACTAATATTTCTAAAAGTTAAAGATGAGTACTGAATCTGGAATAGTCATTTCCTAACTCACGATTTTGTATATTTATCAATATTCAATCTATACTTATCAATGAGAAAAATGAACTTATTAATGAAATAAATGTAACAAGTACAAACATATGATACATATGTGAGACATATTGTGATCTGAAAGGGAAATGAGGCTTGCATCTAGACCTCCTTTATGGCTCTATCAGAAAATTTCTCTGAGATAGCAGGACATGAGTCTCACCAAAATCCCTATCTCCCCTGAGTTATGTGCTCTGCTTAATTTCTTAATGGAACTGAATTCACCCTGAGGTAGCATAACATAGTTCTTTTAAAAAATTTTTTTTAAATTTTATTTATTTCTGTATGTGTATGAATGTACTGTCTGCATGTAGGTTTGTGCACCCGTGTCATGCAATGCTGCTTAGGTCAGAAGAGGGTGTCAGATTCCCCTGGAACTGGAGTTCTCCTGGAATTGGAGTTTCGGAAGGTTCTCGGCCGCCATGTGGGTGCTGGGGATCAAACCCGGGTCCTCTGTAAGAGCGGTTGGCACTCTTAACCGCTAGGCCATCTCTCCAGGCCCCAGCATAACATAGTTCTGACAGAACCCACCATTTTATAACAACAGAGAAGACTTCCTCCCCATCCCCACCCCACCTTGACAACCCTAGACTATGGCTAGAAAGCCATTCTGGAAATCAAGAGTACTTGATTTTAAAAACCACAGTGCTTTACGTTATTAGTGGTATCATCTTGTCAGTTTCTAACCAATTATTAGTGAGTTTGTGTCCTACATGGAATGTAGGTATCTGATCTCAATACTAAGTCCTTTTTTCTGTGAATCTATGTGAGAACTCACCAGAATAATCATCATTGAATTTACGTATTTATTCTATATGTACAAAATGTAAGGTGTGATGGTGTGCTTTAATTGTCAATTTGCCACAACCTGAAAAGTATCTCAATGAGGGATTGTCAACATTGGTTTGTCCTGTAGACATATCTGTGGAAGATTGTCCTAATGAAGGTGATTGATGTGGGAAGACCCAGGCTACTGTGGGCATCACCATTCCCTAGGCAGCATTACTGAACTGCTTAACAGTGGAAAAGCAGAGCAGAGCCCAAGCCAGCCAGCATGTGAGCACACATACAGCCACTTCTCACTCCTCATGAGTGGCCCAACCTAGATCTTTGGGAAAAGTAAAGCTTTTCTCCCCAATGTTACTTTGTTTCAGGTTATTTTATCACAGCAACAAAAAGTGAAACTAGAACACAAATGATCTTTCTTGTGCTTACTAAGAACTCAAAATATGATATCGTCTGTGAGAATAAAATAAGAAAACAAATGGATCATAGGGGGACAGATCTTGGTAGATATTTGATTTCTGCCTTTCTTACCTAGCATAAACCTGTGCAATTACTTAATGTCTGCAAGTCTTCATGTTCTGCTCTGTAAAATGGATATAAGTGTACTAATCCCATAAACCTGTGTGTTTTATACTCAATTATATTAATGGTACTAAATAATAAACTGAACATTGCTATGCCAAACATAGATGCACTAAGATGTTATACACATACATCTTTTCTTTAAAAAATGAACACCAAAGGTTGGGGAAGACTGCCCTGCAACCAGGTCTTCTGAATTTAGTAGGCAGTTGCACTCATGAACTCAAAGAGAGTATGCTGTCTAAAGACAATCTGTATAAGATCAGGGTAGTCAACACTCCAACATGGATGACAGAGGGTACATGTGGAGGGGAAGCTCACCGTGCCTCACTCTAAGTTGGTAAGTTATAGGTAGTGAAAGTTTTCCAGGGGAAAACATCAGTTGTCTTCAGAAGCAAGACTACTGGTAGGAAGTAGTCCTGGTAGGATGCCCATGCTACAGTGGGCTATGGGCACCACTAATTGGCCTCAGTAAGACATATACATGTATATGTATATGTATACATGGATGAATTTACATGGAAGATATGAGGGGATTCCTCTGAGAACAGTTGAACATGGAGAGTGAAGGGTGAATTTGATAAAAAATAAAGTGTATTCATGAATAAATGGAAATAAACAAAACCAATTGGGTCTCTTCCTATTCATTCACAAGAAAAGCTGCACAACCTTTAATATGAGGAATAATCTAGTTGCTGGAGAGGATTGTGTAAGATGGGAGATAAATAAAAGGGTACATTTCTATGTTGAAGGTTTTATTCCTGACTGCTACTTGACATTCGTTCTTTGCTGCTGAGAGAATGCATATTTAGCCAAGTGCTTAGAGAATTCCATTTCCATAATGGGCAATGATTAGTTGTTGCAACTTGCTGTAGAATTGCCTTCTGAGAAAACCAGATGTTTGCATGCTACTTGCAAACAGACAGAAAGGGCACTTCTTCATTCATTGAAAGTTCTTGATTCTTGAGATTCTGATTTGATGGTAGAGCAAGTAGGAATCTCAACTTCATGTGTGAAGTTCAGGAAATCCCAGTGCCTAATCCCCACTTTACTAAGTTCACTGGGAATATGGGAAGGCAGAGTTTGGCCTAACACATGTAGGCTTTGCCTCTTAGAAAAGCTGAAATTATTCACTTCTTAGATAGGTGAAATATCATTGGATCCTCTTGTATATGAATTAATATGCCATTGTATGATGTGATCAGTTTGATCGTGCCTTCAACTGTGGGACTTCCTCGTGGCTTTCCATTTGGCTTATTGGCTTTCCAATTTATAAAATATTCATGATCATTCAAATGCACCCAACCCCCAGATAGCATATTCATTCTTCCAACGTTCTGCCTTTTTATACTCCAATCCCTAACATGAGACTTCATCTTCAATATTTCCTTGAGCTAATATTACTTTATGCTATATTTTTCTCTTAATATCATTCAATCTAAAAGTCCATGTGGTATATTCCCAGTTTGCATTTCCACGAAAACAAACCCCAAAGCCTGGATTTGTGTGCAAATGGATTATTTTGTAAGTGAATTTAAGAAATCATGTTTTCATTACATTACTGTTACTGGAATAAAATATCCCAAGGAAAGCAACTTAACAGAGAAGGGGTTTATTTTGGTTCACAATTGAGGTAGTCCATCCTGGTAGCAGGGTCTTGAGGCAGCTAGTCTTATCAAATCCACAGGCAATAATTAGAGAGAAATTAATGCTTGTGCACACTTCACTTTCTCCTAATATAAACCAGGATGTCAGTCCAAGGAATGGCAAAAAATCCCCAGGAGATGGGTCTTCTCACTTCATTTAGTTTAATGAAGATAATCTCCCACAAGAATGCCCAAAGGCTGTCTCCCAGATGATTCTTTATCTCTTCAAGTTGACAACTGAGATTAACCATCACAAACCCTCAATGTCAATGTGTGACAGGTTTGGAAAGGCATATAAAGGTACAATGTTCCCTATGGTAGTATTTTGGATATCTCTGAGGAATGTCAGTGTGAACTAATGGCAGTGCACTACAGGAGCAAGATATTTCAGTCCATGGTTCATATCTAGCCAATTGACCTCAGTTTTAAAGCCCTTGGGTGAACTACCAAAGATGAGATCCAAGAGCCTTAATGTGGAGTCATACTGTGGTTATCCAGTAGAACCCAGAGCATGTATGATGAGATTCAAATGTATGTAACAGAGAGCTAAAATGTCATTCATAACTATGTTTAAAACCTGGATAGATGACTTAGTGGCTAAGGGCATTTGTTGTCTAGCAGAGGATCCATGATACCAACATCCATATTGGATGGCTTACAGCCACCTGCAGCACCAGTTCCTGGGAATCTGATGCCCTCTTCTGGCCTCAGTGGACAACTGCACACGTGTGCACATAGAGATCACTGTTGGCTAGGGGAGAGTTGGTTTTCGTTAAGGAAATAAGTCTAGATAGGCTGATCAAGATCCAGTGGATGAGCTCACATCCAGGGGCATCTGGGGACACAAATTTGACTGGATAAGCCTTTTGGCATTTCATAGAATGCATGAAATCCAGTAGGGGTCAGGTACTATGGGGGTGCAGATAAGGGAGGGGCCTAAATGTGATTAACATATATTGTGTGAAAAGCAAAATAAATTAAATAGTAATTTTTAAATAATTAAATAAATAAAAATAATTCTTAACAACCAAGACTCCCTTTAGGCATTTTTACAGTTACATTCTATTTTACAAATGAGTTCCCAGTGCATAACTCTTAAAAAGTTTTTGACAGCATTTTAAGTGTAACAATATTTCTTGGGGGAGCTATGCATGCACACTGCAGGAGAGGCGATAAAGCCTGTGGTCCACAGTTATTCTGACAGCACAAAGCACTCCTGACATTTCCAACTGCTCCCTGACAGCAGTGTGAGTGCTAGGGAAAACTTTTTTCTGAATGCCGCAATTTTGTAAGGCAAAGAATTCTTACTTGCTGAGTGTGACACACTTAAAGGCTCTTGGTAACAGAAGACAAGTCACCTGATTTCTCATAAAGTGAAGACAACAGTTAACCCTTTGAGAGACCACATTGGAGATATTCTTTACCTGGATGGAAGTGTATGTTAGTGGCATAAAAACATGAAACAATGTTTGCACAAATAGCCACCAACCACACACCTTTCTGGATTTTTAATTCCTTTTTCATGTATAAGTAGTTATTATGTATTCACTGTAGCAGAAGCAGAATCAATTCAATATTACTACAAATAAAAACACACATTTCAGGCCAGAGAATTAGTGACTACTTTTGCAGAAGACCAGGGTATGATTCCAAGAACTCACATAGCTGCTAACCACAGTCCTTAGCCCCAGTTCCAAGGTAACCAGTGCCATCTTCTGAACTCTGCTAACATTGCAAGAAATGGGTGCATTTACAACATGCAACCAATGCATTCATACACATAAAATAAAAATAATACATAATTTATTTTCAAAAAGAACACCTATTTCCAGATAACTTCCAGATACACACACATACACAAAAACAACACACAGATAATACACGTAGGTATGCAGGCATACATATACAGATCAAACAGATACAAATACATTTAGTCACACACAAAGTAGCCACAGTACACCACATACACAAACAATACACAAACACAACATTCAGACACAACACACAGAAACATGAAACACACAGGCATACAAAAATAAAGCACAGACATATAATATATACACATATAATACAGAGACACACAGGCACAGCACATACAACACAGCCCCATATATACAATACACATAGACACAAATATACACAGGCACACACAACACATTGACACAAACAACACAACACAAAATAGCAGAGACCCACATACAAACACAACACACAGACAAAAAATGTTATGCAAACACACACTGTACACACAAACACAACACACATTAAACAAATGCTCATTAGACACACAATTTATATACAAACATTTTTGGTACTTCCTTGCTGTTTCTAGCCATAAGCTCAAGATGGTACGTGCTTAAATTCTAGAATGTTCTCATAAACCAAACACTTGCTCCTCTGAGAGCTTCTTCTTATCAATAGTGCATTCTGGATGTTTAGGGATGTCCAGTTGGTTGAGGGGTAACAGCTATATTCATGGACACTTATGTTGCTAGTGTCCAGTTGAGATAGTTCATTAGATGCTGAGAGTGAGAGAATTTTTCTTTCTTCTATAAAATTTGTATTTATTGATTTGTAGTTTCATACATGAAAAAACATATTAAGATCATACCTATCCACTGTATCCCCTCCCCTGCAAACTACTCCTGGACTCTAAGCCCTCCTCCCCATGCCACTTTCCCAACTTCATGTCTCTGCTTCCTCCTCCTCCTCCTCCTCCTCCTCCTCCTCCTCCTCCTCCTCCTCTTCCTCCTCCTCCTCTTCTTCTTTCTGCTCTTTTTCGGTAATAAGTCAAATTAGTGCTGGCCATGTGCACATGGGTCAGATGGGTGTAGGCACATCCTTTGAACCACATACAGTCTATCATGGATCACACCACTGAAGAAAAGTGACTTTTAAATAAGTATGTTTTATTATTTTTATTTATATAATTTTTATTTTTTTTATTCTAATTTTATGTGTATGAGTGTATTGACTTCATGTGTGTAAGTGTACCTGTGTCATACAATGCCTGCAGAGGACAGAAGCTCATGTAGGATCCCCTAGAACTGGAGTTATGGACAGTTGTTACCCGCCATGTGGGTGCTGGGAATCAAACCTGATTCCTCTGCAAGAACACCCAGTGCTCTTAACCACTGAGGCATCTTTCAGTGCCAAGTAAGGGTATTTTAACCCACACAGCTTTAGCTGTTGATCCCTCTTCTGCCAGCTGTTTTCTTTCTCCCATTCACAGGTTTTCAAAGACTTCTGTGGTGTTTAAGAGGTGGTCACCTGTTGGGTCTGTAAAAGGGATGGAGAATAATTAGGATAGGAACAAATCAAAGACACTGTTGGAGAAAATTAGGAATGAGTAACATTTTAAAGCTAATTGGAGACTATCTCACTATCAGAAAAAATACAGTTGAAATTAGACACGACATTTTTAAAATGAAATAAAATATTTAACCTATTTTCTTCCACTTCACTGAGAAATAAGCCAAGTTAAATAAATTTGGCAAGTATTGAAATTTTTGAAACCTACCAAGAAAGGATAACAAAGGTAACATAAAGTGAACTATACTTTGATTATACCTATAATTTTTCTGGCAAAACTGCATTAATCCTTCCCCTTTTACATATACATTATTTTTTTATTTCAGACTATTTTATGTTAAAAATGCTTTGAATTCACCCAACCCAAAAGGATGTTATTTTCCAAATTGATTGGCTAATTTTATATCAGAGAATAATGCATGTATCACACTTGCCTCCACAGGCTATGAAAATCATGAGATGATGGCATATGGGGAACCAGTGATAACTTCTGAAAACAAATATTGGGTGTGGTCACATGTGATTGTATTCTCAGTTCTGCTGAGGTGCACTGCCTGCTCTTGGCCTAGCTGGGCAGCTGGCTACATGGATGGGTGAGCTCAGGCCAGTGAGAGATTCTATCTCAACAAAAAAGGTGAGTGGTTTCTCAGTATTGAAACCTGAGGATAACACCTAGCCTACAAACACACACACACACACACACACACACACACACACACACGTGCGCATGGGGATTCCCCTCCCTCTCCTGATCTCCCAGTGACCGTGTTCAGGCCCTTGTGCACAGGTCTCAGCCTCATGGCGCCAGGCAGGAAAGAAGAACGGGAATTCTCTGAGCAGCTATGACTGCGATGGGAAAGGACTTCCGCGAGACTGTGTCAGTGCACAGCTTGTTTAAAGTTTTATTATTATTATTTCTTTATGTGTATGAGTGTACTGTCTGCATGTAGGTTGGTGCACCTATTATTATTATTATTATTATTATTATTATTATTTCTTTATGTGTATGAGTGTGCTGTCCACATGTAGGTTGGTGCACCTGTGTCATGCAATGCCGTGGAGGTCAGAAGAGGGCGTCAGATTCCCCTGGAACTGCATGTAGTTAAAGTTTTTAGGCTCCATTTGGGTGCTGGGAATCAAACCCAGGTCTTCTGCAAGAGCAGTTGGCACTCTTAACCGCTGAGCCATCTCTCAAGCCCCAGCACAGCTTGTTTAATAAGGAAAAGGGAATCATTTTTATAGCCAGTTAGTGGAGTGGGGGGGGGGGGGGGCGGGGAAGGCTTGCTCAATGGTCGGAAGGGAGTGGCAGTTAGGGAAGGTTATGAGCTGAGGCTAATTTGCCTTGATGATTCTGGAAGGCAAGGTAGGAATGAAGAGTTACCACTTTCAGGAATCTAATGCCTGTGGTGCAACACCATTGGAGGTAACCTCCTGGGTGGAAATGGCTGAACTCCTGCCAACCTCAGGAAGAGGCTTCTGGGTCTCAAGCCATGCTCGCTGTCCTGGGTGGTCATCAAGCCTCACATAAGTCACACATAGACACAGACACAAACACAGACACACACAGACACACACAGACACACACAGACACACAGACACACACAGACACACACAGACACACACACACACACACACACACGGGGGGTTGGGTAGACCTGAACAAACACAAATACCCATGAACACACATATATAAGGATTACAGCATAAAAAAGTAATAGGTTTGCAAGTATGACCACTAAAGATAAAAGGGTGGAGCAATACATCTCCAATATAAATGTGAAAACACTTCATTCTATATTAAGTGGAAAGACAGGGACTGCTATTTCAAATTGAGAAACCCTGTCAATTTAATGCCAATGCAAATATTGATGGAGATTAAGAAGCTCAATGGAAGTTCTAATATTTTGTAAAAATGAAGGTTCAATTAATTAATATGGATTTAGGCATTTCATTTGGGAATCCTATTCCTTTCTCTTTCCAAAGGGAAATGAAATAAAGATTACATTAGAGAATTGCCTTTGACAGTTCATTTAGAAAGAAGTAATGTTATAAGTATTAATTAAATAGAGGGGAGAGGTATGGGAAATTATCTTGAGTCATTAAACTGATCATTCAAAAATTAGATACTTTCTTTTCTAATATGAGACTTATGAAATTATTAGCAATTCTAATTTTTCAGACTTACTTAAAATCAATGACTTGTACCTGGACATGGTGATGAGGATCTGTAATCCCAGCACTCAGCTGGCAGAGACAGGAGGATCTGGACTTCAAGGTTATCTTCTCATCTACTTAGCAAGTCCAAGAGCCACCCTGGCTCTGGAGACAGTCTCAAAAATAAATAAAGTGTAATTTGCAGTTTGTATAAACTGTATAAAATAGCTTTGAGATTTCAATGTGAGCAGGGAACATTCTTTCACCTATATCAGCATGCTCATATTTTCCTGGTAGGTGTACTTATTGTGGGAGAAGGGCAGTGATGTTGGTGGTCCATGGCTTTAATTTCAGAGGCAGAGGCAGGCAGATCTCTGTGAGATTGAGGCTAGCCTGGGCTCCATAGTGAGTTCCAGGCCAGTTGAGACTACAGAGAAATCTTATCTCAAAAAGAGAAAGAGTCTTTCTATAAGGAAAACAAATAGATATAAAGAAATGATTGTGGGACAAGGACTTTTCATGAATCTTCTCTCATTCACTCATATGTGTGTAGTTTGGGAAATGCTATTACATTTTTTTTTTCATTTTCCTGCTCAGATAAGAAAGTTACAGAGAATTAAGTATCCTGCTTCCATACTGTAATAGACCTTGACTAGCCTAAATAATATTAAGACAGATTTCCATGTGCACATAACTACATTCAATCTCATAACAACAACAAAATCTCCAGAAGTCCATTACCAATTTGAAATAAGTACCGATTCTCCTACAGTGATGTCTGGCACAGCTTGCAGTACTGGTGCAGATTATACATTTTTCAGAATATGTTTTGAGTCTTTTTTACATTGACACTGGGAGAAATTATCAAATGTGGTTCATCCTTTTTTCTGGACCTCGCATAACTGGACTCTTCAACTGACCTCTTGCCTTGAGATGAATCACCTCTCTGATTTGTTCACAAATATCTTTTCTGGTTTTCTTAGAAATGCTGGCTTGTTTAATAATTTTATAAACTATAATTTATTGTATTATAGCAATTTAGTATGAATAATAAATAAGGCTAGAATAAATGATTTGCTATGATTCTTCCTTAAAATTATCTTTTACAATTTTATGTGTGTTTTGAATGCATGTACGCAAGTACACCCATGTTGTGCAATGCCCTTGGATTCCCAGGAATTGGAGTTACATGAAGTTGTTAGCCATCCTGTGGGTTCTTCTGCAAGAGCAGGCTTAAGTGTCACTGAGCCATCTTTCTAGCCCTTGGTATGGTTTCTAAAGAGAACAAAGAGTAAAAATTCATGTTATATAAACCCTCCTCTCAAAACAAATGAAATAATTACTTTTCTTAGTGTGTCAGTGTGAGCATTGTCTTCAATGACCAGTCCTAATTCCTAATGCAGTAATGTTTAAGGAATCAAAAGGAAAGCACGACTTTCCCAATCATTTTCACAAAGGAACAGCATCTGTTTGAGTTCTTTTTTTTTTTTTTTTTTTGGTCTTTTCAAGACAGGGTCTCCCTGTAGCCCCAGCTGTCCTGGAATTCACTCTGTAGACCAGGCTGGCCTTGAACTCACAAAGATCCGCCTGCCTCTGCCTCCCAAGTGCTAGGATCAAAAGTGTGCACCACCACGCCTGGCTAATATTTGAGTTTCTTAGAATATAAACATAGTTCTTGCTACTTCAATACCCCCAAAGCTAAAATCATATATCCACCCTTTATAAAGAGAAAAAAAAATCTATGTTGAAGTTCAAACTAGGAAAAAAAATAGTTTTGTGTCCTCTCTGAGAACACGTGGGTACTGTGGCTGGATTCCATCCTTTCCCATCTCCTAATATCACCTTTACTTGGTCTCTTCTGGACATATTATGCCACATCACATATATCCTTTTCTACATTTCTGTTGTGCTGTTCTGTGCTACAGTGATAGTGTTTAACATCATACTTTCTTATTTATTTATTTATTTGGTGGGTTTTATTATTTATTTTTATTGTTATTAAACTTTTTCCGTAAATCATATATCATTTCTCACTTGAATTTAGAGTCACTTCCCTTTCCATGCCCCCCACCCCACCTGAGTCCCTGAACTCAGCCATGTATATCTTGCATCTTTTTCTGAGTCTTTCCAGAGGTTTTTTTTTTTCAGTTCTTTTGTTATTGTTCTCTCTGCCTTGTATTGCTTCAATATGTATGCATATACATGTACATAGTTTTATATATATATATATATATATATATATATATGAACTGAAAAATGCAATACACCAACTAGACCCCCACATTATACTTTCTAGGTCCATCCACTTTCCTGAGGATTTCGTGATTTCATTGTTCTTCACATGATCCCTTGGCTCCTCATTTCCAGCTCCTGCCTCCAATCTGACTCAGTTGATCTAGGCCAGTGCTAAGCTACTACAGATTTCTCTGACTGGAGGCTGCACATCACCACTGAAAGCCAGATACCCCTAATATCAATTTCCTTCTATTTCTATAAACCCGTCCTTTCACCTTTGCTAACCATGCTACGTACTTGAAATTCCAACTTGACATCCCCCAGTTTTACACATGCCCAATTTCAAACTTGTTATTTACCTTGGCACACTTATATGTTACTGGAGATGTTTGAATATATGCAAGGAGTAGCTGAGGTGTTTTTTTCATCCTTGACAGAACTCTGATTGTAACCAAATTTACCTTTTCAAAGAACTACCTTTCTGTTTCAGTAAGTACTTACGCTTTTACTTTAGTTTCTGTATGATTAATTCCTGCTCTTATAATTATTGTTTGGATTGTCCTTATTTTTCTAAGACCTTGAGACATATCATTATATGAGTTATTTACATTCTCTTTAATTGTTAAAACCTATCCTTATTATTTTACTTTTATGGGTGAAAGTGTTTATCCTGCATGGATATTAGTGCACCATGTGTATGCGCCCTGTGTATGCAAAGGTGAGAATAGGCTTTCAGGTTCCCTGAAACTGGAATTACAGATGGTTATGAGTCACAATGACCAGGCACCCAATCCAGGCCCTACAGGAGCATTAAGTGCTTTTCACTGCAAAACCATCTCTCCACCCCATCCATGGTCTTTAATTTCTTATGTAAGAAATTACAGCTATAAACTACCCCTTAGAACAGCATCTGTGGTCTTCCAACAGTTCACTTAGATTGTGTGTTTCCATACTAATTCCACCATTCTTTCTTAAACTGTCATCCTTGGGTCTTCAGTGTCCATTGATGATCCAGAGCTGGACTGTTCAATGTGTTTATACAGTTTCCATAGTTTCTATTGATGTTGATTTTAATTTTATTCTACTATGTTATCACAACATAGAAAATATTATTTCAAGTTATTTTCTATTTATGGTGACTCAGTTTATGTCCTGAGTTATGATCTTTCTTGTAACCAGTTCTGTAGATTATGGAAAAGAATACACATCCCATTACTTTTAGGTAGAAAACGTTGTTGATATATATTAGTTAGCATGGTCTGTGTTAGAGTTTAACTGTGAACATATTTTTTATTTCCTTCCCTTTCATCCTTTCTTTCTGTCTTTCCTTCTTTCTTTTTCTTTCTTTCTTCCCCTCTTTAAAAAAATCTTTTACCTAGTAAGTGCTCTTAAGCAATCAATTATTGCATCCAGAGTTGTGTCCTTTTATGCTGAGCATTGTTAATTTCATGAAATACAAATGTCTATGTTTTTAAAACTGTTTTAAATTCTAGATGGAGTGCTCCTTTGGTTAGTATGTCACGAACTTCTTTTTCATTTCTGGCTTGAAATCAACCTATTAGTGCTTCGGCTTTCCTCGCTGCTCTGCGGCTCCTATTTGTTTTATGTGATGTTCTGCGTTCTTTCACATTTTGTTTCTGCATACCATGAGGCATATTTCCTGATCACAAGAGTTAGACCTTGTTTTCAATTGAACAGCCAGTCTGCATCTTTAATTGGGAACTTAAGGTCATTTACATGTAGTGTTATTATTGAGAAGTATTTTCTGTTTTCTCCGAATTTTCTCTTTAGTTTACAAGCCTTTTTTTTTTTTTTTTTGTTGATTGTTGTGTTTTGGTCCAAATACAAAATACAAAAAAACAGGAACTCACATGAAAAATACATAGATATATATTACATAATCCATATTGATTTTTATGGTATATATTATATACTTTAAGCACAGCACCCCCCTCCATGCCCAATTACCCTCCCTATAACCTATATTCTATCTGCAACACAAAGGTAGGTTTGAAAATCAGAAATATACTTAACAAATATGAATAGCTGTCTTCTTTTCTTGCAGTCCCCCCTTGGTTCTGGGATCTTTTTGAAATAAACAGAAACCTTTACTGCTTTTTTTTGTATTTATATAGAAGAAAGAAAAGTGTCCTAAATATGCTTAAAATAGGGTTTCAACTTCCAAGATCACTTACTATTCAACTTCCTGGGCACTGATTTGGAAATTCAACGTGTGTTTCTTACAATAGAAAGTTACAAAGATTCTAAAGGTATTGCATGGTTCCAAAGAATGACACTGCTCTTTAAATTTATAGAAAGTTTCCTCACCATCATGAGCAATGTTTTATAACAACAAAGCTTAGCTACTCTACCAGNTTTTTTTTTTTTTTTCGATGATTGTTCTAGAAATTTGTTGGTTTGCTGATATAAAAGCTATTATTTTACAGGGTCTGTTGTTTTCCTTTTCTTTATTTTGTGGGTGTGAATATATGTGCATAATGTTTTTTGAGACAGGGTCTCCCTGTAGCCCCAGCTGGCCTGGAACTCACTATGTAGACCAGGCTGGCCTTGACCTCACAGATATTCACTTGCCTCTGCCTCTTGAGTGATGGGATTAAAGGCATGTGCCATCATGCCCAGCTGCCTATATGTTTTTATATGTGTAGATGTGTATGTGTGTGTATGTGTGTGTGTGTGTGTGTGTGTGTGTGTACAGCTGCATGATCACTCTCCCCTTTATTTACTTATTTATTTATAGGGACAGGATCTCTTATTGAACCTGCCCTATAATCCCAGCTGACCTAAAACTCATGGTATGGATCAGATTGACATTAACATCACAGAGATCTGCCTGCCTCTGCCACTGTATCCTGAGTGCTGCCATTAAAGCCATTCAAAACATGCCTTACTTGGTACCAGCTCTTTATGTGGGTTCTGGGGATCCAAAGTCAGGTCCTCATGCTTATACTTCAAGTGCTGTATTTATGTCAACAGCTCAGTTTTTCTTGTTTTCTTCTTTCATACATGGTTCATTTGCCTCACTCTTCCTCCCATGTGTTTCCCTGTCTTTCCAGCCTTGCTTTTTCAATCTCTTCTTCCTTTCCAAACCTGCCATTTTAATTAATTAGTAATATCTTAAGCTACAATTTTTAAACTACTAATGCATAATATAAGCATCTCAATTCCTCTTTTGTTTAATTTTACTGGGGGTATAGTTGATATTTCCTGGTCCTTTTTTCAGATTTTTCTTTTCATTTACTTCTTTTTTGAAAATGTCCTTCCTGAGTTCTCATGTTGACAGCTATCTTTCTTCCTCATCTCTATGTAGGAAGACAGCATCTTCCACCATGCTGGTCTAGCAGTCCTACTTCGCTTTCGTGAATGCTTATCTGAAAGGACTTTATTTCTCCTCTGAGCTTTTGTTTCTAGGATCACTATCTTTTTACTCACAGATTTTTAAATGCACACACACACACATACACACACACACACACACACACACACACACACACACACATATATATATATATATATATATATATCAGGTTTTCCTTTCTTTTAGGGTTTTTTTCTCAAAAGACTTTCATGATCCATATGACATTTCTGTAGAATTCAATGATCATTATTTTTCTTCTGAAGTCTTTTTTTAATGCTTTTATTGATGCTTTCTGTATTTCAGACAGCATTTTTCATTTCAGTTTATGCATATTCCACTTTCTCTTCTCCCCACCCCACTCCAGATCATGCATTCTCCCAAAGCTGCCCTGCCTCTTTCTCTCAGTCTTTTTTTTATGTTTAGGAATTCACATTTCCCTCCTTTAATTTTATATTACTGTAAAATATGGATACATACTCTCCATCCATATATAGTAATTACAGAGTCTGAAAATAAGTGGTTGGTGTATTCTAGAGCCCACTGAGAGATTTACATTATAACAATATAGTTGTTTTCAGATAAACAGAAATATAATAATAATGTTGTTCAGCTTGCCTTTCAACTGGGGATTTGGTGTTAGCATTCACAAATGAGGAAAACCATTCATTGCTTGTTTTTCCGTGACTGTGTTTCTTCACTTAGCATAATGGCTTTGAGCTCCATCCATTTACCTGCAAAGTTCATGATGTCATAGCACTCCATTATGTAGATGTACCACATTTTTGTCATCCACTGGTCAGTTGAGGGGCATTTGGGTTGGTTCCAGCTCTTCACTATTGTGAAGAGACCTGCAATAAATATGGATGTGCATGTATCTGCGGTAGGATGAGTCTTTGGGATATAAACCCAGAAGTGGTGTGGCTGGGTCAACTGGTAGGCTCATTTTGAGTCTTTTAAGGGTTTTCCACATTGCTTTCCATAATGGTTGTACAAGTTTACATTCCTACCAGCAGTGGATAAGTGTTCCCCTTTCCCTGAAACCTCTCCAGCATTTGGTGTCTTTTGTTTTCTTGATCTTAGCCAGTCATATTGGAGTGAGATGATACCCTAGACTGGTTTTAATTTGCATTTCCTTAATTATTAATGATGTTGAACACTTTTTAAGATGTTTCTCAGCCATCTTTTCTTCCCTATTGGTGAAATCTCTGTTTAGCTCTTTACCCCATCTTTTGAGTAGGTCACTTGTTTTATTACTTCTTTGATTTTTGAGTACTTTATATATTCTTGATGTTAATACACTCTCAGATGTATCACTGGTGAAGATTTCCTCCCACTCTGTGTTTTCTCTTCACTTTCTTGATTGTTTCTTTTGATATAGATATACAGAAGCTTTTGAGTTTGATGAGGTCTCATTTGTTGACTATTGACTTTAATTCCTGTGCAGCTGATGTCTGGTTTAGAAAGTCTTTTCCTATGCCTATGTCTTGTAGGTTGTTGCCAACTTTTTCTTCTATCACCTTCAGGATTTTGGGTTTCACGTTGAGATCTTTGTTCCACTTGGATTTGATTTTTGTACAGGGTGAGAGGTAGGGATTTAATTTTGTTCTTCTACAAATGGTGATCCAGTTTTGCCAACACCATTTGCTGAAGATTCTATCCTTCCTCCATTGAGGTTTTTATGCCCCTTTGTCAAATATGACATGGCTGAAATTGTATGAGCTCGTTTGGATCTTCAACATAGATGCAAAAATTCTCAACAAAATACTTGCAAATTGCATACAGACCTACATCAAAAAGATCATCCATCATGATCAAGTTGGATTCATACCAGAAATGCAGGGATGGTTCAACATACATAAATCAATAAATATCGTAAAACACATAAACGGACTGAATACCACATGATCATCTCAATTGATGCAGAAAAAGCCTTTGACAAGATCCAGCATCCCTTCATGTTTAAAGTCCTAGAGGGAATCAGACTGAAGGGAACATTCCTCAACATGAACAAAGACATACGTAGCAAACCCACTGCCAACATCATCCTAAATGGAAAAAAAAAAAAATGGAACCATTTCCCTTAATTGTGGAAACCCAGTAAAGATGCCCCTTATTGCCACTCCTCTTCAACATAGTGCTTGAAATGCTTGCTGGGCAATAAGACAAAAGAAAGAATTAAAGCAGCACTAATTAGAAAAGAGGAAGTTAAGCAATCCCTTTTTTGATACGATAGTTTACCTAAAGGATACTAAAACTCCACCAGAAGACTAGAAATGATTAAGAGTTTCTGTAAAGTGGTGGAATACAAAATTAACCTAGAAAAATCAGTAGCCTTTCTTTACACCAACAATAAACAAATGGAGAAGAAATATAAGAAGACCTTCCCACTCACAATAGCCTCAAAAACAATAAAATACCTGGGAACAAACAAAGGTACCAAAGACCTCTATAACAAAAATTTTAAACCCCTGAAGAAGGAGATTGAAAATGACATTAAAAGATGGAATGACTTTAGATGCTCATGGATTGGGAAATAAATATAGTATAAATGTCCATTTTACCCAAATTGATATACAGATTCAGTACAATGTCAATCTAAATCCCCATGAGTTTCTTCACAGACTTGGGAAAAAAATCCTTAAATTCATATGGAAAAATAAAGACCCCAAATAGCTAAAGCAACCCTGAGTGAAAAATGCAATGGGTGGGTGTTGCTCTACCAGACTTTGAGCTATATTACATGGCCATAGTCATAAAGACAGCCCGGTACTGGCACAAAAACAGACCCATTGACCAATGGAACAAAATTGATGATCAAAACTTGAGCTCTTCTGAAGTCTTAGTGGTTGATTACAATGTGGCACCAGCAACTTTTTCTCTGTTCATATACGTTCGGACTTCTAAATGCAAACTTTACTTAAATATCCTTTCCCCCAAGTCCCTTTACATCCTTAGATTTGGGGGTATTTTCTGATATACTTACAATGAATAGATTTTTGATGCTTTTTGTGATATCCTAGTACATACTTCTATCCCATGGATTCTTAGGTCTAGTCATAAAATCATGTGTCAGAGCACCTGAAATCTGTGTTCTGCTTATCTTCCTATGTTGCTGTGTGAATATACCATTTTCTCAAACTTAGTGTTAATCTTTGTCATTCCTTTTCCTGCTTGAGCTACATTCTTCATTGAAGTTGTTTCATTCTATTGTTGGTTTTCATTTGCATCCCTGTCTTTGTCCTTGTCATAGGCATTCTCTTCCATGTTGTCGATTTTGTCCTCCCTTGTCATCCAGAGTGTGAAGCAATGTATTAACTTCCATTTTTGAATGATATTGTAGATCAATGAAAATTTCCCAAGCTACATCTTTTAACATCTTTGGTCTGAGTTATTTGACAGTATGAGCAAATAGTAGGAGTTATATTGATTTGTTTTTAAAATTTTGCTTATCCTTACACATTGTGATCTATACATATTTTACATGGGAATCTCATTTTATCATTTTGTTTTTGGAGGTAGTAGGTAGTCTTATTTTAGAATTTAACTCTCATGGTCATTCAAAAAACATAAAAAAGAGTAGCAATAATAGCAATAATTAAAAAGTAAAAGATATTTAAATGTACTAAAATTGTCAATATAATGTATAATATTATAGGATGAACTAGAGAGAAACTGTGATACTTTCAAGATACTTTAAATGTTTAGATACTGTTGTAGCTAAAGATATTAATAATTCCATAGTAAAATGGCAGATAGTGAAGTGAAAGTGAAGAAACACAATAAGAAGAAAGACATTTGTAATGAAGGCATTAATAATACTCAGGAATGGCATAATAAAACAAGTATCAAGGAAGACAGCAACAGAAGCAGTCAACATTTCTTCTTTGCTGAGAGGAGCAAACATATTTTTTTTCCACCAGCCTGTCTTTTCTAGTTTACAGTGTGTAGGGCGAGGGGGGAGCATTATCTCTCTGAAGCCCTGACAAATTAGACCAGAAGGCCTAAGTGCAGTCTGAGCCTTATCCTTACTCCACTTCTGGGTGGATTTCCTCCCAGTGTTTCTCTATCTGAGCCTGTCTATTGTGGGGGAATGCAGTAGTCCTTCAAATTCTCCTCAAACTCTGGCCTTGATCACAAGTACCCTCTGGTTGACACCTGTCAGCACAGATTTGCTATGGAAAAATCCCTGGAAGTCGTGTTTTTTTTTTTTTTTTTTTCAAATCTTTTTGTTCTTCTGACAGTAGGCAGATCAGGACAAAGAAACCACAGCTTGCTATGCAAGAAATGGGGAGGCTAATGGATCGTGTATGACATGGCCTCAAAGCCCTCTGCCCAGTACTCAGCTCATGCTCATAAACAATCTTCATCTTTTTACCAGAGTCAGGAGGCAGCTCCTCTTGGCATGTTTGGTCATGGCTCCCTTTTGTACAAATTATTACACTTTCTCTTCAAGCAGATATTTATTAGTGAATGGGTTCTAATCACAGGTGGTTCCTTTATTGTCAGGGTAGTCATTCTCCTACTCACTGGTGGTAGAGAGGCTTCAGAGACTGGAGAAATCATGATGTAGGGTTGGGAAGATGGCACACAGGGTAAAACCCTTGTCATGAGACTTAACTTTTATATTTTTATTGTTGTGGAAAACTATCTTACAAAAGCAACTGTTTAGTTTCCTTTCAATTGCTGTGATAAAACACTGACAAAAACCAACTTAGGAAGGAAAGGGTTTATTTGGCTGACGTCTCCTGGGTCACAGTTCATCCATTAGGGAGCACAACATAGGAACTCAGGGTAGGAACCTGGAGGCAGGAGCTGAAGCACAGGCCATGGAATAACACTGCTTACTGCCTTGCTTATACAATACACAACAACCTGCCTGGGGGTGGCACCTGTCATAATGGGCTGGACCCTCCCACATCACTGAACAGTGAAGACAATACTCCACTGATGTGGCCACAGGCCATTCCAATGGAGCCAATTCCCTAATTGAGTCTCCCTCAACCCAGGTGTGTCAAGTTGACAGTAAACCTATCCATCACAACTGACCCCTTGTCAACTTGACACAGAAAACACATCAGTATTAAATCAGTACCTTTCTAGTTCTTGTCCCCAAGGTAATGACGTTAACATTAGTATCACAACACAACACAGTACAACCTTAAAGCCCCACAATCCTTTAAAAGTCCAAACACTTAAAAATTCACAGTCTGTTAAAACGTCTTTTAACTGTGGGCTCATGTAAAATCCAAAACAAGTACTGTCTTATTTCAAAGGGAAGAATTAGGCACACCTAAGCAAAACCCAAGTCCAGTGAAGTAGTTCAAGGCTGGATATCTGGGATTTGCTCACCATCTTCTGGGCTCCAAAGGGTTTCAGCAGCTCCACTTCTCTGACTGCCATCCCTAGCACACACAGCAAGACTTGCAGGCCCAGGCCAGCTCCATTCCATACCTGCTGCTATCCAGTGTAGGAACCTCCTCTGGGCCAGCCAGAGGGGTTCCAAGTCCTGACCAAGGAGGGGGCAAGTAGACAATGGAGTCAACACCACAGACCCTGGAAGTCCCGTAAAAAGCAGGGAAATTGCGAGCTCCTGCAGGGAAAAATAGGGATATATATATATATA
>VZQC01001663.1:1432659-1453568 GCA_009823505.1 Rhizomys pruinosus
TTTTTTCCTAAAAGATGTCATGTTTTCCTTAAGTAAGTGCTCAAAAGTTCCTCCTTGGCAATTCTTTTTTTAAAAAACTTTTTTTTTTAATTTTTTAAAATTTATTTTCATATGTGTATGAATGTATTGTCTGCATGCAGGTTGGTGCACCCATGTCGTGCAATGCCATGGTCAGAAGAGGGCGTCGGATTCCCCTGGAAATGGAGTTAAAAACGGCTTTCAGCCGCCACGTGGGTGCTGGAGATCGAACCCGGGTCCTCTGCAAGAGCAGTTGGCTATCTCTCCAGCCCTGGCAATTCTTATGGCAATTCTCAACCATTTCAAGGTTGGCAAGATTACTCAGTGGGAAAAGAACTTGCTAAGCAAGTATGAGAACCTGAGTTTGGATCCTTCAAAGCCAAGTTAAGCTGAGTGCAGTAGCTGTGCTGTGATCCCAGTGCTCCTGCAGGCAGATGGGAGGTGGAGATGGGGAATTATCAGAACCTCATGGGGTGGCTAGCCCACCATACACAGTGGTGAGCAAGAGGTCCTGTCTCAAATAAGAAAGAAGGCGCAGAACAACAGTCAAGGCTGTCCTCTTACCTCTACACATGCATGGTGGAACCAGTGTGCCCGGACTCCACATACACATCTACATACACACAAACACAAATACAAAAAGGAAATATTTCCACACAACAAAATCTTGAACACCTCCATACTGAAAATCCATTCTTAAAACATGATAAGTTTTTTTTTTTTTTTTAAACAAACAACATGGTTAGGGTGAATTGGGGGATGCTGACAGCGCAGATGTGTGGCTTGAAGTTCTCCCTTTTATTATTGAGACATAACACCATGTCAATACAGAGAACTATAGTGTTTGAACATTTCTGCTTGAACAACAGAGTAACAGTTAACTTTTAAACTATTTTACCTATTTTTCATGTCACTGCCAACACATCTTTTGGGGGACATCTTTTTAATTTAAGTGCCAGTTCTCAGAAGTGGAAATAAACATAAAAAGTGAAACTATCTTTCCATTATAAAATACTACCCTTTTCATTTATGGTATTTTACATGTCTTTGATATTAAATGGGCAATGTTTTGTTATCCATAGCTACCACACTGTATAGAACATATTTAAATAGGAAAAATGTGAAATGAACACTGTTAAGTTTAGAATGGTTTATTGATCCTACTTCCATACAGAAAGTATAGGTTACAGATATCTGTATGTTGGTATATTTTTAATTTATTTATTTATTATAATTTTTATTGAGCTTTTATACATTTCATGTAACAATTCTTTTTTTCACATAAATTTATTTATTTATTTATTTATTTATTTATTTATTTATTTATTTTTAACAAATCTAGACCTGTGTTCCCGTCCATTCCCCCACCCCGCCAGAGCTCATGCATTCTGCCAAACATGCTTTTCATCTCTTAGTCTTTCTCAATATTTTCCATGGGGAAATTGACTGTTGTGAGCAGAAGTTCACTGCATGTAACAATTCTTAATCAAATCCCTTCCCTCATCCACATTTCCTCAACCCGCATGGGACCTCATGTATTCCACCATATATGTTAAGTCCTGTCATGTCTAGCGTTTGTACTGGGATATCCTTTGGTGCAAATTCATCCACTGGAATCTAGTCAGCATATCTAGAGATTGTAAGCAAGTCCTTCTGTCCCTCATCAAGTAGTAAACAGTCTCCAGTGGTCCCCATTCTAGGGTTGGCCCACCACCCATTTCTCTTGCTCCACTCTGGACTCTTGTCTGCTTGAGTTAGCAGAGGGCCTGTGCTCAGTGCTTCAACTTTACACATAAAAGCTTCCAGTGGTCTGAAAGCCTCTGCTTCCTTATGTTCATGAGCCATCCCTGTCTCTTGCAATCTTTCTGCCTCCTATTCCACAATTTCCCCCCGTGGGCTGTGGGTTGGAGAGGGTATTACAGGAGTCCTACCCAGGGACCTACACTGTGCAGTCTATCCTCTTGTTCCTTAAAACCTGGTTAGTTGTGGCCTTTTGTATACATCACACTCTAGTATATAAGGAGGCATCATGGTAAGAACTGAAGGATGCACTAACTAGCTTTCTCTCTAACCCTTTTTTCTGCTATGTTCTGTGAGCCTTAGGTGTAGGTGTTCAACTAAGACTAGGCATCTCTCAGATGTATATTCTGTGTGTCTAACCAGTAGCCTCAATCTGTTGCAAAAAGAAGCTTCTTTGATGAGTGGTATAAGGTATACTTCTCTGTAAATATAAGAATCTATATTTAGCATATGGTAAGAAATTTCATTTGTCTAGAGATATGACAGAGATAAGGTTTTCAGGTATAATATCTGATGGCATAAATGAAACTTTAACGTTTTGGGGGCTATTTCCATAATAGAAATTTCCATTATGGAAACTTCACAATGGATAAAATAATTATGAAGGTAAGTCCAGAAACATTTCTGACAGTGACTAGTATCTATTTTTGTCACTCAGACAACACTAGCTCCAAATAAGTTTTGTTTTGAGCACCCGTGAATATTTTAAAAATATTTTTATATCTCTAATAAGCTGGACATTTTTCATCTATGGAAAAAGCAGAATATACTTTATTTTTGGATTTTGCCTTGTTTTTTCATTCTAAGTTTTATTGTAAATAAAACCAGATAGTTTCCAAAAGATAACAAGTGCCTATAAGAATAGTAGTCTGTGCTGGCAATGATATTTGTATGACATAACTATTATAACTATTATTACTATTTATCTTTAAATACATACATTAATCTTTCTTTTTTTACTGAGGGCAAATTAGTAGTAATTATCTTTCACTTAGAAATAACATCCATCTCTCCATTCCTCTGGAGTTGAACTTTTTCAAAGTGTGCTATGTATAAGAATACTCCACAATCAAGCATTCCAAGGACAGACATATTTTGGAAATGCTAAATATGTTTTCAGGAGACACATTTAGCATTACCAGGAACTAGAATAGTGCAGGAAACTTTTTTGGGAAGTCCTAATTTAAAAAGAGAGAGAACATTTTCAGGAATATCAGACAAAGGAAATTCCAATGCCTGGACCAAACAATGCTCCTGCCGTTGATATAAATGGCTTTGAAAATATGGGTATAGTGCAGAATTATTGAGTTTGAATAGCGAATTCAGCTTTCTTGAATCCTTCACTTAAGTCCTTTTGTATTAGTTGATTAAAAATACATTCCATTGATCCTCCAGTCAACTAAAGAGAAAACCATTTGCACTATGGAGAACAATGCCTGGCACCACCTGCTATTCACAGTCTATTTTCAGTCATCCAGTGAATTGTGACTGCCTTCTTTGGGCTTGGCTTTTAGGTTATCATCAGTATTAGAAAAGACAATCTAGGTTATCATCAGTATTAGAAAAGACAATCTTCTAAAGCCTATATATATCTTTATCTTGATAGAGATATATAACAAATTGACAAACATTTTTTAATACTGTGCCTCATCATAGGCTACTTTGAGGATGTCATCAATCTATGAAAAGAGATAATTGCAAAGAATTATGTAACTCCACATATTTACATATAATTCTAGGGGTTCACTGCCAAGAGTCCAAGACCTCATTACCCTATTTTTATAAGAAATTTATTATTATATGGTTAAAAATGATAACAGCTGCCTGGAAATTAAAAAAAAAAAAATCACTCATTTTCTTAAAAAGCTCTAATGTTTTCAGGACCAGTAAAGTTGCTCAGTGGGTAAAGTCTATCACCTGATAACCTGAGTTCAATGCAGAGGACCCAAGTTGCAGATGGAGAGAACAGACTCCTGCAAGATATTCTCTTCTCTCCAAACTAACACACAAATATCCACACAGAAAATAAATCAATAAATGTGATAATGTCTAGTACTGTCCAGTCTATTTGAATGTATCTGTACAAATTCATCATATATTCTCTAAGTATTCATATTTAAGTATATATTTAAATTTACAGATTTGATAGATGTCTCCAGATTAGAGAAAATGAACCATTATACCCTACAGATGGCAATATCAGTCAGTGCAGACAGTACAGAATAATTATGAAGGTGCCTCCAAAAACTAAAAAGCACTTGCATATAATCAAGGTGTAGCATGTCCTGGTATATACTGAAAAATTCCATCAGCTTACTGTAGAGAAACCTGAACATCTGCGTTTATCTCAGGGCCATTCTCAGTAGCAGAGTTAGAGCACCAGCCTAAGGACCCATTAATGGATGAATGGGTAAAACAAATGTGATATTATGGGCAACAAAGTAATACTCAGACAGAAACTGGAAACATGACATGGCAGTTAAGAGCACTGGTTGTTCAATTCTCAGCACCTACATGGTGGTTAACAACTGTCCATGACTCCAGTTCCTAGGGATCTGATAATCTGATACCCTTTTCTGACCTTTGTGAGCTTGCTTGACATGGATGCACTGACACACATGCAGGTGATTCATTCATACACACAAAATAAAAGTAAATAAATTTTTTTAATTGAAAAAGTAAAAAGAAAAAAATTACATTGTCAGTGAAAAAATTAATGGCATTGAGATTGTAACGCATGATGGATATTTTTCAATAGTCAATTTCACAAAACCTATAATATCTGGGAATATAATTTTTGAGAAGAATACTTTATTTTGTTTCTGAGAATTTAATACATGAACCTTGTGCTTGCATTATTTCTATCCTTCTGGTCTCTCTTCAACTCCTAAAATGTTTCCTTCAATTTCTTGTCCTCTTCTTTGTTTATAAGTCTTAGTTAGGGAATTTTCTAGATCAGATTGCCCTGTGAAAATTCCGTTTCTCATCCACTGCTGGTGGGAATGCAAACTCGTACATCCACTATGGAAAGCAGTGTGGAGAACCCTTGGAAGACTTAGAATGAACTTGCCACCTAACCCAGCCATACCACTCCTGGGCATGTACCCTCAAGACTTTCGCCACCACAGAAATACATGCACAGCCATGTTTATTGCAGCTCTCTTCACAATAGCAAGGAGATGGAACCAACCTAAATGCCCCTCAACTGACGAGTGGATAGAGAAAATGTGGTACATCTGCACAATGGAGTTCTATGCAGCAGTAAAGAAAGATGACATCACGAGCTTTGCAGGAAAATGGCTGGAGCTAGATGACATCATGCTGAGTGAAGTAACACAGTCCCAGAAAAACAAACGACGAATGGTATCCCTCATCTGTGGATGCTAGTGCCAATTACCCCGTTGTAAGTATTTCTTGTGTAGGGGCCCCTGAGCTTTTGTACAAACACGTGGGCGTGCGTATAATGCATTTTGGACACAACAACAACAACAACAGAAACGACTGCATCAAAGAACTGACGAAAACAGTGAACTTTGCTCCAAACAGTCAAAACTTCCCATTGACACTATGAGAAAGACTACGAGATGAAAAACATGTTTGGCAGAATGCATGAGCTCTGGGGGGGGGTGGGGGAATGGGCGGGCACATGGGTCTAGATTTGTTAAAAATAAATAAATAAATTAAAAAAAAAGGTGTATGCCACTACACCTGGCTATAAATAAAAATTTAAGAAAAATAAAATAAAATAAAATTTATTTATTTAGCCAGGCATGGTGGTGCACACCTTTAAAAAAAAAAAAAAGAAAGAAAATTCTGTTTCTAGATCAGATTGACTTGTGAGAATGTGCCAGATATTGTGTTGCCCATTAATTAATGTGGGAAGACCCATCCCACTGTGGGCAGCACCACTCTCTAGGCAGGGGCTTTTAGACTGTGAAAGAAGGGAAGTCAAGCCGAGCACATGAGAACAAGCAGGCACATATGCATTCCTGCTTTCTGCTCTGACTAATGACTGTGGATGTGCTGTGACTAGCTGCCTTAAATTCCTGCCTTGGCTTCCTAGTAGTGGTGTCCTTTACCTTGGAATTATAGGCTGATAACCCTATACTGAGTTGATTTTAATCAGGGTATTTTATATCAGTAACAGAAAAGAAACTACCATAAACTGTTTAATGAAGTAACCTACTTTCACACAGACAAGAACCATGTGTTGTCTTTCATGTGTAGACTTTGAGCAATTAGGAATATGGATGAAGCAAGTGGAGGGAGGTCATGAAACACTGATGGGATGTGAATATCTTGAAAGTGCATTATGTTTGTGTATGGAAATGTCATAATGAAACCTATTATTTTGTAAAATATGTACTAACACAAATACCTCAGGTTGGAGTTCCAGTAGTATAATCCAACGATACCTATATGAAACAGTTCAAGTCAAATGAATCAGCATTACAAATGTTTGATTCAGCAAATGACTGTAGTGCTTTAGCAAAATGTTAATCACTGTTCTACCAAGGGCTGATGGAGATTTCTTTGGCAGAACCCCCACCTTTTGCGATCTCAACCTATATGCAACTATAATAATGTATGGTTGCTATTTAGATATGGACACACTCAGGTGTATTTGGTACATATACATGCCTTAATATTTTTAAACTTGAGGCATATGCAACCTTTGTACATTGTAATACACATTGCCATTTAAAACTTCACACTCAAAAACTGAATAAATGAAAGTCTAGGGAGATAGTTCAATGGGATAAAACTTGCTGTGCAAATGTGAGGATATGAATTTCAACCTCCAGAACCCAAGTAAAGCTAGTTCAGTATCTTGTATTCACAGTCCAAACACTCCTGGAGTGTGGTGCGTGTGAAGGCAAGAGAATTTCTAGAAGTTCATGGACCAGCTTGTCTGGCTTGCACAGCAGAGGACAAGAGATCCAATCAATCAAGAGAGAAGATGAGGGGAAGGGTTTTCCTCTGACCTTCATACATTCTATGGTATACATACACCCACATTCACACATGAACACACATATACATACATACAACCAACATTCACACACACACACACACACACACACACACACACAAGGGGGGGAAGAAAATCTATGCAATCAATATACAAACAAGTGGTAAAGCCAGATTTGATAATATATCTAATTTTCATCTGGGCAAGGTAGTATATAGCTTTAATCAGAAGCATTGGGAGTTAGGGGAAGAAGCAGGCAGATATTTGTGAGAGCAAGTCCAGCCTAGTCTACACAGCAAGTTGTAGGCTGGTTGGGACTACAAGGAGACATACTCTGTCTGAAGCAACAAGAATATCTAATTTTTATTTTGTTTTGGGCCCTGTCACAGCTCTTCTCTGCTAGTGGACCACAGTCTGAGGTTCTAAAAGGGAATATAATGAAAATTGAATGTCTAAACAATTGAATAGGTCTTCTTTGTAAATCAGATTAAATAATAGTAATGATGATTATAACTACTTTCCATTTGATATCTTCCTCACACAAACACTTGTTTGGTTGACCCATCTTCTGTCTTTAGGAAAGTTTTCAGGAACTGGAAAAATGGCTTACTGGTTAAGAGCATTGGCTGTTCTTTCAGAAGACCTGGGTTTGATTCCAATCACCCACAACTTCCTATGATCTCCATGCACATTGCATGACACAGGTCCATTTATATATGGGCAGGAAATACACTCATACACATAAAATTGAAAAATATATTTAAGTTAAGAATTTACATGTCACAAAATTTATTCATCAGAAGTGGATAATTCAATCATTTTAAGTCCATTTACGAAGCGAAGCTGCATATCCATCACTATAGTCTATGTTTGAATCTTTTCATCTCACACCACTGTGTTAGTCCCCTGAAGGATTTAATGCTAGTTTTTGTCACCGAGTGCTGCATTCTTCTATCATCCCTGTGGTCAACCCACTAATTAGGAAGAAAATGTTTGAAATGTATCCTCTCTCAGCCCCTTAGCCATTAAGAAGCACTTACCAGTCTCTACGCAGCACTTACCAGTCTCTATGCATCTGCGAACTTTAAATTTCATGAGACTTCATGTGATATATTGTCTATCCTGCCCAGCTTCCTTCACTCAATGCATGTTTTTCTGACTCATATGAACTTCAGTATCTATCAGTGCCTCCCTTATTTTTATTAAATAATAATGTTCTTCTTAATGGATATACCCCATTTTATGTACACATGTTTTTGGACACCCAAGTTGTTTCAGCTTTTCCTATTAATTTTACTAGTTGTTATTTTTTATTGAAGTTTTTGAATGCATTTTATTTCTCCTAATGAGACTGAAATATTACTGTTCTTGTTTCATTTCTGTTAGTGTGATAAAATAGCATGACAAAAAAACTACTTAGGATACTGGATGAAGTGGTGCATTACTATGATTCTAGTACTCAGCAGTCAGAGGCAGGCAGTTCTCTGTAAGTTCAAGGCTAGCCTGGTCTGCACAGCAATGTCCAGGGCTGCTGGGGCTACAGGGAAACCCTGGCTCAACACAAAACAATAAAAGAATTTAAAAAGAGAGGGGTTAGTTTGGCTTATAGCCCAAAGTTCAATTCCATAATTGCAGGAAAGTCACAGGGGCAGCAGCTCATCAGCTGGCCACATCACATCCACTATCATAATCAGAGTGAAATAAATGCATGCTGGCCCGTCCAATTGCTTGTTTGTTTTCTCTTAGAGAGTTTAAGGTTCTCTGCCTAGGGAATGGTGCTGCCCACAGTGGAATGGGTCTTCTGATGTTAATTAATAATCAATAGTCTCACTTGCAGATATAGACAATGCCTCATATAAGACTCCCAACTGATTCTAGGTTATGTCAAGTTGTCAGTTAATAACTAGTCAATTATTTATGAGTAGATGTTCTGAATCATAAAATGTTTTGAGTTAAAGAAACTATAAACATTTGTCCAAGGTAGTGTACCATTTTACAATTCCACAATGTTAGAGTATTCAGTTTTCATGATAACCTCATTCTTCTTTAAAAATAAAGGGTAATTAATGATGCTAAGTGTCTCTGCTTATTTTTGAAAATAAGACCTTACAACACAGAGACACCCTGAGATTTATTCTTATTATCACTGGATGCTTTTCCCAGTAACCTGGAATGACTGAGCAAACATATGATATGGTTCACAAAGCCTGAAACTTACTACTTAGTCCTTTCCAGAAAGTTTGACAAACCCTACATTAGCAAATCAAAAATTCACATCCTCAACCATGTTTTATTACCAATCAATTTTCATATATCAGGAACTTAGAGTTAAAAATGTATCTCATTATGGATGGAGGGAATGATTGAAATCATTTTGTTTGAATACATTTGTGAATTTGTGATTGGTGTTTCTATTTATTCATTCACTCATATTCACTCAACATGTTTATTAAATATTCATTTATTCAATATAGTTATTAAAGCCTCAGAGTGTGTTAGTGACTGTATAACGATCTGAGGAATATGCAATAAAGGCTATATGAGGCCCCTGCCCTAGCTGAGCATATAATTTTTTTATTACTTCTTTATTTTTTTCCATTTTTTTAACAATAAGTAACAATTTATGAGTTCAAGCATCCTTCATGTAAAACCAATTTGCAAGCAGTTGGGCCCAAACCTACACAGCCCAAGGGTCCCACCATCCAGCTGGGGGGAGGGGCTGTTGATCAAGTTGATCAAATAAGTGTCCAGTCTATATTGCTGTAGTTTCACCATTCACCCCAATCGCAGTCCTTACATTCTACCATACCCCCTATTCTGCAGATTGTTCCCTAGGCTTAGAAAAGGGGCACAGGTGGACGAGAAGCAAAACATTCTACTTTCTCTGGAGCTGTTGTTTTGGACTCTGGTCAGTTCTGGCTGTTTCCTTTCATGGGCTGACAGTTTGTCCAGGAATAACCTTTCAATCCTACTAATGAAGCACAAGCAATTAGATATATAGGTATTTAAACAGTACTAATTGTTATGGTAGGTTACTTTGGTATAGACACAGATGTTTGGATGGTATGTTAATCCATGAATTACATTTTTTTCTGTAAAATATGACAGGGTCTTACTGTGGCTTATAACGTCTCCTAACCACTAGAGGCTGTAAGCTTGTGGCATCAGCCGTGGGTTATTCCTCCAAGGAGAGAGAGCTAATAGCCAATTAGATTTGGGATGTACACACATATGCTGCCACTGCTGCACAGTATTTCCAGGCAGGTGAGGTGTAGATGGTGCTGACGGAGGAGTCTTGCTTGACTCAAGGAGACCTATATTTGCTTCATTGGTTTAGTGGCCTTTGGTAACACTCTCTGGGTATTCCAGAGACCAACTGTACACTTGCAAGTGTGGTCTCAATACATCTTTCTCATGCTTACATCTGGTCTTCAACGGCAGGGCCTTATCGCCTCTCTTCTTGCAGGTATCCCAGTTTACAGGAAAATCCCCCCCCCAAAAAAAAAGAGCGTATAATTTTTATGAAAATAGTATCTTCTATGGTAAGGAACTGGGACGTGTGGAGCACAGATTAGAGAGGAGTGCCAGTAAGAAGCTGGACAATAACAATCAGTAAGGGTAACTGTAAAGAGAAGTTGTGATATTATCTACAGATATGTGAATGTTTTCTGTTTCAAGAGAATTTTAAAAAGAATCATCAAAGACTGAGGATGAAGACCAGTTGTTACATGTTTGCCTAGAATGCCAGAAACATTGGTTTCTGTCTCCAAAACAATATACAACAGGTATAGTGGCACACATCTTTAAAAATATCTTTAGCAGGCAGGAAGATCAGAAGTACAAGTTCATCTCCAGTACTTGCTGAGTTTGAGGCCAGCCTGACCTACATAGCACCTTGTGTCAATAAAAGAACTTGAATAATATCTTTGGGTTTGGGCATCACAATTCCTTTTCAGTATCACATATTTTAGTGTTTAATATGTGAGATGTGTAGTTTGGATTTTTAGCAAGGTTTTACAAGCATTTGATCATTCTTGATTCATAGTTTAACAAAATGCATTACTAGAGTTAGTGCTCTATGGACTGTTATCTGTGACTCATAAGATAAAACAAAAAGTGTACAAGTTTGTAAGTTTGTTGGTCAAGCATTGAATAACTGATGAAAATATTCATAAAAGCTCTTGGCAACCAAATAAGATCACAGACTCCACAACTTCAGCTCCACAGTGCTGGGTAACCTTTTAGGTCTTGAAACTTTCCCTTCTGTAGATAGATGTTAGGTCTGTAAATTAGTTATGGTAATGTCTCATTCAAAGAGTCTTTGAAGTTTCCTTTTCCTTTATTAAGTACTTACCTTTCAGATGTGTTTTTTAAAGCACTTCAAGATTAAGGAGAAGAAAGTTCAAGGAAAAATAATATAATAGATTATTCTTCCTTGGGCTGTAACACATGTAAAAGGAGTACTTCTTGCTTTTTTGTTAAATTGACTTGGATGAATTTTTCAAAGTGATGTGCTTGGTACTCAAAGGCTTGGAGTACCTTTCCATCTCCTTTTTCTTCTTTTTATCATTTTCTTTCCTTGGCCAATGCATTTTTGGATAATAGTCTCTACAATGTTAAAATAATTCTTTTGTTAAATTTGTTGTCAACCCTTCTGTGCTGATTTATGTTGAGTAACAACATGGCAAGAGCTAGAATTGCCTAGGAAATGAACCTTGGGGCATGTCTGTGGGGGAATTTTCTTGATTAGATTAACTGAGATGATAAGATCCATGGGTTGGGTTCCTGGATTGAAGGAAAAGGAGAAAACAAGGCTGGCATTGCCTTTATCTCTCTGCTTCTTGCCAGTAGATGCCAGACAACCAGCCTCCTGCTTCCTGCCTCTGCCTCCATGTCTTACCCACCATGAAGGACTGTTCCCTCAAATTTTGAGCCAGAACCAACATGCATTGCTTTTATCAGGCATTTTTTCACACGAATGATACAAATAACTACAGCAAAGGAAAATCACCATGAAGGAGGCTCATTTCTACAGGTTGGTTAGTCAGATGTATTCTTAGTACACAACTTATGAGATTATTTCAATTACTTTTGTGAATAAACAGTCACAATTGTAGGCTTAGAAAGATTCAAGTTGTGTTTTTTTTTCTCCCTAACTTTTGGCATATGCAAACTTTAAATGAACCTGGAGCCAATCTTCCTCAGCTATAAAATCAATAGGGATAATAATAGGTACCTATTATAAAGTTCCAAGTTGATGGAAATTTGCAGCAAATATAATGATTATCCCATGACAAAGATCTAAAGATCAAGAATATGTGTTAAAAAGATGGCCTTTATGTACAAAAATAATAAAAATAATTTTAAGTTTTCTGCCTTATTGTGACATTTACAACATTGATTAATTACTTAATTAATAGAGATAAAAACTTCATGTATATTGGTATACCAGTGTCATTACAGACATAAATTAAAAATATAGATAGGTAGATAGATGATAGATGTTAGATATATAGATAAAAAGATGATAGATAACAGATAGATATAGATGATAGATGATATATGTATATGATAGATGGTAGATAGAAATATAGATTATAGATATATTGATAGATGATATATCCAATTTAGAGTAAAAAGGAAATACCTAAAGGCAGTCTAATCATATACATGACTGATCTAAAGAAGAGAGTTCAGTTAGAAAACAGAATGATACCCATATGAAAAAGACTTGTGGATGGAAATAACTTTAAGACTTAATGAGCTGTGCACATTAAGGTGTGGTGGCACACGCCTTTAATCCTAGCACTTGGCAGGTAGATCTCTGTGAGTTCAATGCCAGCCAATGGTCTACCAGAGTACTTCCAGCTAGCTGGGACTATAGGGAGACCCTGTCCTCAAAAAGACAAAAGAAAAAATGACTTAATGGCATGGGGCTGGAAAGATCGTTCAATGGATAAGGGTCCTTGATATGCAAGCATGAGAATCAAAATTCCAAATCCCAGCACCCATGAAAAAGCCTGTAACCAAAGTGCTCCTGGGGAAGGGTCTCTGGTGCTGCCTGGCTATCAGTCTCGCCCCAGCCTTCCTGAGAACTTGACTAAGGGGACACTGGAGAGAGTGACAGATTAGGACATCTCTTAATCTACCTTCCACACATAGGGGTACATACATATGCTACAGCACACATACACACACACACACACATGTCTAATCAAAATTTAATTGTAGTTGCACACATATTAGGGACAAAGTCAGATATTAACATATTCAGCAAAGCTAACCAGTCTATGAAAGTTGTTGGCAAAGGATTAGGACATTAACCAATTATCTGCAGGTATATAGATATAAACACCAAGCACAAAATGTATATAGCTGAAAATACTTTTTTAAAAATGATCTTAAAAAGCATATCTGTTCATTAAATAAATTTTGAATGTAATTTTAATTATTTAAATGCTATAACTTTTTTTAATAAATCATACATCCTTTCTCACATCAAATTTAGAGTCCCTTCCCTTTCAATGCCTCCCACTCACACCTGAGTCCCCCCTGCACTCTGCCATATATGTCTTGCATCTTTTTCTGAGTCTTTCCAGGAATTTTTTTTCTCCAGTTCTTTTTTTTTTTTTTTTTTTTTTTTTTTTTATTTTGTTTTTCTCTCTTTTGGTTAACTATGAGTTATAAATATATTTATATATTAATTATATAATATATGCATTAAAAGATATATACTTACATACAAATATATCACACTGAAAAGTAGAGGATTTTTTTCTTTTTTTTTTTAAGTCAGTCTCAATATCCACCACTATACATCAAAACACTGAGATTAAGTGACAGTTTGGATAATTTTCTATAGTCAGAGAGCCCCTCTGAGCACATAGAAGAATCCAGGGCCCTGTCCTATTTTGGCAGGGGTAGGGGTTAGGAGACACTAGACTCAGTCTTTGAAGCTGAGTATGTTTTGGCTGCTTTCCTTTTTGTTTTTTGACTGTGGAGAAGAGAGAGAGAGAAGAGAGAAGAGAGAAGAGATGAGAAGAGAGTGTGTGTGTGTGTACTAATGCCCAGAGAGCCCTTGTATTTTGCCATCAATAAGCTGATGGAACACGTGTTATTACCTGGAGCCCCTTCAGAAAAGGAGTATGTCCCTGAGTCATGTGACTCCTGTCCTCACTGATGCTCCTGGGAACTGTTATCATCTTCAGGCTCCAGGTAGGAGAGAGGATCACAATGTTCACTGGCATCTTTTTTTAAATTTTTTTTATTATTATTTTTTTATACATATTTTTTTTTCTCTCTCTCTCTTCCCTCTGTCCCTCTTTCCCCCCTCCTTTCCCTCCCCACCAGAGCTCATCCATCCTGCTAATTCCATCTCTTTCTAGTCCTTCTCAATATTCTTCATGGGGGAGTTGACTGTGTTTCAAGCAGAAGTTCAATGTTTTCCAGTCAGTTCTTTGATGTAGTCCTTTTCTGTGTTCTGTTGTTGGTTTTCCAAATATGTATCACTGCCCATGCTTTGGACATAAGCTCAGGGGGCCCTGCACTAGAAATACTTACAACTGGGTAGATTCGGCACTAGCATCCACAGATGAGGTACATTTCTTCGTTTGTTTTTCTGGGACTGGTGTACTTCACTCAGCATGAGTGTTCCTCTTAGCTCCAGCCATTTTCCTTGCAAAGCTGCATGATGGTCATCTTTCTTTACTGCTACATCAATAACTCCATTGTGTAAGAATGTACCACATTTTCTCTAATCCTACTCATCATTGAGGGACATTTGGGTTGGTTCCAGCTCCTTTGCTATTGTGAAGAGAGCTGTAATAAACATGGCCTTGCATGTAACTCTGGAGTGGGGTGAGTCTTAAGAGTTAAAATGCCTAGGAGTGGTATGGCTGGGTTGGGAGGCAAATTCATTCCAAGTATTCCAAGGGTTTTCAACACTGCTTCCAATAGTGGGGCTTGTACTAATTTACATTTCCACCAGCAGTGGATGAGTGTTCCCCTTTCCCCACAACCTCTCCAGCTACTTGGTATCATTTGTTTTCTTGACCCTACCAGTCTTATTAAAGGATGAATATCTTAATGGTGGTTTTGATTTTATATTTACTTAAATGATTAGTGATGTTGATAACACTTCTTGAGGTGTTCCTCAGCCCATCTCTTAACTCCTCACTTGTGAAGATTCTGTTCAACTCTTTGCTCCATCTATTGCATGGGTCATTGTTTTCTTTCTTCTTGGTTTTTTTTTTTTTTTTTTTTTTTTTTTTTTTTTTTTTTTTTTTTTTTTTTCTTCAATGGTTAAACTTGTATGTTTTTATTGAATTTAGAAATACACCAATTTATTCTAGATTTCCTAATTTAATATAAGTGATTAAGGTTTTAAAAGTTTCCTTCATGTTCGTGATCTTTTGTGCGTCTATTGTAAAAGTTCCCCTTTTATCTGCTGATTTTGTTCACTTGGATTTGCTTTTTCTTTTGGTCAACTGGTCTAGGATCTGTCTTGTTATTCTTTTTTTTTCTTTTTTTTCTTTTTTTAGATTTTTTTTTTTTTTTTTTTTTTTCTTTTATTTCTTTTTTTGTGAGCCAATTGTTAAGCATTAGCAATGAATGTAAGTAACAATTTGCAAGTATCTATTCCAAATTTTGAACACCCAGGTTCCCATAAGGACGCAGTTGGAGAAGCTTGTATGGCCAGACATGTTGATCAATTAGAATTCCAGTCTGTATTGCTGTACTCTCAGTGAATCACACCCTATATCTCCACAGCCCTACAACCTACTACGTCCTCCTCTTCCGCAGTTGGTTCCCTGGGCTTTTTTGGGAAAGGGGCACAAGTGGGTGGGTGAGAAGAAAACAGTCTATTCTTTGGAGTTGGTCATTGTGGACTCCAGTCTGGTTCAGGTTGTTTCCTTCATGGTTGAATCAACTTCCCGGTGATACCCTTTTTAGTCATATTAACAAAGCATAAGCTGTTGGATGTTAACAGGCATTTAAGCAGACCACTTTAACAATGGGAGGAGAATTTATGTTCCCACAGGTAAAATCTCAAATCTTCTTTTTGTTTTTTGAGTAGTTATATATCTGGAGATTCAATGCTTTGTCAGATTGTTTCTGTGGTGAAGGTTTCCTCCCACTGCTGTGGATTCTCTTCAACACCTTGATTGATTCTTTGTGTATATCAGAAGCTTTTGAGAGTTTAATGAGTTCCCTTTTGTCAATTGTCAACCTTAATTCTTGTGCATGCTGCTGCTGATTTAGGAAGGTTTTTCCTATGCCTATGTCTTGTTAGTCTGCTGCCCACACTTTTTGTTCTATCACATTCAGAGTTTGGGGTTTCACTTTGAGGCCTTTGACTCATAGTCTGAGTTGACTTTTGTACAGCGAGAGGTAGGGGTTTAATGTTATGTCTCTACAAGTGGTATCCAGTTTTGCCAACACTACTTGCTGAAAATGCTGTCTCTCCTCCATTGAGTGGTCTTGGCCCCCTGGTCAAATATAAGATGGGCTGAAATTGTAGTTGCCAGGTTCGTTTGGACCTTCAGTTTTTTCCATTGGGCAACAGGTCTGTTTTTGTGCCAGTACCGCTGTTTTTATGACAATAGCCCTGTAATATAGATTGAAGTCTGTTATAGAGATCCCTCCTGTGTAACTTTTTTCACTCAGGGTTGTTTTGGATATTCGCGGTCTTTTGTTTTTCAAATGAATTTAAGCAACTTTTTTTTTCCAAGCCTGTGAAGAAACTTTGGGGATTTTGATTGGGATTATTTTGTGTTGAATCTGTGTATTATTTTGGGGAGAATGGACATTTTTTACAAATGTTAATTTCCAAGTCCATGCGAGCATGGGAGGTTTCCATCTTCTGTTCTTCTCTTCAATTTCTTTCTTTTCAGGTTTAACAATTTTGTGTAGAAAACCTTGGTGTCTTTGGTTAGATTTGTTCCTAGCTATTTAATGTTTTTTGAGGCTATTGTAAACGGGAAGGTCTCTTTGAATTCTTCTCCATTGCCTTGTTCTTGGTGTAAAGAAAGGCCAATTTTTTTAGGTTAATTTTGTTCCTGCCACTTTACTGAAGCCTGTAATTATTCCAGAAGTTTCGGTGGAGTTTTTAGCATCCCACAAGTAATCAAGTAATATCATCCTAAAATAGGGATAGCTTGACTTTCCTCTTTTCCAATTAACTCCTTTAATTTCCTTTAATTAATTTCCTTTTCTTGCCTTATGCTCTAGCAAGTGTTTCAAGCACTTATCGAAGAAGAGTTGGTGACAGGGGGCAGCCTTTTTGATTTCCTACCTTTAAAGGAATGTTTCTGTCGTTTCCCCATTTAGGAAGATATGGGCTGTGTGTTTTCTGTGATATAGTTTGAATTACAATTGAGGAATGTTCTCTCCAATCCAATTCCCTTTATGATTTTAAGCATGAAGGGATTGCTGGATTTTGTCAAAAGGCTTTGTTCAGCATCAATTGAGATGATGGTGTGGTTTTGTCTTTCATTCCATTTTATGTGTTTGATTTCGTATTTGAAACTCATCTCCTGGTTGATCTCTGCATCTCTGGTACAGATCCAATTTGGTCATGATGGAGATCTTCTTGATGTGGGTCTGTATGCGATTTGCCAGTAATCCTATTAGAATTTTGGGCATCTGTGTTAATTAGGGAGATGGATCTCTATAATTCTCCTTTTATTTGTAATCTTTGCCCTGGTTTTGGTAATTAGAGTGATACTGGCTTCGATAGAAAGAATTAAGGAGAATTCCCTCTGATTGATATCTTCTAAGCAGTTTCAGTAATAATGGTTGTAGTGTCTTTCTTTGAAATGTTTTATATAATTCTGCAGTGAAACCAACTGGGCCTGGCTTTTTTTAGTTTGGGGAGGTTTCTTATTAACAATCTTCATTTCCTTCATGTGTTAGTGGTCTGTTTAGGCTGTTGATCTCTTATTTGTTGAGCTTTGGTGATTGCCAGGATTCCAGATATTCATGCCTTTCTTCTAGGTTTTCAAAACTTGGTAAGTATAGGTTTCTCAAAATATTCCTGTATGATTTTCTGGATTTTTCCTTGTCCTTTGTGATAATTCGCTTTTTTGTCCACGGATATGGTATTAATTTGGAGTTGTTCTTTTCTGTTTTTTGTTAACTGGGCTAGAGGTCTGTCATCTTGTCTAATTCTTTCAAAGGAACCAACTTTTGGATTCACTTTGATTTTTTGTATTGTTTTTCTTTTGTTCTTATTTCATTGAATTCTGCTTCTGAGTTTTGCTATGTCTTCCGCTGTTGCGTTTAGGGTTCATCCGTTGTTGGCTCTCAAGTGCTTTTAGCTTGTAGTGTTAGAATATTCACTTGTGTCTTTCTGTTTTTTCTAAGGTAGGTACCCAGGGCTATAGACTTCCCTTCTTAGAATCTGCTTTTAATGGTATCCATAGGTTTTGTTGTGTTGAGTTGTCATTTCATCTGCATTGCCAGGATGCCTTTTTATGCCTTTCTTTATCTCTTCCTTGACCCACGTTCATTATTCAAGAGTGTGTTGTTTAGTTCTCCATGTGTTCTTGGTATGGCAGTAAGGGCTTAATCCTGGTGTTGCATGTTGAGCTTTAATTGCCTGGTGGTCTGATAGAATGCATGACAGTTATTTCAATCTTTTGTATTTGTGGAGGTTTCTTACTGCCGTCCTAGTGTTGTGGTCGATTTTTGGAGAATGTTCCTGGGTGTGAGCAACTGAGTAGAAAGTGTTCTCTTTTGGTATTGGGTGGAATATTGTGGTAGGTCTACCGAGGTCATTTGGTGTATCATATCGTTCAGTCAGATGTCTCTCTGTTTATTCTTTGTCCAGTTGACCTATCCAAAGGACTTCCACGTGGAGTATTGAAATCCTCTATAATGAGTGTGCTGGGGTTTAGTGTGTGATTTGTAGTCCTTGAGATTTGTCTTTTAGAAGTTTGGTGACCAGAGTTTGGGGCATATCATATTCATAATTGTGAAACTTCTGGTGTCAGTTGTTTCTTTGATAAAATATTAATGGCCTTCTTTGTCTTCTCTTCGATTTCTTTTACTTGAAGTCTATTTTGTTGATATTAACAATAGCAACACCTGCTTTCTTTTGGTACCATTTGTCTTGGGATATTTTTTTTTCCTCCCTTCAACTTAGGTGGGCTGTCCTTGAAGGAAAGTTGTGTTTCTTGTTGACAGACATCGATGGATTCTGTTTCCTAATCAAATCTTCCGTCTATGTCTTTCTTGATTGGCGGATATCTTAGTCCATTATATTTAAGGTTATAACTGATAGATTTTTGTTGCTGTCCTTTTGCCTTAGTTGTCCATTTTGCAGTTTGGGTTTCAGTTTTTACTTCTGCAGATATGCTTTGATTGGTTTCTCTTTCTAGGTTGCTTGGGGTTGGTTTCTCCTTTTTCCTGTCCTTTGAATTGCTTTAAGTATTCTCTGAAGGGTTGGTTTTCTGGGACATTGTATTCTTTCAACTTGTTTATGTCATGGAGGTTTTTTCTGTCTCCTTCAAACTACAATTGACATTTTTGCTGGGGTAAAGTAACCCTCGGTTGGCATCTATATGTCCCTTAACACTGGGATGTTTGCTCCATGTTTTTCTTGCTTTTATGTTTGCGTTGAGAAGTCCAGTGTTAATTCGTTAGGGTTTCCCCTATAGGTCCTTGTTGTTTTTCTCTTGTTAGTTTAAGGATTTGTCTTTGTTTTGTGTTTTGGGTGTCTAGCATTTTAACTATGATGTGCAACGGAAAATTCTTTTCTGATTCGTGTCTGTTTGGATGTTCTATGTGCTTCTTGTATTTATATCGGTTTGTCCTTTTTTAGTTGGGGAAGTTTCATCTATTATTCTGTTGAAGATCTGATCAATACCATTTCTCTTGGGATCTTCTCCTTCCTCTATTTTTCCTTTATGATGCAGAGGTTTGATCTTTTTATTAGTGTCTCACAGTTCTGGTTGTTCCACCTTCTGTGTATTTTAAATTTTTCATAATCTTTCCTTGGACGGTTTTTAGTTGTTCTGTGTTATCTTCCAGGTCTGATATTCTTTGTTCTGTCCTCCATTTCTGCTTCTGAGGCTTTTTCCAACTCCTTCCTCTTATTGAATGAGTGTTTTCATTTCCTTTTCATTTCCCTTCTGATTTTTTTTTTTGTTCTTCATTTTCTTCTCTTTTTCTGCATGTTTTGCTTTGCTTGGTTGGTTTCCTTATCTTTTTCCAGCATGGGATCTTTTAATGTTTTCTACTTCCTTCCAGAGTTGTCATTCTCTTCCTCTGTTTTAAGGTACTCTTCTTTTCTTTTTGGCAGTTTCTCTCTTTTTCTTAGTTATTTGATTTGTTCTTTATATTCTTGTAGTTCTTTAAATATTATTCCCATTGGCGTTCCCTGATATCTGTCTCCTGGGAGCATCCCCAAGGGGATTGCACTGAGGAGTCTTTTCCATAGGTTGTGTAGAGCTTGTGCTTTGGATTATCCTCCCCTTCCATGTGTTGTCTCTTTTTCGTGTTCGTGGCATATGGGCTCCCCTTGCCTGTATTCCAATGTGAGTCCTAAATGCCCTCTTCACTGTGTATGGCGTTTCTTTTGCTTGCCTCCTTCAGATGCCTTGGGGGGGCGCTCTTATGCCTGCACCCGGTACTTCCACTGCCAGGAGATCTCCGATTTTTTTCCTAAACAGATGTCATGTTTTCCTTAAGGCAAGTACTCAAGTTCTCCTGTGGCAAGCCCAAACAACCCTCAATCCTGCCCTGTGCTTCCACACTGGGAGTTTCCCTCCCCATGGTCCCCACAGCCTAATGGCTAAGAATTCAGGCAGTTATTTCTCCACTCTTGGAAGCAGCACAGTGTCTGTCATGGAGGAACATACCTGTTTTTCCTGCATTATGATACAGAGGATGGAGAAAAGTGCTCAAGTCTAGCCTGAGCTAATTAGCGTGACTACTCAAAACAAGATCTAAGATGTAGATCAACGATTGAGCAGTTGCCTGGTATGTTTATAAAGCTCTTAATTATCAGTATGGTAACCTAGAACATAAATGAAACCAATTGGAAAGGAATCAATTTTAATTTTCCCCAAAGGTTTGTAATAAAAAAAAAAAAAAAAGGAAAGTGTAGGGGCTGGAG
>VZQC01001663.1:1456564-1498578 GCA_009823505.1 Rhizomys pruinosus
AATACAGGAGCTCTGACATCAACAATGGATTATTCTACCAAGGAGATGTTGGCCAGGGGATCCAAGCCCCCACAAATGGTAAAGGCTCCTTGCCTCCAAACTGGGATATCTGCAGGAAGAGAGGCGATAAGGCCCTGCTGTTGAAGACCTGATATAAACATGGGAAAGATGTATGGAGACCGCACTTGCAAGTATACAGATGGTCTCTGGGATGCCAGAGAGTGTTACCAAAGACCACTAAACCAATAAAGCAAATATAGGTCTCCTTGAGTCACGCAAGACTCCTCCGTCAGCACCAGCTACACCTCATCTGCCTGGAAACACTGTGCAGCAGTGGCAGCCATACGTCTGTATATCCCAAATCCAATTGGCTATTAGCTCTCTCCTTGGAGGAATAACCCACGTCTGATGCCACAAGCTTACATCCTCTAATGGTTAGGAGATGTTATAAACCACACGAAGACCCTGCCATACTTAACAGAAGAAAATGTAAATCATGAATTAACATACCATCCAAACATCTGTGTCTATACCAAAGGTCTTTGCATTTTTAAAAGAATTAATATATGAAGAAAGGGAGGTAAATCAATCATTCTAAACTTCTAAACTATGGAAGAATACTGTGGTATAGCAATCACCTGCAGTGTTTGAAATTTAATTGCATCATGTAATAAAAATGGATATCAGGGGCTGGCTATGTGCTAAAGTACTTACTTTGCACATATGAGGACCCGAGTTTGATCCTCAGAACTTAAGTTAAAAATATTGGGTATGGCTCATCAGCTTGTAATCCATTGGGGGTGACAAAGAGGCAGAGCTCTGGGTCTCTCTGGCCAGCCAGCCTAATACTTGATGAGTTCTAGGCCAATGAAACCCCTTGTCAGAAAAAAAAAAAAAGGATAGCTCTTGAGGATTGACACCCAAGGGTCTCCTTGCACACACACACACACACACACACACACACACACACACAAGTATGAGGTATTTCTCTGTGGCCACAGATGAAACTGGCTATATGTTAGATAAATTTTTAAATTGATATTGCTTCTTTTCAGATCTGGTATGGTAACCAGGTTTCTTGAGAAATACATACTGAAATATGAATATGCCATCTTCCTTATGTCTTTGGGCCAACAGCTTTGTATATGTGGTGTTGAAACAGAGGGTGTAGAGAAGTAAATATGAAATGTTCAGAGCTGACAATAAATGGTTAATATCAGTGATCAGTATGCTGGTCTTTCAGCTTTTCTATAATTCTTCTCTTGAGTTGCTTTTTATTAATTTGGCTAATTTTATTATTTTAACTTGATAATTTTCAACAAATGTGAGGAATGTCCATACCAGCCCAATTACATCAGAGTCTTGTTTTCTGTACAACCCAAGGACCACAAGCCCAATTGAAGAGTTTTGCTTGCACAAAGAATAAAATCCAGTCTGATTTTGTTGTAGTCTCACAATTTATCCCCTTTCCTTGGCCCTTACAATCTGGCTGGCGCACCTCTTCAGCCAGAGTCTCTGGGCTTTGGAGCGGAAGGTGAAAGAGAATGACAGACAGAAGATCCAGTTCCTTTTTTTTTTTTTTTTTTTTGTCTTCTTTCGCCTCTCTTTCCACTTTTTCCCTCTCTTCTCATTCTAAGGTGACACATCAAATTATTGGGACTGTCCATGTTCTGTTTATGACGGACTGGTGAGTCATCTAGCAGTCTCCTTTTAGTTTACAAATTAGCTGACATGGAAGCAACACTTCCATTTTTAACAAGTTTTGTTATTTTTACTTACCTGTCTGTGTGCTGGTTCCTGAGGGTGACAAAAGAGGGTGTTGGGTCACTTGGAGCTGGAGTTACAGGTGGTTGTAATCTGCCTGACCTGAGTTCTGGTTAGGGAACTTTTCTTCTACTGGACCTGGGAGGCAATTTGACTGCTGAGTAATTTTTTTTTCAGTGCAGGAGACATCATTTCATACAGAGAAATGGTGTGCAGAAGAAGACAGACTTCTTTCCATGTGCTTGATCATAGTAAAATTACAGAATTCTCTTCAAATTGGCACCTTAAAAGATTCTGAAGATAGGTGAAAGAAGATGAGCAGTTTGAACAGAAATTGTAACAATCAAATGAGAAATTCAAATATAATAGAATAATTTTCTATGAGCTGAGATGGCTTAATATTATCTACCCAATATGTTAATCTTCGAGGAAAAATATAAATGTGTGAACTGAGATAAACCAAAAAGAAATACTCAATGGTCAAATTATATACATACTTAAAGATTCATAACACACCCTAGCAAATAGATAATAATATAATTATTAAATGCTAATAAATTTAAAGAATAGTTGATAAATATAGAATGTACATAGAACAAAATTATAAGTATATATTACAAGTAGCTACATCATGATTTCAGCTGTTCTTCAAATTTGAATTTCTTTAAACAAATAGAAAATTGTAATTAGCTCACAATTTACAAGTGGTTAAATTTAAACAAATGATTATATAAAATAACAAGGATTTCAAATTTTGAGAGGAAAAAAATCCTCAAAAATGGCATTATCAAAATAAGAATATTGTTGGGATTATTACAGCCCACATTATTACCACAATTAGCAAGAACATGAATAAAATGAGAGTATCTAGGAGTCCTTGTGAATTTTGGAAAGTGGATAAGTTAATTATCTTCAATATTATTACATTAGATTAAAACAATAACCAAATATGTAGACATAAATTACAAATATCCTGCTCTGAAAAGGATGATGAAAGTAGAAAATATACAAATATCTAACAATACAGCAGAAAGTTGCATAAAACAAGAAATACTGAATTGAGTCCCTTAGAAATTAAATTCCAATACAGATGATACAGGAAAATTGGAAACATAAGCATTGGGCAGAAAACAAGGAGGGGAGTTGAGGAGAATCTTTGAAATGTATTGTTAATATACATTTCCAAGTATCCAAGAAACTCAGCACCTCCAGATATAAATACATGTTCACAGCACTGGAGAGATGGGATCTTCCTGCATAATCATAAGAGCTGGATTTCAAATTTCAGCCCCACTTAACAATAAGACCATCCAGAAAGTGCCTAGAACTGCAGCTCTGAAAAGTCTGATACCCTCTGCTGACCTCTGCACAGACAGGCACAGATAGGCAATTATCACCCTCCAGGTGAGCACACACACACACACACACACACACACACACACACAATAAATAAATAAATATAAATAAATAAATAAATAAAACTAAAGTAACTAAGTAAAATTTTTCTTAAAACAATCTAATAATATCATAAAGCCTCCCAACTGCATAATTTTCTCTTCTATTTCTCATCCTCTCCTGAATCACATTCGAGCTGCCTCATGTACATGCTGGTAGGGCCAACCACTAGAGCATGTGCAAACTAGGAGAGACCACACACCCAAGGAAAACTGACTATCTCTCCCATAGCTTCCACCAGGTGCCAGTGGCTCCAGGGCTAGAGCCAGAGCCTGGGAAGTCCTATCTGGACTGGCTTGATCTGGTACAGGTCTTATGCAGGCAGACATGGCTGCTGTGAGCATGTGTGTGTGCGTGTGTGTATATGTGTGTGTGTGTGTGTGTGTGTGTGTCTGTGTGTGTGTGTGTCTTCTGAACAGAGGAGATCCATGTTACTTTTAAGTTGAAAATCTGAGAGCACATATACTTCTGAATGCCTTCCTGTGATTAAGACCTGAAAAGTCTCTAGGCATCCAATTTCATATGCATCTGTGGTTTTGCCTAATTTTAATGTGCCTGTGCATGTACAGAACCTACTGTTTGGTGGTTCTTTGGATTTTGAAATCCATCAGTTGATTGCACATTTCTTGTTCAGTCAAAATTTACTTAGAATTCCAAGTGTATGCTTACAAAAACTGGATTTGAAGGCTTGGGAATGGGTGATTTCCTTCTCTAATATTATATATGATTGGAATCCTGAACACTGAACTCCTTTGGTAATTGCCAGCCATTCTTTAAGATGACTTGAACAATTTGCAATGGTAATTTGTCTTTTTTTATATACTTGAGCCAATACTTCATCTTTGTGCTTCAGTTGACCTTGGAATTTATGTTTAAGGCCAAGTAACCATGTCTGTGAACACAAATCATCTATAGCTAGGAGGTGGCTTCTTAGTCTCTTATGCTTGGAATTCCTGGATAAAATGTCAGGGATCAGTTTTATGACTAAAATGTCAAAACTGGTTCCCAGAGATAGACTAGGAAGACCTGGGGGGAGTCTCTGTATTTGGCCATAGGTCAGTGAAATAACTTGGAATACACCTGAGGTGCAAAATGGATTTGATCTCATTTGTTCTACTGAGTTCTTTGCAGTCTCTTCTCCAGACTTTAAAATGTGAAGAGTCAGAGGCATGGAAATTAGACAGTTGGTAAAGTGTTTTCCTTTCAAGCAAGATGACAAGAGTTTGATACACCACTACACTATGGAAAGGGAAGCGACTCTAGATTCGATTGATAAATGATGTATGACCTATGGAAAAAGTTTAATAACAATTAAAAAATGTGAAGGAAAAAAAGAAAAAAAAACAGGAGTGATAATATACAGTTGTAAATTGGACCAGAGCTGAGGGGGCAGAGGGTGGATCGCTGGGGATCACTGGTCAATAAGCCTAGCCTATTGGTGAGTCCCAGATACCAGTGAGAGACCCTGTCTAAAAAAAGTGGATGGCTCCTGAGGAACAATCACCGAGATTGTCCTCTGGGCTCTACATGCACAGGCACACATATGCATGTACACTTGTGTATTTGTACATACCCCCATGCTCCCACACAAAAATTTGTACACATATGCATCTGCACACACACACACACACACACACACACACACACACACAATGTGCAGAGTCAGAGTTGGGCTCCTTCAGCCTTTGTAACAATCTGATTTCAGAGTTACTCACAGAATCTGTGGACAGGGATTATTCCAGGAACCTGAACAGCAGATACAGTGATAGTGCGTGGGGGCCCTAGGGTGACTGTGGAAGGAAGGCCCATTTGTATGAACACTGGCTGAGATAGATATGCCAGGCCACAACCAGGCCCCTTCAAGACTTTGTAATATTCTACATTGAGAGCAGAGGGGGGATCAGAGCAAAGGATAGATAATTGCTAGGTTTGAAGGATTATTAGAATAGATATTGTGATATTTTAGAGAACACTGAAGAGCTCTGTAATATATGGCAAATAATTTAGTCAAATCTCATATCGCATATGTGACTAAGTCTCTACTTTTATTTAGAACTATTTGATTCTATATTGTAGACAGTAAAAGGCTTTAGGCTTGATCGGCCACTGACATACTAAGCATGCATTACTCAGAAGCTTCAGGAATATAAAAGTAGTAACACTTTTCTAGTAAACTAAGATTGTAGAACTCTGTGAAAAGTTCTGGGGGTCAAGTTCCTCTAGAGTAAAAGGATTAGTAACAAATGAAGGAAAGGCCTGCAAATACTCCTAACAGTAGTGGGAACCTCCTTTGTCTTTGCCTCTTCAAGGTATCTCAAGTAATCTCTCCTCCATCTTTTTCTTCTTTAATCCATTCACTCTATTCAATACTTTTATATAATATCTATAATATATATATTATAATATATATATATTATATATATGCATAGTAATGCTATAGATTGATATATATATATTATATATATATACTATAATAATGGCTTTATTTTTAAAAATTTTTTATTTATTTCTGTATGTGTTATGAATGTACTGTCTCGCATGCAGGTCTGTGCACCGCCGTGTCGTGCCAATGCGCGAGGTCAGGAAGAGGGTGTCGGATTTCCCCTGGAACAGGAGTTTCTGCTCCTGGAATTGAGTTTCAGTGGTTCTCAGCCACCATGTGGTGTTGGGGATTGAACCTGGGTCCTCTGTAAGAGCGGTCAGCGCTCTTAACTGCTAGGCCATCTCTCCAGCCCGATATAGATGCTTTAAATATGAATATAGATAGTGACATACATGATATAGATGGGCACATGGAACATACAGCTAATATGATATAGATACAGATGATACAGATTATCATATAGATATGAACTATATAGATGATATAGATGCTGCTAAAGACAATAGATTAGATATTGGTGTAGATGTTGATAGATATACATCTGTAAATCCCTTTCAGTCCATTTCTTCTATGAAGAATGTCTTCTATGAAGACACATTCCAGTGTCTTCATACAGTCAAATGACTGATTATAGGTGTTGAGTTCTAACAAATGTCTCCATAGTCTACACAATTTTTATTATTTACATTAAACAGATTGGCCCTGAATCTCTTTTCTGAAAGTAAACCAAGACATTAATACCAAGAATCAAAATACCCTGAATACAATAAACATTTTAGTTAAATTCTTTAATATGTCTTAAACAATTAATTTATACTCAAGTTTGTAAATTAAAGCCACTCTTGACCACAGCAATAAAATTCTTTTGAAAGAAACAAGTGAAAAATTTGGGTATGACAGCACTAGTTCAATGATCCCGATGACCTCAGTGGGTCAGTCTCTGACAGCTTGGGGCTGTCCCTTCAACTTCACCTGTAGTTCAATTTCATGTTCTACACAAGCTTCCTTCTTACTCACATAGGACAATGTACTGTGGCATTGGCCACTTCAGTTGCAGTAGAGAGATCAAAGGAGCAATTCATCATATTATACAGTTAATAAAACTGCTAATAAAAGAACATGAAAAAATATAGTAAAATCAAGAGTTCAAGGGTGCACAGACACTGAAGCCCATATTCTGAACAAAGATTTGAAGTAGTGTTTAAAGGTAATCTCAAGATAGATTAACATGGATTGTGTCTAGTTTAGTGACACTACAGGGACAGGATATACCTGAGGGTTTATTAACAGAATTCTTTTTCAAGCCCCTTCTTAGGTTAAAAATATTGCTTATATTCTAAGTAGCATTATATTTCCATGTCAAATGTGGCTATATTTAGGTAAAACTCATCACAAAGTTCCAGTTTATGTCCCCAGAAAATGCTATATGATATATCCCTAGGCTTTTGCTTTTTGCTAACATATCCATTAACTGAGCAAAATATGTTTCTCCTTTGGAACAGACACGTATGGGCTTACGCAGTGGTTTTATGTGGTGTTGTCATTGTAATTTCTATTATAATTAGCTCAGGAAATGTCAAGCTATCTTCTGATCACACCAATTTGGAATTTTAGTAAAAAGTATAAGTAGTTGATATCCACTTAGTGATGCTTCCTGTGGTTCAGAGAATAGAGAGACTTTGATAGCACATTTGCCTAGCATGGAGAAAGACTAGGACTTAATATTCTGCACTGCAGGGAGTATACAGAGAAACAGATGGGGAGGGGGTAGGGAGGGATGGAGAGTAAGAGAGACAGACACAGACAGAGGGACTTTGACTCTTTTATGAGAAATCAATTCTTAATCTCAACTTATAAAACATGTCAAGTATGCTTTACTATCCTATAAATTAGAGAAACAAGCCGTGTTAATCCATACAAGAGGAAATTTTCTTTAGTTATTTGTTGAATGAAAATATTTGGATGGGATTGTTTCATAGTCAGTGAAAATTGATCCCATAGTTTAAAGTAATTTGCAAAAGTTATATCCTGAAGATGAGATTGTTTATGTTGCATTCACAGGTGGAGTCCATGTTTCTTTAAAACAGGGAAAGAGTCAAAGGAATACCTAAAGAGTAACAGTGTCTGGTTTAGAAGACATTTGCACAAGAACTTGCTTTGAGTGCTCTGTAGCACTGAGCTTTGTCATTGGAAGTTTTCAGCCTGTTGACAGGCAAGACAATCAGATCAGATACAAATCTTCCACAACGTGGCACTGGAGACTGACACCCAAGGTTGTTCTCTGGCCTTGACACAAATGTGCATCCACACATGTATGTACACCTGCACATGAATGAACAACCCTCCCTCCCACTCCGACACACACACACACACACACACACAAATACCAAGATAAAAAGTCTTTGTTAAGACCAAGTTAGATAATTTGTGCTACTACAGTAAATAACTCAAGGCTAGATAATTAATAAAGCAAGCCAATTACTCTGATGGTTCTGGAAGCAGGTAATAAAAGCTCAACATGCTGGTCTAGATAGTGATATCTGAGCTGTTTGCATCCTCACATACCAGAAAGCAGAAGTGACAAGAGAGGGCAGCTTATCAGAAGGCTGCATGAAGTCCCTATATAATGGACCATCCTCCCACTAACAATGAAGGAGCCAAATGAATGGTCACCTGAAACCTTCACCTCCTAACGTTCTCAGCCACATGGTGAATACTTGAGTTGGAGAGGGTGGTTAGGACAGCTTGGCCTTTGGAGGGGACATACCAGGATGTGAGAAATACAGTGAAGACTCATCACTTTAAAAATATGAATGCTTCTGTGTGTGTAGGCCATGTTGTGTGCAGGTACTCCTGAGGGGCCCAAGAGTTTTTCACATGCCTCGGAGGCAGTTTTTTTTTTTTTACATTTTTATTATGTTCTTTTTTATTGACATATATAATTTTTCATTCCAATTTGGATACCTTACCCTCTCCCTGCCCCTCCCCCCACCTCAGTTTATACATACTGCCATACATGTCTTGCATCTTTCTCTCAGTGTTTCCAAGGATTTTTTTCTGCAGAGGCTTGTTATTTTGAGCAGAATTTAACTGTATCAGTCAGTTCTTTGACTCAGTCCTTATGTTGTTGTTGCTCCCTCCCCTTTGTATTACTCCAAATTATGCCTGTTTAAACAACACATATGTATCAAAATTATGACATTTGGGAATAAACTGCATGTTAATTCCAAAATACATTTTGGGGTTCCCTTTTCCCCTTTAATTTTATACTACTATAGAATATGAATACATATTTTCCACCCTTATATGGTAATTACAATGTCTGAATACAAGTGAGAAGCCATTAAGAGATTCACATTATAACAACACAGTTGCTTTCAGATACAAAGAAATATAATAATAAAGTTGTTCAGTTTGCCTGTCAACTGGGGATTTGGTGTCAGCAACCACATATGAGGGAAACCATTCTCCATTTTTTTTCTGGGACTGTGTGCTTCATTTAGCATAATGGCTTCAAGTTCCATCCATTTACCTGCAAATCTCATGTTGTCATCTTTCTTTACAGCTGCATAGAACTCTGTTGTGTAGATGTACCACATTTTTGTTATCCAGTCATCACTTGGGCATTTGGGTTGGTTCCAGCTCTTTGCTATTGTGAAGAGAGCTGCAATAAACACAGCTGTGCATGTATCATTGTGGTAGGATGAGTCTTGTGGGTGTATACCCAGGAGTTGTATGATTGGGTCAGGTGGCAGGCTTATTTTGAGTCTTTTAAGAATTCTCCACACTGCTTTCCATAGTGGTTGTACAAGTTTACATTCCCACCAGCAGTGGATGAGTGTTCACCTTTCCCCATGACCTCTACAGCATGTGGTGTCTTTTATTTTCTTGATCTTGGTCAGTCTTATTGGAGTGAGATGATAGCTTAGAGTGATTTTAATTTGCATTTCCTTAATTATTAATGATGTTGAACATAATTTAAGATGATTCTCAGCCATCTTTACTTCCTTACTGGTGAAGTCTCTATTCAGCTCTTTACTCCATATTTTGAGTAGGTCATTTGTTTTCTTACTTCTTTGCTTTTTTTTTTTTTTTTTTTTTTTTTTGGTTTTTTTGAGAACAGGGTCTCCCTGTAGCCTCAGCTGTCCGGGAACTCACTCTGTAGACCAGGCTGGCCTTGAACTCACAAAGATCCGCCTGCCTCTGCCTCCCAAGTGCTAGGATTAAAGGCGTGCGCCACCACACGCCCGGCTACTTCTGCTTTTTAAGTAGTCTATGTATTATGGATGTTAATGCTCTGCAATGTATCAGTGGTGAAGGTTTCTCCCCACTCTTTGGGTTTTCTCTTCACTTTTTGATTGGTTTCTTTCGCTGTGCAGAAGATTTTGAGTTTGATGAAGTCCCATTTGTCCACTGTTGACCTTATTTCCTGTGCAGCTGCTGTTTGGTTTAGAAAGTCTTTTCCTACACCTATGTCTTGTAGGCTGTTGCCAACTGTTTCTTCTATCACCTTCAGGGTTTGGGTTTCAGGTTGAGATCTTTGATCTATTTGGAGTTTATTTTTGTACAGGGTGAGATGTAGGGGTTTAATTTTATTCTCCTACAAATGGTGATCCAGTTATGCCAACACCATTTGCTGAAGATGCTATCTTTCCTCCATTGAACTTTTTGGCCCCTTTGTCGAATATAAGATGGCTGAAGATATATGAGCTCACTTTCGGATCTTTAATTTTGCTCCATTGATCAATGGGTCTGTTTTTGTGCTAGTACCAGACTGTCTTTATGACTATAGCCCTGTAAAATAGCTTGAAGTCTGGTAAAGCAATCCCTTCTGAATTGCACTTTTCACTCAGGGTTGCTTTAGCTATTCAGGTTTTTTTGTTTTTCCATATGAATTTAAGGATTTTTTTTCCAAGTCTGTGAAAAAGCTCATGGGGATTTTGATTGGGATTACATTAAATCTGTATATTAATTTGGGTTGAATGGACATTTTTTCCATATTAATTTTTCTGCAATTTGGGTCCTGGAAATCAAGCTCAAATCCTCTGAAAGAGCAGCGATCTCTCTTAACTGCTAAGAATCATCATATTTGTCTAGCAGTAAGAATGATATGCTTATTTTATGCTGGTAATTTTGGTCCATGTATGCAGGCAGAGCATCCACTTTACCAAGAGTAACTAGAATATGCTTCTCACTCAGGAGATAAGGAGAAGTATTCATTAGAACAGTAACAAAGAACATTCAGAAAAAGAAATCCTTGTGTGGGTGGTGAGATGGGCAAATGTTTGAGTGTGAAGTGCTCCTGAAGAGGACTACAGCCCAAGTCCCAGAATCCATGTTGTGTCCTCACAGCATCCCGTAATTCCAGTTGTTGGATATTCAACAACCTTATCTGTTCTCCAGGAGAACATGCATGGATGTGCCATAAACAGATACAGCCACATGTACATAAATAAAATAATAAATTAATATTAAAGAAAAGTAATTCCTTCTATATGAAATATGAAAAAAATATGTAGCTCAAATGAATCAGAGAAAAATGCTGATTCCTGGGATGGTAAAGATGTTGGTGCTTCTTTTTTTAATTTTAATTTTTTATGTGTATGAGTGTACTGTCTGCATGTAGGTTGGCACACCTATGTCATGCAATGCCGCGGAGATCAGAAGAAGGTGATGGATTCTCCTGGAACTGGAGTTAAAGATGGTTCTTAGCCACCATGTGAGAATCGAACCCCGGTCCTATGTAAGAGCAGTTGGCACTCGGACTGCTGAGCCATCTCTCCAGGCGCGTGGTGTTTGTGTTTCTGGGGGCAGGAGGTCTGGGCAAGATGTGTTCAAAATCCAAACTTGAGTTTTACAGGAAGAATATTTTCACAGACTTGTTCTACAATGTGTTGATTACAGTTAATAGCAATAATATACTGTTTTCTTGAAAACTGATTGGAGTAAACTCAAATGTCCTCACCACAAAAATAAGAAGCTTGAGAACTAAGATATATACTAATTATCTCAGTTGAAATCATCTGAGAGAGGTCACTAGTTATTGACATATTATCTAGGAATCTGTGCTGAGTTCTGAAAATAGTCACTTCCAAATTATCCCCATAAATCTTTCTGTCATATTTAACAGATCTTTGCATCTGTGTACAATTTTATATTATATTCAACTTAAAAATGAGATAAAATATTAACAATCTTCAGAGCTTATAAGACATTATTTCTCAGAATACCAATATTGTTTTATGTGTTTTCATTTCTTTTTGAAACAGGGTCTTACTATGCAGCTTAGAATAGCTCAAACTCATTATCCTTTTGCCTCAGTCTCCTATGTGCTTAACTGTTAGAGATACTTACGGGCATATTCAGTATAACAAATAATATTTTAATCACTGTATCCATGAAAAAAAAAACTCAAGTTTTACCTGGTTTCTGGGTGCTCAAGTTCAAGTCTTCATGCTTGAAGGGGAAACACTTTACTGATTGAAGCTCATAGATCTTAATTTGATACAAATTATGAGCTATAATTATTATAAATCATCCTACTAAACATAATAAAATATAAATTTTTCATTTGTCAATTATTTAAAAAGTCAAATAAACTATAACCTTGATTTTGTTAATATCTTCGTCATTTATTCCAAGGGAAGTAGGATGAGAGGTAGAGAGCTGGGAAAGTAAAGGTAAGGCAGGAAGAGTCCAACCAAGGCTCAAAGCAGGGCAGTCCAGAAATCATGTGGAAGATCCACACATTAGTCTCTCTCCCTTTAGCACCTGCAGTGATTGACTAAGGTTAGTGAAGTGTACATAGAGACAGACAATTAGAAAGAAAAATCATGAAGAGAAGGTGGAGGTACTAGCTTAGATGAGTCTTAGAAACAAACTAAGCAAGCACATGTTACTAAGACTGACTTGAAAATATGTTTCTGTCCAGTACTGCACTGCTAGGAAGAAGAGTGAGAAGAGTTCACAGCTACAGAGAAAATGAGGAAGTGTGTGGTACAACAGAGTGCCTTTTCTTTTCTCTCTTATTATTTGGTATTATGTGTTCATGTGTTAATATATGTATGTGATAGCATGTGTGTACAAGTACCCCTTCATGTGTATGCACATGTAGAAGCAGAGGCAAAAGTCAGGTATCTTTCTCAACCACACTCCACCCTATGTTTGGAGACAGTTTTCCTCACTGACCATTGAACTGTCTTATTCAGTAGACTACCTCAGCAGCAAACTCCAAAAGTACCCTCATTTCTGCCACTCCAGCACTGGGATTAAAGGTGTGTGCAGCCACAACAACAGGCTTATTTTATGTCCATGCCAGTGAGTGAATAAAGGTGTAAATATCTTGGAGCTGGAGTGACTGGTGGTTGTGAGCCACCTGACATGGGTGTTAGGAACCAAATCCAGGACCTCTGTAAAAGGACTACCAGCTCTTAACCTCTAAGCTATCTCTCCAGCCAAATGACCTGCTGTCTTTCTTGACTTCTACTATGTAAGTAGAATGGCTACTCACTTTCTGCACAGACTCTTCTTCCATTTTAAGTTAATTCTAATTCCATTTTAATTGGCCTGGTGTTTCATTATCATTGACATAGTAGGACTGGTAAACATATTTCCATACTTGCTATCTTTCCTTATAGGTTGCTTTCACCAAGCCACCAGAATATGCAACTACCTTAATGTCTACCAAAAGTGCTAGATGATTGCAAGTTAATCTGATAAATGGCACATCTCCAGCAGGACAGCACTGAAGCATAGTGATTTTGTTGATGTTGTGTTGCGTTGCTTCAGGGAATTTGTGAATGAGTTGGTAAAAACAAACAAACAAATGAATTTTAAAGTGGTATATGATATTTTTAATACTGGTGCTTATTTGTTTGTACAAATAGTTTCTCTATTAAAAATGATATTTAGTGGGCAAGAAAATGGCTCAGGAGGTTGAGGTATCTTGGCACCAAGTTTAATAAAACCTGAGATTGATCTGAAAGTCCTACATGGTGGAAGGAGGTAAAGATAGCTGAAGCAAAGGTGAAACTAGGGAGACAAAGGAAGAGGGAGGAAGGAGAGGACAGCAGAGGAAAGGAGAGGGAGGAGAGGGGATAGAATGGGAGGAGAGGGAGAGGAAGGGATGAGAGGAGAGGAAAGCAAAGGGAGGGGGAAATGCCTACCACTGTGTCCAGACTCAGGTCCTGTGCTCACTCCTAAGATCTGCAGTCTTTTACCCTCTGACAGCTCCATTCTACCATATTGTATGGTTTGATGCCCTTTAGCAAGTTCATGCTGATTTACAGATATATAAAACCTTCCTGTGTCTTATATTTTGAGATATTTTTGTATCCCCCATTATTTATTAATATCTAGGTCAAGAACTAGGAGACAAAAATTAATGGAAATCACAGATTAACTAAACAAGCAAGACTTAATAAATTTGCTTAGCTGTCTGAATAAGATATAGACACCTTAAAGACTTTTCCTATGGAGTAAATTGGAGGTAAAAGAATGATCCAGAAAATGAAAGTTCAGGCATTACATCATGAGTTTCCCAAGAATATAAACAGAGCCTCTTACTCTTTCTTTCATTCTAAACATTTTAAATTAATTTTTATTTATTCATAGTATGTATGCCTGCTTTTCTCTATGAGAACCATTTACATGAGCTGCCCATGAAGGTCAAATGAAGGAATCAGATTCCCTTAGCTGTAGTTACAAGTCATTGTGAGCTGTCCAGCTTGGGTTCTGGCAACTGACTTCAGGTCCTCTGCAAGAGAAGCAAGTGCTCTTAACCACTGGGCCATCTCTCTGGATCCTCTTACCATTCTGCTTTCTTCCTTTACCATTGACACCAAGTTATTTTCTGAAATGCTTCACAAAAGAAGAAAGTAAATTTTTATCAAGTGATTTGAGTAAGGAAGGCAATTTTTATTTTCATGGAAAGATTTAAAATATAGATTTAAATGAACATAGACCAACATGAAAAGGATGAGTGCCAGGATGTACATGGGAAAATACGATCCTGACAATCATGGTAAAGATAAGTCTGTTCTAGAAACTTTCATCCTACACACACCAATTGAAAGGCAGGAAGATATTATTGTGGCATATAGATAACCATACATATACATATACACATATATATGTGAATATAGGACAGGAAACTGGAAGGAGAGCCTGATGGGGGGGAGGAGGTCTTAAGGGAGCAGTGAGAATAGTAAGACACATATGGTATGGAATTGGAAAGGAAGCCACTAAGGGTGGAAGTGTCCAAGTCAGGGGGCAGCAGGATGAAAAAAAAATAGAGGTGAGGATGATCAACAGTAAAAAAAAAAATGTTTGAAAATGCCAATCTAAAATCCAATATATTATATGTTATTCAAATATTATATCAACTGGATCAGTCAGCTAGGCAAAACACAGGGCAAATTTTGTCTAATTCAAGTATGAAAAGTTCAAAGGCTTGTTCCAGTAATAAATGATTGTCATGTAGAAGAAAAAGACAACTCTACCTGTGTTATACCTAGTTACAGTCCATCCTTGTTAGCATCAATAGTTAGCTTGGAAACCAATAAACCTGTTACACTGAATCTCAAAATATCTTAAGTAACCCTACTAATATATGAAGCATACTCTTTTCAGTCCTATTAAGTGCTCCTAAAGTTTCCCTCTCTCTTTAATTCTGGCTATATTCCTTTCTTTGATCATCCCATGTATATTAAATTCTGTCCACTACTGACTACTGAGCCTCCAAGGACACAATGTCTTTCTGCCTTTGCTCTTTAAATTTTATTCTTTCTTTCATCTGAAGACACAATCTCCCCTTTTTCCTAAAGAGTTCTATTCATAAGAAGACAGCTCTATTTTGATAAAACTGGGCATGGTAGCACACTCCTACCATTCATCATTTGGGACATAGGCAAGAGGATCAGGAGTTTAAGGTCAGCCTTGGCTGAAAGTTGAGTTTGAGGACAGCCTGGTCTACCTGAAACTCAAAATAGCAAAAGCAACCCCATTTTGAGTATAATTGTCAAAACTATAATACCATGCAGAAAAAGGAGAGAGTAATTATGATCATGGATCTGAAGATAATGGCAAGAGTTATAATGTCCAATGAGGAAGGTGAGAAATAATTGTGAGTTTGGATTTTTTCTGTTGATTAACTTTTTGGGCCAAGGAAGCTCTTTAGAGCATAGATTGTTCAGTTGCTCATTAGGCGGTGGGCTAGTGCCTTTTAAATTGTTCATAGATCAATCGATACCTTCAATCATGATGTATAACATGTTAGTCACTCTTAAGACAGTAGAGAGCAAAGAGGATTCTTTTAGTATGTACAGGGTTAGAATGTGCTAGATGAAGTGGCTGCTAAACTTGTCAGCATGATTGTCAGGATACAGAGATGTACTTCCCATCATCAGCTACTATAGATTTTACCTTTCTGATATGTTTTTCCATACAAACCCCGCCCCAAATTTTCCATATATACTCAGTTTATGGTACCTGGCTCCTCCTTGCTCTCTTTGCAAATGCTATGGGAATTAAGTTGCTTGATGTAAAACTTCCCACTACCTTTAAAAAGTTATGAGAAGCTGGGCATGGTGGTGCATGCCTTGATCCCAGAACTAGGGAGGCAGAGGCAGGTGGATCTCTATGAGTTCAAAGTCAGCCTGGTCTACAGAGAGAGCTCCAGGCCAGCTGGGACTAAAGGGAGACCCTGTCTCAAAAAGACCAAAAGAAAAACAAAAGTTATGAGAAGTCGTTCATTTCCCACTGTTCAGGGGATGTGTTCTAGAGATTCCTCAGCAGGGGCTGCTGATATGTCCCTGAAAGGATGCCCTGAGGTGCTACTCTGGCCTCCCCTGCCCTCCCTCTCATGGCTACTATTCTCCCTCATCCTATCTCTCCCATCCTTACTCTTAATGAAGCGCCTCTCTGTGCTTTAAAGCAAAATATCTCCTTCTCTTAGTGTGCCATCTGTTTAGATCTCTGTATCCTGTACTGTTTTTGTCTGATGTTCTCCTTCCTACTTCAAGGCCTTAAGGTCCTTTCATCCTAATAAAACTCATGCCAGAAGAGAACATGAATCATGAATTATGTTAGCTGCCTTTCATGACTGACCACTGATGCACTTCTTTTTCTTTATATAACAAAACCTTCACATCTATTCTCTAGTTTCTTTCATGACTTTCAGAATATCTTGGTAAATTATCCTTCTAAGTGGATATGTGCAGTAAAACTAATGATTTCTTTTGGAATCGCACTATATTGCATAAACACATACAAGTACAAATACAAGTGAGTTAATTTTCTGATTTCAGTACTATTGAATAGCAAAATGCATCCTACTTTTAGGTAATTCTTATTTTTTCTTAATTGCTATTTAAGTGCTTTTAATAATGGTATTTGGCCATTTGAAAGACCTAATTATGATGCCCTAATTCTCGCATTTGTAACACATGTGTGTAAAAAGCTAGCAGCCCCTAGGGGCTGGAGAGATGGCCTAGCGGTTAAGAGCACCGACTGCTCTTGCAGAGGACCCGGGTTCGATCCCCAGCACCCACATGGCGGCTGAGAACCGTCTGTAACTCCAATTCCAGGAGAACTCCAGTTCCAGGGGATTCCGAGACCCTCTTCTGACATCCGCGGCATTGCACGACACGGGTGCACAGACCTACATGCAAAAACAGTACACTCATACACATAAATAAATAAAATTAAATAAAAAATTATTTAAAAAAAAGCTAGCAGCCCCTACATTATGTATTTTTGTGCTATCTTATAAGTATTGAAAGTGGTTGGAATAAAACAATTTTGAGTATAACAAATCATTCAGAAAATTTTTATCAAATGATATAAAAATGGAGCCAATTCTCTTGCTATAATCTGTCACCAAGGATCCTGAAAAAACTAATAAAATACTGTACATCACCTACAGGGGTTCAAGAATGGATATGAATAACGCAGGTTATATATGTCTATGAAAGGGTCATAATTAACTTGTTATTTTAATTAATCTATGTTAAATACAAATTTAAATTCAAGTTGGTAAGATGGCTCCGCAAAATAAGAGGATTGACATGTAAGCCCGCGCACCTGAGTCTGACACCCAGTATCTACATTTGAAGGAGTGAACCAACTGCCCTAAATTTTCTCTAATTTCCACACACTCTCTAGGGTACCTGAGCACATGCACTCTCAAGAAAATATTATGTAAAAATTAAATATTCATATAAATTATAAAAATGACAAATCCTGCATTTCAAATCCACTTTGTGCCATCAGGTCTTCTTCGCTGTACTTCTGTGACCTGTAAATCTTGCCATTGACTTCATGCTGATGGGCTGGATGTGTGACACCAGTGCACATCAGCACTTGACTTCACCCTCTCAGAAATTTCCTAAATTTTATCAGCATGATTATCAGGGTACAGGGTATGTTTATTAAGCCTAATAAACATACATATTAAACAAAATATTATGATGGTCATACAATTGCTCAAGAACTTTCTACATGGTAATTTTTAATCCATTAATGTAATATCTCATTGAATTAAAAATGTTTCTCAAATAAGACAAATGCCTAGGAAATCATGGAGAAAGGGGACAAAAGAAGAAGAAACATAAGGATTGTAGTTAAACACTAATGGAGATGGTCAAAGTCACAGTAGCAGGAAATAGAAGGGGGGGTTCCAAGGGCTGTAAAATGGGAAATGGGAGAGTATATTTCATTGACTATAAAGGATAAAATAAGTTCCACAGTCTACTACATAATTTAATACAATCTGTTCTTAAAATTTTTTGTACTTCATACTGTAAAACATGTAAGCAGATACATCTCATGTTCTTTTATTATTTCAGACACACATAACAACACATACATTCACACACATAAAACACACAAACACAGAAAGTAGATGATAGATATATTGCTTGTGTTTACCATATCATCAGTATATGTTTATGCCCAAGTTTATTACAAAGTTTCTCTTATATGTGTCCAGTATTTTTTGTGTCAAATATATACATATTATATGCATGAATATATATGAATATTTTTTATGCACATATCTTCTTTTAATACCGAGGGGATAAAAAACTGGATTAAATCAATTAGAAAATATTACTACTATTTGTTTTGTAGTTCTAAATTATAGGTATAATCTTTAATTTTTTTCTTCAATTTTTGCATAAAGGAGAGATGATAGATAGATGATCAATGATTGCATGAGAGCATTATAATTTTATTGATAATTTATTTCTTACTATATTTAATCTTAAATATTAGTGAATGTAGATGTAAAATTTATCAATAATGTACTGGCAAATCATATTTCAAACATACTAAGAAGATAATTTACTTTGACCAAATTGGTTTCATTCCACTAACATATGTTTGGCTTAACACTTGTGAATCAATAAGTTTAATACTACACATACATAGATTTATATACCAAAATCACATGATCATCTCAACAGATACAGAAAGATTCTTTGAAAGCTACTGTCTCTTCTTGATAGGGCAATAAGTCAAGAGAAGGAAATTAAAGGAGTACTAATCAGAAAAAAAGGAAGTTAAACTATCCTTTTTTGCATATGATATAATACTTTACATAAGGAATGCTAAAAACTCCATCAGAAAACTCCTAGAAACTATTGAGTTTCAGTAAAGTGGCAGAATACAAAATTAACCTAGAAAAATCAGTAGCCTTTCTTTACACCAACAATAAACAAGTGGAGAAGGAATATAAGATCTTCCCACTCACAACAGCCTCAAAAATAATAAAATACCTGAGACTAAACCTAACTAAAGACACCAAATATTCCTACAACAAAAATTTTAAACCCATGAAGAAGGAGATTGAAAATGACATCAAAAGATGGAAAGACCTCACATGCTCATGGATTGGGAAAATTAATATAGTAAAAACGTCCATTTTACTCAAATTGACTTACAGATTCAATGCAATCCCAACCAAAATCCCCATGAGTTTCTTCACAGACTTGGAAAAAAAATCCTTAAATTCTTATGGAAAAACAAAAGAGCCCAAATAGCTAAAGCAACTCTGAGTGAAAAGTGCAATACAGAGGGGATCGCTTTACCAGACATCAAGCTATATTACAGGGCTACAGTCATAAAGACATCCTGGTACTGGCACAAAAACATTGAACAATGAAACACAATTGAAGATCCAAACTTGAGACCATAAAATTTCAGCCACCTCATATTTGACAATGGTGTGAAAAACAAAACAAAACAAAACAACACCTCAGTGGAGGAAGGATAGCATCTTCAGCAAATGGTGTTGGCAAAACTGGATCACCATTTGTAGAACAAAATTATACCCCTACCTCTCAACCTCTACAAAAGTCAAATCCAAGGGGATCAGTGATCCCAACATGAAACCCAAAACCCTGATGGTGATAGAAGAAAAATTTGGCACCAACCTACAAGACATATGTTTAGGAAAAGTCTTTCTAAATCAGATAGCAGCTGCACAGGAAATAAGGTCAAAAGTTGACTAATGGGACCTCATCAAACTCAACAGCTTCTGTACAGCTAAAGAAACAATCAAGGAAGTGAAGAGAAAACCCACAGAGAGGGAGGAAATCTTCACCAGGGATACATCTGACACAGAATTAACATCCAAAATATATAGACTACTCAAAAATCAAAGAAGCAAACAAATGACCTACTCAAAAGATGGAGTAAAGAGCTGAACAGAGACTTCACCAATAAGGAAGAAAAGATGGCTGAGAAACATCTTAAAAAGTATTCAACATCAAATTGTTAATAATTAAAGAAATGTAAATTAAAACCACTCTCAGATATCATTTCATTCTGATATGACTGGCTAGGATCAAGAAAACAAAAGACACCAAATGCTGGAGAGGTTGTGGGGAAGAGTGAACACTCATCCGCTGCTGGTGGGAATGTAAACTTGTACAAAAATTATGGAAAGCAGTGTGGAGAACCCTTAAAAGACTCAAAATGAACCTACCACCTGACCCAGCCATACCACTCCTGGGTATATACCCAAATGACTCATCCTACCACAAAGATACATTCACAACCATGTTTACTGCAGTTCTCTTCACAATAGTGAAGAGCTGGAACCAACCCAAATGCTCCTAAACAGATAAGCAGATGACAAAAATGTGGTACATGTATTACATCTATACAATGGAGTTCTATTCAGCAGTAAAGATGGAACTCGAAGCCATTATGCTAATTGAAGTAACACAGTCCCAGAAAAAAATGGTGAATGGTTTCCCTCATTTGTGGATGCTAACACCAAATCCCTAGTTGAAAGGCAAGCTGAACAACATTATTGTTATATTTCTTTTTATCTGAAAGCAATTGTGTTTTTATGATGTAAATCTCTTTTTTTATTTTATTTATTTATTTTCTATGTGTACGAATGTACTGTCTGCATGTAGGTCTGTGCACCCGTGTCATGCAATACCGCAGAGGTCAGAAGAGGGTGTCGGATTCCACTGGAACTGGAGTTCTCCTGAAATTGGAGTTACATACGGTTCTCAGCCACCATGTGAGTGCTGGGGATCGAATCCAGGTCCTCTGCAAGAGCAGTCGGTGCTCTTAACCGCTAGGCTAGCTCTCCAGCCCCATGATGTAAATCTCTTAACAGACTCTAGAATCTGCCTACCACTTGTTTTCGGACTCTGTAATTACTGTATGTAAGTGGAAAGTATGATTTCATATATTTTTTAATTTTTTATTATGTGTATGAATGTACTGTCTGCATGTAGGTCTGTGCACCCATATTGTGCAATGCCACAAAGGTCAGAAGAGGGTGTCAGATTCCCCTGGAACTGGAGTTAAAGACAGTTCTCAGTCACCATGTGGGTGCTGGGGATCAAACATGGCTGGGTCCTCTACAAGAGCAGTCAGTGCTTTTAACTGCTAGGCCATCTCCTCAGCCCTCATATTTTAGAATAATATAAAATTAAATGGGGAAAATGTGAATTCCTAAACATATTTTGGAGTTAACATACAGTTTATTCTTAGAGGTCATCATTTTGATGCAAATGTGATGATTATATAGGCATATGTTGGAGCAATACAAAGGGGAATGAGAAAAAACAACAAAAAGGGTGGGTTAAAAAACTGAATGATTCAGTTAAAATCTGCCCAAAACAACAAGCCTCTGCAGTGAAAAACTTTAGAAAGCTTGAGAGAAGGATGCAAGACATGTATGTCAGAAGGCATGAACAGGGGTGTGGTGGGGCATGGAGGGGGGAATGTGTCTAAATTGGACTGAAAAATAATGAATGAAATACACAATTCATCAATAAAAGTATTAAAAAAGATTCTAAAGAAAGTAGAAATAGCAAGAATCAATTTAACATAGTAAATGTTACACAAAACAAACCTACAGTCATACTAAATGGGAAAAACCTGATAGTGTTTTCTGCAGAATCAGGACTGAGACAAGCATATCTTCTGAGCATGTTCTTATGCAATAGAATGTTACAAGTCTTAGCTAGAGTGTGAAACCAATAAAAAGGAAATGAATACAAATTGGAAAGGAAAAAGTGAATGTATCTTATTTGCGGATGACATGGGCCTAGACTTGAAGACCCTGAAGACCATATAGCTGTCTAGATGGCTCAGGAGGGAAAAACTCTTGTAGCACAAGCATGATTTTCTAATTTTGGTCCACAGGAACCAACAATTGAAGGAAAGAAGCAACTCCCAAACCCTGAACTCTAACCTCCAAATTGTGTTATGGCCTATCTGTCCATATGTGCACATGCACACACATACAGCATCACACACAGAATTAACAACAATAATAATAATAATAATAATAATAATCAAAATTCATTAACATTTTAAAATACCCTAAAGATGTTAACAAACCTTGAGTAAATAACTAATGCTTTCAACAAAGTATCAAGCCACTAAACCAACTAACAAAGTTCAGAAACTTTACCATAGGCCAACGTCAAACTTGCTGAAAAGGAAATGAGGAAAACATTCCATTCATAATATGTATTTAAAAATTCTAGGAATATGGTACTGAAGAGATGACTCAGCAGTTAAGAGCACTCACTTTTCTTGAAGACTACCTGGGTCAATTCCCAGCACCCATATGATGATTAACAGTCCTCTGTAACTCCATTTTTGGGGCATCTAACACTCTCTCTTGACCTCCTTGGGCATTGTATGACACACATATGGGCAATACACTCATACACATAAAATAAAAACATGAATAAAATAATTTTTCAATAATGCTGTGAATAAACCTAACCAGGGTGGTGAAATGCCTTTGCAATGAAAACATGGAGATACTGACAAGATTAAATAATCACTTAGAAGATGAAAAGATCTTCTATTCTCATTAAGTAGCAGAATTAATATTATAAAAATGGCTGAATTACTGAAACTGATACACTGGTTCCTTGCAAAATTCCAAACGCATTGCTCACAGAACTAGAAAAAGTATGCTGAAATTCACATCAGAAGTCAAAAGGCGCTGAATGCACAAGAAATCTTGAGTAAAATGAGGAATGCTGAAAATACTACAAGACCTGATCTCAAATATTACAGAGCCATAATATCAAAAATAGAACTGTAGACCACTGAAATAGAATAGAGCACCCATAAAAAATTCAAAATCACAAGTGTCTTAGTTAGCCTCTCCATTGCTGTGATAAAACACTGTGAGCACAACCAAGTTGAGGAGCAAAGGGTTCATTTTATCTTACAACTTCCCAGTCCTAGTTCACCATCGTCGCCAAGGTAGGCACAAAGGTCTGTAACCCTGGGGCAGGAGCCGAAGCACAAATCACAGAGGAAAGCTGCTTACTGGTTTGTTCCTTTGGCCTGTGCTCAACCTGATTTCTTTTTTAATTTTTTTTATTAATTTTATTTATTTCTGTAATGTGTATGAATGTACTGTCTGCATGCAAGTCTGTGCACCCGTGTCGTGCAACGCTGCGGAGTTCAGAAGAGGGTCTCGGATTCCCCTGGAACTGGAGTTCTCCTGGAATTGGAGCTTCAGACGGTTCTCAGCCACCATGTGGGTGCTGGGGATCGAACCCGGGTCCTCTGTAAGAGCGGTCAGCGCTCTTAACCGCTAGGCCATCTCTCCAGTCCTCAACCTGATTTCTTATACAACCCCAGACCACCTGTCCAGGGGCAGCACCAACACAATGTGCTGGGTCTTCCCAATAACTCAACAATCAAGAACATTTCCCACAGACATGTCCATAGGCCAGTTTGATGGAGAAAATACCCCATTGAGTCCTATTTTACCCAGGCGTGTGAGGGGACAACTAAAGCTAACCAGCAAAAAGAACAACATAATTTTAGACTGAACTTTCAAAAGCTATGTTTGAAAAGTATGCCCTCTTCAACAAAATGGCACTTGACAAGGGGAAGAATGAAAATAGATTTATATCTCTAAAAATGTCAATTCAAAATGGACCAAAGTTCTTAATGTAATACCCGAAATTGAAACCAATATGGTGGGTGAGAGAGGAGAGTCCCAGATTCCTCCCAGCAGCCCCAGCAGCTCCTGGTGGTGTCATTCCAGACTCCCTACCCACTAGCTGGGGAATATTTGGGACCCTACTCTCTGCTCCAAGCTAGGCTTCCCTGGCCCCAGACCCAGATATGGACATCTCAAAGCAGCCCTGGAGAATTGGTAGGCGAACCCCACATGATGGTGCATGGTTCAAGCCTGCCTGATTGTTACCTGTCTTGGACCTCTGGAGGAGGTCCTGACTAGCTGGGGAAAAGTTACCTGGTCTCTCCAACACAAAATCAGAAGTGAAAACCTGCAGCCTAGGCCAACCACAATTTCATACCTAATAAGAAGAAAATGGAAGCCCCTGAAGAATACAAGGTAAGTCTTCAATTCAACAATGAAACACTTGAGTTTCACAGTAGAATCACAAACAACAAAAGAAATCCACATGCCAAAATCACAACAACAACAAAAAAATAACATGAAATTCCAAATAATAAATCTCTACTAAATACTAGCAATCTTGTAGAAGACACCTACAATAAGGACCCCTATCCTCTATAAAACTGTTATGTATGTAAAACACTCCACCTCTGGGACTCTCTGCAAAAGTATTGGCTTCATCTTACGTTAATGTATCTCACTCAAGGAAAGTTTATTAGGTAAGAGAGAATATGAAATAAACCTAAGATCTGCTCAGAAAAAATAAATAAATAAATAAGGACCCCTAGACGTAACTCAGGACATGTATCTTTTTTTTTTTAATTTGCTCATTTGTTTTTTTCTCTTTTTATATATTGATGTTTTGTGTATTTCATATATCATTTTTCAATTCAGTTCAGGCATATTCCCCTTTCCCTTCCCCCCACCCCACCCCATCCCAGATCATGCACTTTGCCATAACTGTCCCGCATCTTTCTCTCAGTCTTTTTTCTATGTTTAGGCATTCACATTTTCCTCCATTAATTTTATATTACTCTAAAATATGGATACATTCTCTCCACCCATATACAATAATTACAGAGTCTGAAAATAATTGGTGGGTGGATTCTAGAACCTGTTGAGAGATTCACATTATAACAGCATAGTTGCTTTGAGATACACAGAAATATAACCATAATGTCATTCAGCTTGCCTTTCATCTGGGGGATTTAGTGTTAGCATCCACAAAGAGGGAAACCATTCTCCGTTTGTCTCTCTGGGACTTTATCACCTTACTCAGCATAATGGCTTTGAGCTCCATCCATTTACCTGCAAAGTTCATAATGCCATCATTTTTTTTTGTTTTCATTTTATTTTTCAGTCCTTTTTTTGTTCTCTCCAACTCGAATTGGTACAGTATATGTATATATATACATAATATATATATATATACATACATAAATATACATATATATATACATACATACATACATATATCACTTGAATTGTAGGATTTTTTTTCCTAAAAGATGTCATGTTTTCCTTAAGGAAGTGCTCAAAAGTTCCTCCTTGGCAATCCCAAACACCTACCAATCCTGCACCTTTGTTCCACATGGGGGTCTTTCCCTCCCATGGTCTCCCAAATGAAGTCCAGTAAGCCCACATCCTGTCTCAGTCCCCCTGCACTGGCCTCCATGATACAGCCCAGGTAGTCCAACAATGGCAGTCTGACAAGGCTGACATCCCCTTAGCTGTTTAGTCCACAAGCTGGGTATCTCAGTAGTACCCATCTGGCATTGAAGGTTTGGAGGATTCTTGGAGAGACATGAGTCCTCGGTCCATATTGGAAGGTTACAAATCTGTGTCTCGTGTCTTTGAGGAGTACCAAAAGTGGTGGCAGCCACAGAGTAGATGCACTTGTCAGTAAGAATTGAAGACAGACCAAACCACAGTGCTCTCTCTTTTTTTCTTTTTGTCTCTTTACTAAGATCTCAAGTTCTATGTTTGCAGTACAGTCTCTCTAGTCTTACTGATTATTTATATCTCATTGGACTTTCCTTTTGGATGCTTAAGGCCACACAGCCCAGATTAACCAAGGTTTTTGTACTCTCAAGGTCAGTTGAGCCTCTGATCCTCAGGGGTCTCACGGGTTTTCTTTTTTTGGGGGGTGGAGGGTGGGAGCCCCTTGCTCCTTTCAGCTTATCATTTACCAGTTCCATCCACTCTAGGACAAAATCAGGTCTCGCTAGACTAGGCTTCCTTTTCTGAAGCATGGGTTTAAAAAGGTCTCACTTGTCAATTGTCAACCTTATTTCCTGTACAGCTGCTGTCTGATTAAGAAAGTCTTTTCCTATGCCTGTGTCTTGTAAGTTGCTGCCAACTTTTTCTTCTATCACCTTCAGAGTCTTGGGCTTCACACTGAGGTCTTTGATCCATCTGGAGTGGATTTTTGTACAAGGTGAGAGGTAGGGGTTTAATTTTATTCTTCTACAAGTGGTGATCCAGTTTTGCCAACATCATTTGCTGAAGATGCTGTCTTTCCTCCATTGAGTCTTTTTGGCTTTCTTATCAAATCCGAGGTGGCTGAATTTGTATGTGCTCAAGTTTGGATCTTCAGTTTTGTTCCATTGGTCTACAGTTCTGTTTTTGTGCCAATACCAAGCTGTTTTTATGACTATAGCCCTGTAGTACACCTGTGCCCCTTTTCTAAGCCTAGAGAACAATCTGCAGAAGAGGGGGCATGGTAGAATGTAAGGGCTGTGATTGGGGTGAATGGTGAAACTACAGCAATATAATCTGGACACTTATTTGATCAACTTGATTGAACATACAATCCCTCCTAGCTGGATGGTGGGACCCTAGGGCTGTGTGGGTTTGGGCACAACTGCTTGCAAATTGGTTTTATGTGAAGGATGCTTGTACTCATAAATTATTACTTATTGTTAAGAAATGAGAAAAAAAAAGAAGCAATAAAAAAAGTTCCTCCTGCGTTGCTGTTTTCACTCAGCTTTGCTTTGGCTGTTCGGGGTCTTTTGTTGTTCCATAACAATTTAAGAATTTTTTTTTCCAAGCCTGTGAAGAATGTCCTTAGGATTTTAATTGGAATTATGTTGAATCAGTATATTAGTTTGGGTAGAATGGACATTTTTACTATATTATTTCTTCCAATCCGTGAGAGTGGGAGGACTTTCCATCTTCTGATGTCTTCCTCAATCTCCTTCAGGAGTTCATAATTTTTGTTGTAGAGACCTTTGGGGTTTTTGGTTAGATTTGTACCCAGGTAATTTGTTGTTTTTGAGGCTATTGTGATTGGGAATGTCTCCTTGTATTCCTTCTTTAGTTGCTTGTTGTTGGTCTGAAGAAAGGGTACTGATTTTTCTAGGTTGATTTTGTATCATGCCACTTTACTGAAACTCTTAATCGTTTCTAGGAGTTTTCTGGTGGAGTTTTAAACATCCTTTAGGTAAACTATCATATTGTCCACAAAAAGGGATAGTTTTGCTTCCTGTTTTCCAATTATTATTCATTTAATTTCCTTTTCTTGCCTTATTGCCCTAGCCAGCATTTCAAGCACTATACTGAAGAGGAGTGGCAACAAGGGGTAGCCTTGTTGGGTTCCTACCTTTATGAGGAATCCTTCTAACTTTTCTCCGTTTACAATGATGCTGGCTGTGGGTCTCTTATATAATGGCTTTGATTATGTTGAGGAATGATCCTTGCAGTCCAATTCCCTCTAGTACTTTAATCATGAAGGGATGCTGGATTTTGTCAAAGGCTTTTTCTGCATCTATTGAGATGATCATGTGGTTTTTGTCCTTCAGTCCTTCAATGTGTTTTATGATATTTACTGATTTTCATGTGTTGAAACATCCCTGCATCTCTGGTATGAGGTATGAATCCAACTTGATCACGGTGAATGATTTTTTTTTTTTTTGATGTGGGTCTGTATATAGTTTGCAAGTATTTTGTTGAGAATCTTTGCATCTGAGTTCATTAATGAGATGGGTCTGTAGTTCTCTTTTTTGGTTGCATCCTTGAATAGTTTTGGTATTAGAGTGATGCAGGTTTCATAGAAGGAATTTGGGAGCTTTCCCTCTGCTTGTATCTTTCTGAGCAGTTTGAGTAATACTGGTTGTAAGTCCTCTTTAAATGTTTTATAGAATGCTGCTGTGAAACCATCTGGGCCTGGACATTTTTTAATTGGGAAATCTCTTATTATATTTTCAATTTCTTCATATATTATGGGTCTGTTTAAGCTGTCAATCTCTTCTTGGTTTAGCTTTGGTGATTTCCCGGATTGCACATATTCATCCATTTCACTTAGGTTTTCAAATTTAGTAGCGTATACATTTTTGAAGTATTCTCATATGATTGTCTGGATCTTTTCATTGTCTGTTGTGATATTTTCCATTTCATCATGGATTTTATTCATTTGGAGTTATTACTTTTTTCTTTTGGGTAACTGGGCTAGGGGGTCTGTCAATCTTGTTTATTCTCTCAAAGAACCAACTTTTGGATTCATTGATTTTTTTGTATTGTTTTCTTTGTTTCTATTTCATTAATTTCTGCTTTTGTTATTTCTTTCTGTCTATTACATTTAGGGTTTTTTTGTTCTTGCCTTTCAAGTGTTTTTAGCTGCAGTGTTAGCTCATTTATCTGTGCTCTTTCTGTTTTTTTTAATGTGGGCACCCAAGGCTATAAATTTCCCTCTTAGGAGTGCTTTTAAATTATCCCATAGGTTTTGTTGTGTTGTACTGTCCTTGTCATTTAGTTCCAGGAATGCTTTTATTTCTTTCTTTATTTCCTCCTTGACCCATTCATTATTCAGGAGTGTGTTGTTTAGTCTCCATGTGTTTGTGTCGGTAGCAGGGCTTATCCTGGTGTTGATACTGAGCTTTATTGCACTATGGTCTAATAGAATGCATGTAATTATTTCATTTTTTTATTTGTTCAGGTTTGTTTCTGTGTCCAAGTATGTGGTTGATTTTAGAGAATATTCCGTGTGTGATGAGTAGAAAGTATATTCGCTGGGGCTTGGGTGGAATATTTGGAAGATGTCTGTGAGGTCCTTTTCCTGTATTGTCAGGTGTCTCTCTGTTTATTCTTTGCCCAGTTGATCTGTCCAAAGGACTCAGGGGATATTGAAGCCCCCTACTATGAGTGTGCTGGGGTTAATCTGTGTCTTTATGTCCTGTAGAGTTGTATTCATAAAGGTCAGTGCACTGGAGTTGGGTGCACATATATTCATGATTGCGAAGGCTTCATGTTTAATTTTCCCTTTGATAAGGATGTAATGGCCCTCTTTGTCTCTTCTAATTGCTTCTACTTTGAAGTCTGTTTTGTCTGATATTAAAATAGCAACTCCTGCTTACTTTTTGGTACCATTTGCTTGGAATATTTTTTTTCCATCCTTTCACTTTAAGTTGGTGCCTATTCTTGAGGGTGAGATGAGTTTCTTGTAGACAGCATATCAATGGATTCTGTTTCCTAATCCATCATCCCAGTCTATGACTTATGATTCGGGAGTTTAGTCCAATAAAATTTAAGGTTATAATTGAGAGGTGTGTGTTGCTTCCTTTCACCTTATCATCCATTTGAGTTTTTTCTCAAGGATTCTACTGCTGCATTTCTGCTTTTAATTAATTTCTCTCTCAAGATGCCTAGAGGTGCTTGCTCCCCTCCTCTGTCCTTTGAAATGCTTTGAGTATTCTTTGAAAGGCTGGTTTTTCAGACATGTATTCATTCATGTTGTTTATGTCATGGAAGATTTTTTCTTTCCTTCAACTAGAATCAACATTTTTGCTGGGAATAGCAACCTGGGTTGGCATTTATAGTTGGTTAGCACTGGGAATTCTTTGGTCCACATTCTGCTTGCTTTCATAGTTTGTGCTGAAAAGTCACCTGTAATTCTGATAGGTTTCCCCTTATATGTAACTTGTTTTTCTTTTGTGGCTTTCAGAATTTTGTCTTTGTTTTGGGCGTCTATCATTTTAACTACGATATGGCAGGGGCAGTTTCTTTTCTGGTCTAATCTATTTGGTGTTCTATGTGCTTCTTGTATTTGTATGGGTTTGTCTTTTTTTAATTTGGGGAAATTGTCATCTATTATTCTGTTGACAATCTGATTAATAGAATTCTCTTGGGATTCTTCTCCTTCCTCTATCCCTTTGATGCAGAGGTTTGATCTTTTCATAGTATCCCACATTTCTTGGTTGTTCCACTCTTGTGCATTTTTAAATTTTTCGTAGTCTTTACTTGAGCTTTTTAGTTGTTCTGTATTATCTTCTAGGTCTGATATTCTTTTTTTTCTGCTTCTTCCATTCTGTTTCTGAGGCTTTTCCCATTCTTTCCTTTTGATTGGATGCCTGTTCGATTTCCTTTTTCATTTCTTCCTGTGCTTTCTTTACTATTTCTACTTCCTCTTGGAGTTTCTCAATCTTTTCTTGTAGCTCCTTGTTTCACTCGTTGGTTTCCTTTTTTCATTTCAGCATTGGATCTTTTCAGTGTTTCCACTTCCTTCTGGAGTTTGTCATTTTTTGCTCTAGATCTTTCCAGAGTCTGTCATTTTCTCCTTTTAGTTCATTCCAAAGTTTGTCCTTGTCTCCCTCTAGGTCCTTTCTGAGTTTTTCATTCTTTCCCCTTAGTTCTATGACTTCTTTGAATATATCTGTGATTGTTATTCTACAATTTGTGACCTGGGAAACCTCTAGGGAGATATTATTGTAGGAGTGTTCCAGAGGCTCCATAGAGTTTGATGTGGAGTTATTCTGCACTTTTCCCATATTGTTCTTTCATTGTGCTCTCAGCATGTGGTTTGCCTTTTGCCTGTATGCTGATGCAAATCTTGAATGTCTCTTCACCTGGTTGAAGGATTGTTTTCCTTGATTCCTTCAGGTGCCTTCATTGTATTTTCCTTGTGTATGGAGTGTTGGCTTGTCTAGGTTTCAGGCTTTTAATTTTGGTTATATATTGGGAGGTGTAGTTCACTCCTCCCTTTCTGTTCAGGAGGAACTGGGCAAGTAACAATCCAGATGACACCTTCTGAGCACTGTACTTCCTCTGCTTTCAGTCCCTCTGCTACCCGAGCCCCATGAGCATAGCCCAAATCTCAGCTCCCCAGCTCCCAGAAACCTCTGGTCTGGACCAAAACTGTTGGTCTGCACAGCTGCAGCTGCTTGGCACCAACTCCAGGACATGTATCTTAAAAGGACCATCATAAACATGAACAAAGAATTCAAGGAATTTAAAGAACACATGTATAAACAAATCAAAGAATTAAAAAGAAGATAGTGATAAACTAAAAGTAGACAATGATAAACTTCAGAATGAATTTATAAAATATATGGAAATACTGAATAAAATTCAGGCTGAAATAAAAAGGAAATTTAACACTCAACCAGCCATCTGGAAGGATGGGAGAAAGCCCCAGTAACAGAATGAATGAAATAGAAAATAGAATATCAAAACTGGAAGATAACATGGACTACTCAAGAAAATATTATGAAAACTTTAAAAAAATACATAGGAATGAAATAATCAGGAAATGTGGGACACCATGAAAAGACCAAACCTATGCAGCATAGGTATAGAGGCAGGATAAGAATCTCAGGGTAATGGTACTGACCAGATTTTCAACAGGATCATAGAACAAAATTTCCCCAAATTGAGGAGAAACATACCAATACAAATTCACAAAGCACACAGAACATAGAATAGACAGGACCAAAGCATGGGTTTCCCATGCCATAGTAAAAACAGTACATGTTCAAAACAAAGAGAGACCAGTAAAAGCAGCAAAAGAACAGCAACAAGTCACAAATAAAGGGAAACCCATCAGAATTAGAGCTGATTTTTCAGTTCAAACAATAAAAGCCAGAAGAGTTTGGACCAAAGCATTCCCAATTCTATATGACTATAGATGTCAACCCTGAATACTTTACCCAGCAAAAATGTCTATTATAGTTGAAGGAGAAATAAAAATCTTTCATGACATAAATAAGCTGAAAGAATTCATGGCCAGAAGATGAGTGCTTCATAAAATACTTGAAGCAATATAAAGTGCAGAAGAAAGGAATGACTATACCCAAGTGGTAACAGAAAGTAGTTAATGAAGTTATAACTGTGAAAATATAAACCTAGACCAAAAATGCAAACAGAAACTAGCATGACAGGAAGCAATAAATATTAATGGACCAATCTAACCAATCAAATGACACATAGTAGTAGAATGGTTGAAGAAATCAAATCCATCTTTTTGTTGTTTGCAAGACACTCATCTCACCTTCAAGGACAGGCATTATCTTAAGGTGAAAGGGTGGCAAAAAATACACCAGCAAATTGTACTAAGAAGCAAGCAAGAATTTCTATTCTAATATCAAACAAAATAAACTTCAAATTAAAACTAGTCAGAAGAGACAAAGATCATCATTTCATTCTTCTCAAGGAAAAATTAACCAAGAAGATATCAGAATCATGAATATATACTCACCAAACTCTGGTGCACCAAACTTTATAAAGAGAAATCCATAGGAATTTAAGGTACAGATTAATCCCAACACACAAATAGTAGGGGATGTCCATACCCCAATGTGTTCATTACACAGGTCAACTGGACAAAGAATAAACAGAGTGACATCTGAACTGAACAATGTGATACATCAAATGGACCTAACAGACATCTACCAAATATTGTACCTAAACACGAAAGAATATTGTTTTTATTCAGCACCCCATGGAACTTTCTCCAAAACAGACCACATACTGGGTCTCAGAACAAACCTCAGCAAATACAAAAACAAAACAAAACAAAACTGGAATAATTCCATGTGTTCCGTCAGATTGCAATGCAAGGAAGCTTAATATCAATACCAGAAGAAGCCCTAGTATCTACACAAACTCATGGAGATTAACAACACAGTCCTGAATAATGAATGGGTCAAAGAAGAAATTAAGAAAGAAATAAAACTATTCCTGGAATTAAGTGAAAGGGACAATACAACAAAACCAGTCACTGTTTTACAGGACACTGTAAAACCAGTCCTAAGAGAGAAATTTAAAGCTCTAAGTACCTACATTAAAAAAAATAAATAAACAGAGGGGCTGGAGAGATGGCCTAGCAGTTAAGAGCACCGACCACTCTTACAGAGGACCCGGGTTCAATCCCCAGCACCCACATGGTGGCCGAGAACCTTCTGAAACTCCAATTCCAGGAGAACTCCAGTTCCAGGGGAATCCGACACCCTCTTCTGACCTCCGCGGCATTGCACGACACAGGTGCACAGACCTGCATGCAGACAATACAGTGATACACATACAGAAATAAATAAAAATTAAAAAAAATAAAATAAACAGAAAGATCACAAATAAAGGACCTAACACTGCAACTCAAAACACTTGCCAGACAACAACAAATGTATCCCAAATCCACCAGACAAGAAGAAATAAAAAAAATATCATAGTGAAGATTCATGAAATCGAAGCAACAACAACAGCAGCAGCAGCAGCAGCAGCAGCAGCAAACCAATGCAAAGAATCAATGATTCCAAGAGCTGGTTCATTGAAAGGATACAGAAGATAGACATGCCTTTAGCTCAATTAACCAAAAGAAAGAAAGAGTGATTCTAAATCAAAATAGATGAAAGGGGAAACATCACAACAGATAACAAAAAGATCCAGAATATTATACTAGAATAATTTAAAAACCTATACTCTATTAAATCTGAAAACCTAAGAGAAATGAATGAATATCTAAAATCATGGAAATCACCAAAGCCTAACCAATAAGAGATCAGCAGCTGAATCAGACGCATAATATTTAAAAGAAATTGAGACAGTAATACAAAACCTCCCAACTGAAAATGTCCAGGCACCAATGAGTTTATGGCAGAATTCTACCAGATATTTAAAGAAAACCTACAACCATTATTACTCCAGTTATTCAAAAAGATAGAAACAGAAGGAAATCTACCAAATTCTTTCTATGAAGACAACTTGCATCTAATACCAAAACCAGGCAAAGCTACAACCAAAAAAGAAAACTATAGACCCATATCCTTAATGCATATAGATACAAAAATTCTCAAGAAAAAACTTGGAAACCACATACAAGCACACATCAAAATGTGGATGCACCATGATCAAGTCAGATTTATTCCAGAGATGCAGGTATGGTTTGACATATGTAAACCAACAAATGTTATAAATCATAGAAATGGGATTAAGCTACAGCGCTATAACATGTTGCTAGTGCATAACTGGGGCTGCCTGCCCAGCACGGACAGCCCTTTTAAACACCAGCTACAGGTAAATAAAAAAGAAAAAAAAAAAAAAAAAAAAAAAAAAAAAAAAAAAGAAATGGACTCAAAGACAAAACCACGTGGTTATCTCAATCCATGCAGAAAAGTCCTTTGATAAAATGCAACATGCCTTTATGTTTAAAGTGCTAGAGGAAATTGGACTGGAGAGAACATACCTCAACATAATTACAGCTATATACAACAAACCCACAGCCAACATCTTTCTAAATGGAGGAATACTAGAAGCATTATCCCTAAAGTCAGAAACCTGGCAAGGCTGCCCACTGTCTCCACTTTTCAATATAATGCTTGAAATTCTTGCTGGAGCAAGAACACAAGAGAATGAAATTAAAGGAATTCTAAATGGAAAAGTAGAGGTCAAACTATCACCTTTTGCAGATGACATGATATTATTCATAAAGAATGCCAGAAATTTCACCAGAAAAATCCTAGAAATGATTAATAGTTTCAGTAAAGAGGCAGGTTGCAAAATTATTCTACAAAATCAGTAGTCTTTCTGTGTGGCAATAACAAGCAATTGGAGGAGTACTTGGAAACCCTCCCATTCACAATAGCTTCAAAAATATCTTGGAATAAACCTGATCAAAGACATTAAAGATCTCTACAGTGAAAACATTGTTAGTAACTAAGGAAATGGAAATGAAAACCACTTTAATATTTCATCTTACCCCAGTAAGACAGTCTATGGCGAAGAAAACAAATGATACCAAATGCTGGAGAGGATGTGAAGAAAAGAACACTCATTCACTTCTGGTGGGATTGCAAACTAAGACAATCCCTATAAAAAGCAGTGTGGAGAACTCATTTTAGCCTAAAAGACTAAAAATGAACCCAACATTTGCCCCAGTCAAACCATACCTGGATGTATACCCAAAGGATCCATCGTATAGCTGAGATACGTGCACAAGTATATTGCCACTCTTTTCACAACAGCGAAGGCCTGGATAAAACCCGAGTGTCCCTCAACTGATAAGTGGATAGTGAAAATGTTGCACATTTACACAGTGAAGTTCTATGCAGCAGTAAAGAAAGATGACATCATGAAACTTGCAGGTAAAAGGATGGAACTAGAAGTTGTTATGTTAAGTGGAGTAACAAGGTGTCAGAAAAACAAACATTTGTTGTCCCTCATTAGTGGATCCTAGCTCCAAATCCTTATATGTAACTCAAAGTGGGTAAAACCAATACCACATTGACTGATAGTGCTATATATATAGTTTGAAGTTTATGTCTCTGCTTTCCTCAGTTCTAAGATTTATGAGAAATAGTAAATCTCTTTTTAAAAAGTATATCAAAACATACATCAACTTGCAATGTAATTTAAGAATATAAAGTTATGTTTCTTCTTAACTACATGTAACTTTGCTGATAAATTGAATCCCTAAACGGGTTTTGGAATTTACCTATAGTTTATTTTCAGACTTTGTCATTTTGGTATATTGAGTGGAGTGTATATATGCACATTTTAGAGTGATGTGAAATTAAAGGGGAAAAATGACTTGTTCAAAGAACTGACCAAAACAATAAACTTCTGCTTCAAAAAGGTAAAAAACAAAAGCCTGAAAAAAAGATGCAAGGTAGGACTTAACATATATGGCAGAATGCATGACTTCTGGTGGGAGTCATGGATGCAAGAACAGGTCTAAATTTGATTAAGAAATGTTGTTTTATTGAGCATAAAAAATTAAGGAAAATAAGAAACCAATAATGGAAAAGTAGAATAAACACATCAAGATACAGGCATAAGAATTTTTTTTTCTACAGAGGATTCTAAGAGCACAGAAAATAATTATAAGAATTGACAATGGTATTACATTAACATTTTTTAAAGCTTTGTACAACCAAGGAAGCAATTGTTTGATTAAGGAGATAGCATGTCAGGTTGGTGGTGCACACCTTTATTCCCAGCACTCCAGAGGCAGAAGCAAGTGGATCTCTCTCAGTTCGAGGCCAGCCTGGTCTACATAGAGAGCTCCAGGCAAGCTGGGACTAAAGGGAGACCCTGTCTCAAAAAGACAAAAGGAAAAAAAAAGGGAGATAGCTCATAGAATGGAAAAATATTATTTTCCTATTCTACATCAGATGGAAGATAACTTGCAATATATATAGAACTGAAAAAATTTTAACACTAAAACACCCAAATCATCCAGTTAGTATATGAGCTAGTGAGGGAAAAGACAGTTCTCCAAAGAAGAAATATAAATGACCAATAAATATTTGAAATATTGGTCAACATCTTTAGTCACCAGGAAATGCAAGTTAAATCTGCTTTGAGATTCTTTGACATTCTTGTCAGAATGACTACCATGAAGAAGATAATGTCTGCAAGGATGTAGAGAGAGTTCCATGCACATTGATGGTGGGAATGTAAACTTGTGCAGCCCCAGTGATTTTCAGTGTGAAGGTTACTCAGAAAACTAACGAATGAACTATCATATGGCACAGCTATCCCATTCACGGATCTGTACCCAAAGACCTCTAAGTCAGTATCCCACAGAAATACTTACAGGTGTGTTTTGATTGTTGTCCTATTCACAAAAGCTAAGAAGTGGAACAAGCTCAATATACATCAAGACATGAATAGATAAAACATGGTTCATATATGAAATGAGATTTTGTTCAAGCATAAACACAATAAAATAATTTGCAAGAAAATGCATAGACAAGATTATTCCATTAAGTAAAATAAGTGAGGCAATGAAAGACAGACACCAGATGTTTTTCTCCCATTTGTGGAATCTAGAATGTGTGTGTGTGTGTGTGTGTGTGTGTGTGTGTGTGTGTGTCTGTGTGTGTGTGTGTGTGCGTTAATGGTCTGAAGTTAATTCAGGAATCTTCCTTTCTCATTCTCTAGATTACTTCTTGAGCTAGTCTCTCCCAGAACCTAGACTTCTCCGATATTCTAGACCAGCTGATCACTGACCTATGGTAATTCAACTACTCCATGAATCTTCTGCTCAGGGTTTACGTATGTGCCCCACACTGGTTTTTCTGTAGGTGCTGGGGATCAGAACCCAGATCCTCCTGTGAACATCAGGTATTTGCTGCACTGAACCATCTCCCCAGCCCTATGCTATCACATAGCAAATGCAGAATTTATTGTAACATGTAAAGATGGAATGAACAAAATAACATTTAATTTAGTAGAATTAAAACAGTGGGACTCTTTTTCCATTTAAGACATTATTCAAGCCCAGCATGGTGGTGCATGCCTCTAGTCCCAGCACTCATGAGGCAGAGGCAGGCAGATCTCTGTGAGTTCAAGGCCAGCCTGGTCTACATAGTGAGTTCCAGGACAGCTTAGCTACGGGGAGACCCTGTCTCAAAAAAAAAAAAAAAACCTTAATCCTAGCACTTGGGAGGCAGAGGCAGGCGGATCTTTGTGAGTTCAAGGCCAGCCTGGTCTACAGAGTGAGTTCCAGGTCAGCTGGGGTTACAGGGAGACCCTGTCTCAAAAACACCAAAAAAAAAAAAAAAACACAAACAAAAGACATTATTCAGTCTACAACTTTGCTTTTATTAAAGTTTCCTTCTTTTAATTATTTGCTGCTTTTACTTTTCACTATTCTTATTTGATATTTTACCATAGTATACCTGCTACTAAATGCCTATTCCAATTTCAAAACTGCTTCTTCTGCACCAAAATTTACAGTAAGACTGAGAACCAAGAATTATCTTCAGAAGCTTTTGTTTTATTTATTTAGAAGGGTTTGGGCAACCTAAATACATAGGAGGCATATTATTACTGTTTCAAGAATAAAAGTGATTGATATTACAATTTGTATTAGATGTCTCCTTATGTCTTCCTCATATGACTGTCAATTAGAAATAAATGGTATTCAGCAATTCTCTTGAGGATTATGAACAAGGGAATCAACTTTCCCAAAATTAATATTCAAATCTATGTGTCTTAAGGTAACCTTCTTCCACGGATTTATTTGTTATCCTTTCTTCATTCAATATGGAAGGAATTATTTGTGATATCTAAATTGTTTTACTAATCCAAGATAATGAAGCTGAGACTATTTTAAATAACAGTGATATATTACTCTCTTGTGATGAATCATATAAGTGATTTTTTTTTAAAAATTCACCTACACTAGATTTGTAGTTGTGTTTACTTACTTTACAAGTATCCACATACCATCAATATTTCTATGTTTTTCAAATTCAGGAAATAAAATTGCAGTCTCACAGAGGCTGTTATAGCTGTGTAGGAAGAGCATAATTGATTAGTAATTGATATGCAGTTTGTGGAGTGTCTTTCCACCCCATTTGCATCTCATTGCCAAGGCTGGATAATGCTCTCCGGCTGGACCCACTCACTTGCCCTCTCTCTGCTAACATCTCTTTCCCTAATTTCTTTGATTTGACTTGACAACCCTCTCTTTTCAGGATGAACTGGATGATTTAACATATCTCTCTCTTTATATTTATTTCACTTTGGCAGCGAACGTTAGTTACGGCTTGCTATAAGTCACTTCCCAAAGTGTTAATATCCACTGTAAATTTTGACAGATGGTAGGCACTGGTTGTTATCAATCACAGGGGAGTAATTGATGCTGATTGAATTAAATAAATGTGGTGTTTACAGAGCCATGACCTTGTCAATCAACCTGAGTACAACAAATCTATGAGATCTGTGGAAACTGAGGACAAAGAAGGTCACAGTACATTAATTTAGAGAAACTAAAAATAGACTTTGTCTTTGAAAATGATTTCCTTTGCAATATGGGATAGTGCAAACTATCCTCAGTGGAACTACTGGCTAAATGAAGATTTGGGGTCCTATTTATCTGGAAAGAAGGCTTGCTACATTTCGCATTGTGTGAATAAACACTGTATCAAAGCAAAGCCTGGACAGATTAAATCAAGACTTTAGCAGCCACAGGGTCTGAAATCACTTTTCTGACCCATTCTTTGTGCCAAGACCAATAAATTTATTTTTAATACAAAACCTGACAAAATTACATAAAGTTTGCTTCAAAATTCAAATTTTGGGGGATGGAGAGATGACTTGGTTGGTAAAATGCTTGCCTCACAAACATGAGGTCTGCCTGCAGAGCCCCAACATGCACATGAAAACCAAAGCACACAAGTATACTCGTCAAATCTCAGAATGCACACATGGGGAGAGGAGGCCTGCTCCTTGATGGCCACTTACTCTAGCTTTATCAGTGCATTCCAAGTACAGAGAGAGACCAGGTATCAAGAAAAGAATAATAAAATGGAGCAAAATTAAAGATTATAACCAATGTCAACCTTTGGCTTCACATGTACACACGTGTGCACACACATGAACATTTAAGTGTAAAAACTCAAATCAAGCTTATATTAATGTGTATCAATAAATGGCAAAGCTACAATGCCCAGTCCTGAATGCAGCGTCCAAATATGAGAAGTGAAATTTACATCAATTGTTTACTAAATCAGTATTGATTTACCCAGCAATCAGTTCTTTGATTTAGAAATCCTTATCCCTCCACTGACAAGTTAATACTGAGCCGTTGCTTCTCCACGATGATGTGTGTAGTAGAAGGAGGATGGCCCCAGGATAATGTGAGGAATCGAACCATTCTGCATTGCTCCTCCACCTTATTCATTATGAAGGTTCTCTCACATAGCTCAGCAATACGGCTGCCTCCACTTATGACATGAGAATTATGGGCAAGCTGCTACTCTGGACAGGACTTGTGCTCAGGGGATCTAGATTCTGATCCTCACACTTGTGTGGGAAACATTTAACCACCTCCTTAGTGCCGGATAGTAAGTTTAGATATTCCTAATATACTGAAAAATGTTAACATTCTTTATTTGACATAAGGCATTTAATCACTAGCTAATACTAGGAGAAAATCATTTTCCATTTGTTGTTTCTACCAGACCCAGGGAAATATCCTTTTGTTTTGACTTTTTAGCCATTAAATACGTCCTCAGTGCTATAAACAACAGGCTATTTGTTAAATATATCTGTTTTCCATATGGCATCATTGCTGGTGTGATCATTTTGTCCACACAGGAATTAATCATTATTCTATTTAAGGTTATAAGTCTGTATCATCTTTTTTTTTTCTTCTGTACTCTGCAGGCACCTGCAGACTTGTGCACACATACACACACACACACATATTATATATATATATATATATATAATATATATAATCCTCAGCTTTGGGATAATTTAAAAAATTGTTGTTACTTGAGTTTTATAATAGCATTAGCATATAGAAGTCTCATTTTTAGCAATGAATGTAGTGGGAATTTTTTGTATATATTATTTTCAGCCTAACCAACAATTAATCAAAGATTATCTAGTTGAAATTTTTCTGTAAACAGAATAAGAAACTAAGTCTCAGAAAATTTGAACATATCAGACTGGGGAGCTGTTTCAGCATGCAATGTGTTTGTCTTGCAACCATGAAGACCTAATTTTATCCCCAGAGCTCACATACAGGAGGTAATATGCTCATAATTCCAGCAGTATGGAGGCAGAGGCAGGCAGATCCCTGGGGCTTGCTGGCTAGCCAGCTTAGACAAGCTGTGCACTCCATATTCAGTAAGAGACTGTCTCAAAAACAGTAAAGCAAGATGTAACTGAAGAAGACAACTGTTGACATACTCTGATCTCTAATCTCATGAGCATTTGTGTGCAGGCACCCACAAGTATTCATACACACAAGAACACATAGATAGAGCATGTTGCTCAAGTCCAAATGACAGATGAACTAGAAAGGCAATGTTAGTTTTATTAACCTCTGTGTTCAGAACCAAGTTTTTAAATCTTCATGGTTTGATTTCTGTATCTGATAATTTAGATATACTGAATTGTCCATGCAAGTTATAGTCAATTAGTAGGAATAATATGACTGAAGATGAAATATTTCAGTCAATATTATGGTCACTTCTTTCCTTTTGGGTGTATGTTTACAGGTCTGTATACCAGAGTCCAGCCTCATTCCTAGGGACATTTACCTTTTTGTGGTTTTACATGATTTTTATGGTCTTTTTCAGACAGGGTCTTTCTATATCCCCACCCACAGACAGAGTGGAACTTGCTATATAGACCACGTTGGTTTCAGTTTTATATATCTGCCTGCCTCTTTCTCCAAGTTGTGGGATTAAAGGTGTGTGCCACCATATATGGCCTTACCTTGTTTTATAGACAGGATCTCCCACTAGTCTGGAACTTTTAGGCTGAAAGGGAAGGCCATTGAGCTCCAGGGATCCTGTCTCTACCTCCTTAGCACTGGAGATATAGGCCTCTCCAATTGTGCCTGGCTGCATTTCATGTGAGTTCTAGGGTATTGAACTCGGCTCTTCTTGCTTATGTGACAAGAATTTCACTGACTGAGCTCACCTGCTAGACCATGAACTATTATAGAAAATGTGGAAAAGGATGAGCATGGATGTGCATATCTACAATCCAAGTACTTGGGAGGCTGAAGCGGAAGAATCAGGGCCAGTCTTAGCTAAGGAAATCATTCAAAGCCAATCTGGGCTACTTGAGACCTTATCTCAAAAAATAAAAACAAAAGCAAAAACAAAAGTTGGGGTATGTGAATATGGTATATCTTTATAAGAAAGAGCATTTTCTGATATATATATATATATATATACTATTGTAATATACATATATATCTTATATGTAATATATATATATATATATATATATATATATATTACAATTTTT
>VZQC01001663.1:1508514-1653726 GCA_009823505.1 Rhizomys pruinosus
CACAATAGCAAGGAGCAACCCAAATGCCCCTCAACTGATGAGCGGATAGAGAAAATGTGGTACATCTACACAATGGAGTTCTATGCAGCAGTAAAGAAAGATGACATCATGAGCTTTGCAGGAAAATGGCTGGAGCTAGAGGACATCATGCTGAATGAAGTAACACAGTGCCAGAAAAACAAACGACGAATGGTATCCTTCATCTGTGGATGCTAGTGCCAATTACCTAGTTGTAAGTATTTCTTGTGCAGGGCCCCTTGAGTTTTTGTCCAAGCAGCTGTGAGTGATGCATGTTGGAAACAACAACAACAACAACAACAGAAAGGACTGCATCAAAGAACTGACTGAAACTGAACTTCTACTCAAAACAGTCATCTTTAACATGGAGAATATTTAGAAAGAGTGAGAAAGAGGTGAAAAGCATGTTTGGCAGAATGCATGAGCTCTGGTGGGGTGGAGGGATAGGGTGGGGGACACGGGTCTAGATTTGATAAAAAATATATAAATAAATAAATTTAAATAATGTTAAAAAATAAAACAACTAAAATCACTGGCAAAGAAGGAAGTTGAGTTGAGGAATTTTCAACAAAACAGAGCTGTTGCCTTGTCAGGCTTTTTAATGGAAATTGAAGGTGGAGGGCCAAGTTCCATGTGGATTTTGCCATCTCTGGGTGCAAGTTGCTGGGCTGAAAGAGAAAGGTACCTGAATGAGTCAGGAAAATGAAGTCATTCAGCAGCCATTACTCATGATTTCTTCTTAAGATTTGTATTTGAAATCCTGCTTTATCTATACTCAATGATCAATGTAAGCTGTAAAGCTTTTCCTCTCCATGTTGACTCAGAACGTTTTTTATTACAGCAAAAGAAATAAAACTCCAGATTGAAATGACCAACTTAAAAAAAAATTCAAAAAAAAGAAACAAAACACATCTTTTTTTTTTTCTTGACTCCAAGTAACTTATCTCCCCTTTAAAGATAGATATTATTCCAAGGTGAAAAGAAGGTAAAAAAAAAAATAATACAAGTAAATGGCACTAAGAAATGAGGAGTCTCTATGTTAATAATACTAGATAAATGGAATTCAGGGCCTTTGGTTGTGTTTTGCATATGGGATGTTTGATCATGGGGTAGGCTATTTTGGGGACAGGTTGATGGGCTTTTTGCCAGGCCTATGTGGTGCATTTCTGGAGCCTGCCCCAGGACTTGTGGGGTCGCTTTGAGGTTTTTGTTTTGCGGTGATATGTTTGGGGGAACTGCCCCATTCAGCTGGATGGGTGTGCGTAATGCAGAGTTTACTGGAGGATGGGATACTTGTACTGGATTGAAGAGGTTAAATGTTTCAAGAATGGAATGGTGTGGACATTGGGGCCAGTTTGCTGGTGGTCTAGATAGGCTTGTAGCCTCGCAGGGTTGTGGTTGGTTTTCCGTCCATTCCTGGCCTTGTGCTGGACTTCCAGTTGTAGATTAGGATTAAAAAGGCATAGACATTGACTACTGAAAGATATTTTTTGGTCTCTGTCTATTATGCAAGTGTTACTTTTGATATCTGTTCTGCCAATATCAAGATAACTTGACTCAGGAAAAGGTAGGTTTACCTCATTGAACTAGTGGCACGCACTCCAGAAGGAGACAGTTTGGATGGACTTGGGTAATTTTTTCAGCTTAATTCTGGTTAACAGCAACTAAGTGGAAATTCATATCCTGATTATCAAAAGGCCTGAAAAGCTGATCCTGAGTCCAGACATTATGGCCAAGTGAACAGAAGGAAAAACCTAATAAACGGACTCTGTGAAACCCATGGTCAAGAAACTCTAACGGAATTTTAAGTTGGACAGTAGAATTCACTTGTTCGTACTTCTTCTAGTCCCCTGCCTAGGGGGACTCAATGATCAATGTAAGCTGTAAAGCCTTTCCTCTCCATGTTGATTCAGGATGTTTTTTATTACAGCAAAAGAAATAAAACTCCAGATTGAAATGACCTAACTACTCTGGCTTCATTTAGCTTTCACAGCCATTGGTCAAGTATTTTTTTCTCTATATAGTTATGCTTGGCGGTCTTTTATATTGACCTTCTGAATGGGGAACACCCCAGTTGCCACATCCAGAATCCTTTTTCAGCATGGAAGGTACCAGATTGGTCCATGTACAGATTCTCTTCTGGTGATTGACATAACTTTTTGGAGGGTTACATAACTAAACAGGAGCTAGAAATTGACTAGCCAATTTAGGGGTGAGACCCCCCAAAATTAACCAGACTCTTTCTTAGCTGAGAACTCAGCACTTCCTGGACTATCCAGTAAATAGCCCTGAAAGAGCAGGAAAAGAAGAAAGAAAAGAAAGAAGAGAAAAAGAAGAAGTACATTCCAAGCCCTGCAGATTGATTATTTCACCAGACTTAGAAATGGGAATTTGTCCCTCCTTTTTTATTCTTTTTAAATTTGTTTTGTCATTTTGTATTGTTTCTGTCTTCCTCTGAAAAAAAAATCTGAAAGAAAACTGATTTGACTCATCTATATCATGTCTAAGCATATGTTCTAAGATGTCTACGTCTTATCAAAAAGACACTTGCCATCCATGTGCTGCTCTAATGCACCATTGCTCGGAAATGGAATCACCCTACATGCCTTTCAGCCAATGATCAGAAAATGAAAGTATAGTACATATTGATAAGCCTACAAACTGAGATCTTATTAAGCTATAAAGAAAAAAAAATTATGAAAAATTAGGAAGATAGGTGATACTAGAAATGGTGTATTAACTAAAAATAATTTTATTGAATGAGGGTACCCAAGCTCAGAAAGAAAAATAAACATATTCCCTTTCACAAACAAACCCTAACCTCTAATATTTAAAAATGCATATCCAGGTGAGAATTGTGCTGGATAGCTTTACTTGTCAACTTGACACACCTGGATTGAGTGTGCTGGATAGCTTTACTTGTCAACTTGACACACCTGGATTGAGGGAAACTCAATTGGAGGATTGACTGGCCTGTGGCCATATCTGTGGGGTGTTTCTTGATTTTTCATTGATGTAAGAATGCCTAGTCTACTGTGGGAGGTGCCACCCTGGAGAGGTTGTTCTGTACTGTAGAAGAAATCAGGTTGAGCATGGGCCAGGGCAGCAAGCCAATAAGCAGCCTTCCTCCACGGCCTGTGCATCAACTCCTACCTCCAGGTTTCTGCCTTGAGTTCCTATCTTGTGCTTTGTAAGTGATGGACTCTGACCTGGCAGATGTAAAATAATTAATCTCTGTCATCCCCAAGTTAGTAATGGTCAGTGGGTGTTTTCACAACAATTGAAAGCAAACTAGAACCAGAGTAAATGTGGGAAAGGCCAGCAGATTAGACAGGGCCATTGAGACTGTAAAAGAGGATTTGAGGGAGGAGCAGAAAAGATGACAGAACAAAATGGAGAATTCTTTCGTGGGTCTGATTCTGCCTTTGAAGTGTTATTATAGCTACAACTTAATTTTAGGACAATGTTCATTAACACTTTGTTTTGTTGTTTAACAAGTGGTTAAATGACAATGGTTGATGACCTTGATATTTTGGTGTCATATTTTATAATTACACATTTCTCATGTAAAGAATTGCACTTTTTTTGGTATTTTCAAGACAGGGTCTCCTTTTAGCCCCAGCTGTCCTGGAACTCACTCTGCAGACCAGGCTGGCTTTGAACTCACAAAGATCTGCCTGCCTCTGCCTCCCAAGTGCTAGGATTAAAGGCGTGTGCCACCACGCCCAGCTATAATTACATATTTCTTAAGTAAAGAATTGCACTTTTTAATATGGCTTAATTGTGTCTTATTATTTGCATATCAATAGGTATAGCACCCCCTTTGTAAATGTCCTTTGTGTATGGATGATTAGTATGTAATTGCAGTTTGGGAAAATAAAGGCACAGTCATTATTCTCATGTATATTCCTTGATACAATGATGTGTGACAACAGGGCACCTTACTTGAACTTTCCATTGTATCTTGATTTTCATGATTTGGATTGCTCTCTCGGTTGTTCCTACAGTTTTTATTCAAAGAAGGGATGATGTAGTTCCAGATAGTAGAGATGGACAGTCTTTCTCATATCTATATTCTGTAACCTGGTGCTAAGATTTGCCTGCATAGCTTCTGGTGAAGTGTCTGTAGTTCAATACCCACACTCTAGCTTCTGAACCCAGTCATTCATGGTCATGATCCTTCAGCTCATCTTCAACTGTTGCCCATGTAAACAAATGAGATTCTATGTAATTTCTGGCTATCCCTTGTTCTCCTTCGAATTTGAATACTGTCATGGGTCTTATACTGTCATTGTCATTGAGTCATGAAGTGTATCTCAAAGCAGAAATAAGACTGGATAGAGCAGAATTTTTAAGGGGATTAAAAATATTTGATTGTAATGATTTATTTTGTGCATACATTTGTCAGGAGGACTTGGATGTACCACAACATGTGGGTGGAGGGCTTGGAACAATTTGCAAAAGTCAGCCCTCTCCTTCTGCCATGTGGGCTCTGGGGCTCAAACTCAAGCCCACAGGCTTGGCAGCAAATGCCTCTGCCCACTAAGTCCTCTCACCAACCCCATAAGGAATTTTTACTATGCTTTTTCTACCTGGAGTACTAATCAGAAACATAGGGAGTAAAGATATACCTAAGAATGCCTGGATAATTCCTAATCAAACTTTTATAATAAAAAAAAAAAGCCTAGTGTAACTTGACTAAATTAATTGACACTGTATAACAAAAAAATCAAACAATTAATCATATAATCATTTCAATATGATATTCCTGGTTATAAAAATGATAGTAGATGTCATATTTACAGGACGGTTAAGATATACTAACCCTTCAATCCTGTCCCATTCGATTAGCCAAATAACCCTTCAAAGTAGCTCCTTTAATCATGCAGCTATGAATCCCAGCATTGCAAAAGTATGCCATGGAATTCATCTGAATTGAAATGTAGATTGCTACTCAGAGGAAATTCCAAGACCATAACAAATAGTACCTTAGCCAAGTAATGGAGAAAATTGAATTTCTCCTGAACAGTCTTATATCATTTCCTTGTTCAATATCTGGTGCTACTTCCCCAAATTGAATTCCTTATTCTCTTTCTTAAGTGTGATCATTTTGCAGTACATGTTCCTAAGAATGTATTACAGTGAGCCTAGAGCTTTCTCTGCCAGTCTGTGGACCAAGAAAGATAATTCATGGTTATCTATATGGGACACAAATGTGACAATTTCACGTTAAGGAAGACAACTGACTGAAACGACTTTTATTTTTATTTTATTTTCCTTCCCTTTCCTTCTTTCCTGCTTCTTCCTTTCTCTCTGTCTCTGCATTTTTCTTTGTCCTCTCTCTTCTCTCTTTCTCTTTCTACCTTTCAAGTGCTAGAATTACCAGAGCACATCACTACACTACATTTATGAGGAGCTTAGAATTGAACCCAGGGCTCTGTGCATGCTAAGCAAGCAGTGACTCAGTGACCCACATACATAGCCCTGAAACCTTTTCTTACTACCTTCAAACTTCTTCAGCCTTCAAATTTTCTGTTATTTTGCTTTCAGTATAAACAATCAGGCTTTTGCTGAAGCATTTCCCCCCAAAAGACAGAAATGATGAAACAGGTAACTACAACTACAGATTCCAGAAGATGAACCCTGAGGCTCATATAACTATAAACTGTTCTTACTGATTACCATGATGGCAAAAATTTGCATAATAGCAGAATGAGCTTTTCAGGGCTAGAGAGATGGCTTATCAGTTAAAAGCACTGTCTGTACAACCATCCATAACTTCAGTTCAGGAGATCCAACACTCTCCAACTTCTGTGGGCATTGCATGACACGAGTTCACATATGTGTATGCAGACAATACACTCACACACAGAAAATAAAAATAATCAATACAGTGTTAAAAATAAAAGTAGGCCGGGTCTACTGGCACATGCTTTTAATCCCAGCACTCAGCAGACAGAGGCAAGACTATCTCTGTGATTTCAAGGCTTATCTCTGTGATTTCAAGGCCAGCCTTGTCTACATAGCAAGTGTCAGGCCAGCTCAAAAGACAAGAAATAAAGAAATGAAGGAAAGGAAGGAAGGAAGGAAGGAAGGAAGGAAGGAAGGAAGGAAGGAAGGATGGAGAAAGAAAGAAAGAAAGAAAGAAAGAAAGAAAGAAAGAAAGAAAGAAAGAAAGAAAGAAAGAAAGAAAGAAAGAAAAAAAGAAAGAGGAAAGAAAATTTGAGATGACCTGAACTAGTCAAGGTGTACCACTAGAATCAGCAATCAGAATGGACACAGGAATGAAGAAAACAGAACCATCTTTTTCAGTTTTTTAATAATTCTTCCTCAATATCTTTTTGTACAAACAATAAAGACAAGCTATATTTGACATTTTCTCATTGCTGTGACAAACTGTCAAAGAAGAGCAACCTAATGAAGGGTTTATTTTGTCTCTCAGTTTGAAAGTACAGGGGGGATGAAATGGTGCACAGAGCATGAGACATGAGTCAGCTGATCAAGCTGAATCTCCAGTCAGGGAGCAGAAAGATAAATGCTGGTGCTCGCCTAAATTTCTCCCTTTTTTTTTTTTTTTCAGTCTGTGACCTTAGCCCATAGGATTATGCCACCCATGGTTGGAGTGAGTCTCCCCACCAGAATTAACTGGATCTGGAAACTTTTCAAAGATATGCTTGAAGTCTGTCTCCTAGGTGATTCTAGATCCCACCAAGTTGACAATATGAACCCACTCAAGTGACCCCCTCCTTGTAGTTAGTAATTAAATGTTTATGGGTTGAAGCTAGTCTAAGGGGCCCAGAAGTCTGTTGCTGATCCTCTGGCCCCCTTCCCTACTCCAGTTGATGGTTTCTGGAGTGATATAATTGGCACTTTCCGGGTTTATTTGGTTTTGTTGAGGTTGGAGGCTGAATATTGGCTAATTTGAGAATATGCTGCCTTAGTATTAACCAAAATAGTATGGGCCATGTTCCAGCCAAAGAAGCAATGGAGGAGGAGAATTCATTCCTCATATATTTGAAGTCCCTACCATCAGAGACCTTATAGATAGAGGTCAGAGAGACTTTTATGTTGAAAAGCAGTTGAATGTTACCTTCACTATGGGAGAGAGCAACTTTCTCTAGATATTAATGTCACCATTAAAGTAATTGCTTTGTAAGCTTTGTCCCTAGAGTTCCATTTCCTGTTGAACAACAAACCTTTCTCGTCACCTTAGTATTCAGCTCATTTTTCATAAGCAGCAAATAAAGAACACATTAATCTTTATAGATGTCTCACTGTATCTTTATCCCAAGGTTAATTTTTGTCAAATCTTTTCAACTCCTAGCCTCTCTCCTTGCCAAGAACTCTTCTTTATTAACTTCTTCAATAACTTCCTGGCCTTTAAAGAAATCCATTTGTTTTTCTTAAAAGCAATATCATTTCCAGGAAACTGAGGCAAATAAAATTAAGTCACTTGCCTACATCTGCACTGTCAATGCTAAGCCCAGAAATGCAGTCACCCACTTCTTGGCTACTGCACTGCACTGAAGTCTTGATTATATTCATGTTGGAGTGGTTTATTTAAAATGTAAAACTTCATATAATGGTTTATTACCAGAAAAAATGTGTAGTTATTTTTGAAAAAAAAAAACACTTGAGATTTTTTAAAGTTTTTTTTTAAGTTTTTTCTTTAATATTTTGAATACATGTTTTATTCAGTATATTTAAACTTTCAGTATAATTTCATGAGCAATTTAACATGTATACTTTTAAATAGATAAAATATAGAGAGTACCTGTTGCAAAATGATGAAAAATGTACTAATCTCAGCGATTAAATGTGTTATAGGGGATAAGGACATGAAATTGCTGGGATTTTTTTTAACTTTTTTTATTGATGCTTTGTGCATTTCATACATCATTTTCCAATTCAGTTCAGGCATATTTCCCTTTCCCTTCCCCCCCACCCCAACCCAGATCATGCATTCTGTCATAACTGTCCTGCATCTTTCTCTCATTTTTTTTTAAGATGCATATGGAGAGAAGGGAGAGGATCTGATTAAGAATTTCTATGAAATTCCCAATTTGATAAAAATATCTTTTTTTTTGTCTTTTTGAGATAGGGTCTCCCTGTAGTCCCAGCTGTCCTGGAACTCACTCTGTAGACCAGGCTGGCCTTGAACTCACAAAGATCTGCCTGCCTCTGTCTCCCGAGTGCTAGGATTAAAGGCATGTGCCACCACGCCCGGCCCGATAAAAATATCTTTTAAACAGGGTTAAGAATAAGTACTTAGGGGGCTGGAGAGATGGCTCAGAGGTTAAGAGCACTGACTGCTCTTGCAGAGGACCCAGGTTTGATTCCCAGCACCCACATGGTGGCTAAGAACCATCTTAGGCTGGGTGTGGTGGTGCATGCCTTTAATCCCAGGACTCGGGAGGCAGAGGCGAGCAGATCTCTGTGAGTTCAAGGCCAACCTGGTCTACATAGCAAGTTCCAGGCGAGCTGGGACTAAAAGGAGACCCTGTCTCAAAAAAAAAAAAAAAAGAATAAGTACTTAAATGAGAGTTAATACTAATGAACTAGTGAAGTTTGTACTTCTAGTTTGAAACCAAATAGGAAACAATTTTAGAAAACTAATAGAAAATTTTTAATTTTCTCTCAAAAAAAACATGCAAATTTAAAAGCCAAGCTGTAAGTTGGCTACAGTAGTCACTACATCCATGAAAACAAAATTATAATTTACAATGTGAAAAGAGAATTTCAATATAAATAAGAAAAAAATATCACCCAAAGAATAAACAGGCAATGAGTAGGCAGAACAAAATTTCTTAATTTTCAAATATTTCTAAATAACATAATTAGAGAGTGGATAGCACTTATATTATAGGAATATACATTTTTTCTTCACCTTTTTGAGAAAGGATTCAATAATATGAAATAGAATGTGACATTGTAATCATATTCATGTGTTCTGGTTAACAGTAAATACTTCTGAGACTTTATCCTAAGTATATTCAAAAATATGAAGTGAAAAACCCCAGAATTCTCTATTCTTTGAGAAAATTGGAGCAATTTGAATAGTTATTCACAGATAAAGACCAAAGTGATCATAATTTCTTAAAAATAATATCTACTATAATTTTCTAATACTTTAAATTCATTCAACCCAAATGAATATTAATTATCTGTGGGGTAGAATTTTTTTGGATACAAAAATCTATACAACTTTTCAGCCTTCTATTTCCTACTTAGTAATAAGAACTGTTGAATTGGTTAGCCAGCTTCAATAGAGATAGCTTTGAATTGTCCTGGTTGTATTCTTTTGGCATAGATTCAGGTAACTATATTTTCCATTTATTTTGTACTTTGGCCATCATAACAAAACAGTTGGATTCATATAAATGTATTTGTACAATTTCTCTTTTGCTTGATATATTAATTGCTTGAAGAAACATAGGTAGGACTTGATCTTGTTAGAATTTAAGTTGTTATATATTACATATACAGGGTGCAGCAATGTGGTAGAAAGATAACATTAATTACCTTTCAGGAGAACTTCATTCCTAGAGTTTTGGCATTAAACTAGAGACAGCACAATGGGGGCTTGAAGGGAGAGAAAAGCCCTTTAGTTCCTGAGACAAAAGAATCCCTTATTTTTAGAGGTTCTAAAGGAAGGGGGAAGTTCAAGTCATGTAACTTAGGCACGAATCAAAAAAGCTAGCAGGAGTAGGATCATAAATTATCCTGCAACTCTGAGTGGGAGGGAGGAGCTTCCAGGCCATAGCAGCTTTTGCCTATCAATTAGCTGTAAGAGAAAGCTACAGGAGATGTGGCTTCATCTCTGGCAGGGAGAAGGCACTGTAGCTAGAGGGTCTGTAACCCCAACAGCCCAGTGGAATGGGAAATTGACCTTCTCCCCAAAACTGCCTGGGATGAATTGGCTACTTTTTCTTATTTGTATTGGGAAAAGGGAGTAAGACTGATGTTCTAGAGACTTAATGTTAAGATATGAAAGGAACCAATGATAAAGACTAAATTCCTAACTTCTGCTAAGACCTTCTTATAACAAGACAGATAATGTGCATGAAAAATGCAAAGGATATTAAAGATTCCCATCCTCTGGGGATGAGGCAATTGGTCTGTTTAATGTTTCCAAAACCCTGGCCCAACTTCTCTCTTGAAAGTGCTTCTATAACTGTCCACATGCTTCTGTTCAACTTATTGTTCCAGAAAACAAGAGCCTTGAAATGCCTGCAGGCACCCAGTGGACATATTTGCCTATAATAAGAGTCTGTGCTCAGTTAATGTAGATATGGAAATATTTGCATATTGAAACTATAGTTTTAAAAAATCATTTGTCTGCATGCTTTATAACTTCTAATAATTTTCTTCTTTCACAGTCTCAAACATGTATATAATGCATTCTATTTACCCTCCTCACCTCCACCCTCTCCCACCTCCCTTCCTCTCATCATCCACCACTGTATTCTCTTTTATAGGTTCCTTTATCACACTGACTTTTTTAATGTGTGCTTTCTCTTAAGACCAACTGAGTCTAATCAGGGACATCTTTGTGAGCATGGGCTCTGAAATGTGCATTGGACCTGGCTCACCTATGAGTGTACAAGTGAAGAGAGTGACTACCTATCCTCTAGAATCGATGGGTAACCAATAAGTCATCAGGGTGGGTTTGGGATTTGAATGTTTGTCATGCCCAAAATACAGCACCTTACCAACCTCGGCCTATTTTTACCTTAGTAACACCCCCTCACTTTTTCATTCTTTCCTTCCTAGTTCCCAAGCTAAGAGGAAGTCAGGTTGAGAATTTGGCTTTCACTCTGTCCAAAATTCTTTTCTAATCAATATTCTGAAGCAAAAACTAATTTATAGGAAGTGAGACAATGTTTGAATTTATTTCTGTGTAAATTGAAAACCTACTTGTGGTGTCAGCAGTTGACCTTTAAGAGTTGTTCAGGTTATCCAACCAGATATTTTCAAATGATTGTAAGTGGGAAAGAGTTTAATGTCAATTGAAGTGAAGTTGCTCATTTGCATTAATTAGTTAAGAAAGGTCTGGCACATGAAAATATGTTATTACAAAGGGGCCATTGTAATGAGGTTATGATTTAAGTCAGCATCCCATGGTGAAAGTTACATGTTAAGTAATATCATTAGGGCAAACAATGTAGAACAGTTGGTAGAGTAATTAGCCAACATGCACAGAGCCATGGGTTCAGTCCCTAGTACTACATAAGCCTGGCATGGCTACATACTTATAATGCCATCATGAGGGAGATGGAGGCAACAAAGATCAGAAGTCTAAGGTCATACTTAGATACACAGTAAGTTTGAAGCCAGCCTGGACTACAAGATATGTTGTTTAGAAAAATTAATCACTGATACAATAAAGTACCCTTGAAATGAATTCGTCTGTTACAAAGTTATATCCTAAAGACAAGATTTTGTGTCTCTATGATTTGAGTCATCAGCCCACCAGTTTTGTGAAGGAAACATGGAAGTTATCACCTTTTACAATCTGTGTTTCTGAAAATTATATTCCAATTCACAAAGTATATGTTGTAAATAAAAATGACAAAATATTCTAGAGTTTTCCATCATGCTGGCAAAATAGGGCACTATAATGGGGCACTGTGATGGCACAGTAAATCATTGTGATGGGCCTATGAAGCATTATGATGTCAAAATAGAACATTGTAATGGGAAAATATATCATTGAAGTGGTGCAGTATAGCATGATGGTGGAGCATTGTGAGGTCACAATGGCTTTGTGATAAGACAGCAGGCTATTCTGGTTGGACAATGGAGTGTTGTGAGGACACAACAGAATTTGGTGATGGAACAATGAAACACTTTGATGCCACAATGTTCCATCGTGATGTCACAGTAGAGTATTGTAATGAAATAATGGAGTATTATGGTTTGATAAATCAGCTTTGTGATAGAACAATGGGACAGTGTAGCACTGTGATGGGAAAATGAAACATTTCAATAGCACAACTGGGCATTGTCCATTATATGGCAATATGATGGCACAATGCAGACTATAGTGTTTGAAGCTTCCATTCCCTAGTGCTTAGGATCAGTCTATCTACCATGCAAAAATAAGACTGTTAGAACTTAAAAATCAAGATGATCTAGGGCTAGAGAGATGACCCAGAGATTAAGAGCACCAGCTGCTCTCCCAGAGAACCTGGGTCTGATTCCCATCACCCACATGGAAGCTAAGAATCATTCATAATTCCAGTTCCAGGAGGCCCTCTTCTGACACCCAGTGGTATTGCACAACACTGGTGCACGTATACACAAGATTATCAAGTGTGCTGGATAATGGATGGAACTGGGAAATATTATACTAATTAATGTAACTCAGGTTTAGAAAGACAAACACTAAATGTTCTCTGTCGAATAAATCAGGCAGTAGAGAAGCCACATACCACTGAGGATGAGGGGATAGGAGGAACTCGGGTTTGTTTTTGCCAGTGGATGAAAACGAGTAAATGCTCTTAAGTACAGGGCATTGAGTCACATTTTCCCAGTTATATAAGGTGCTCTTAACTGCTACAACACTGGTCGATTTAAGTTACAGTCTATGTAACTACCAGCAAAGATACCTAAGAATCCTAAAACCACTGAGAGGAAACTCCTTCTGCATGGCTGCAGGCATGTTTTCAGAAACTGCTGTTAAGGATGTCAGTTAAGGATGGGGGTTAAGATATTTTGTTTGAGACAGGGCCCCCCTATACCCACAGTTCACCTGGAAATCACTATATAGATCAAGTTGGCTTTGATCTCACAGTGTTCCTCTTGCTTCTCACTCCTAAATGCTGGGATTAAAGGCATGTGTGTTATCACATCCAGAAAGTTATTTTTCAACAACAGAATTTTGTAGGCACTTTAGCAAGCAAGATATTTGTAAACAGATGTTGCAGTAGATAAAGGTAGCATTCATTTCTCAAGATAGGTTTTAGGTATTTGATGTTCTCCATTTTAATAAGCATTTATAAACTCATTGTAGGATGAGTACTGTGAACTAAAATATAAAATCAGTCATTAAACCATAAGATAATATCACACATGAAAATAAAATTAAATGGATAAGTACTTCTTTTCTCCTTCAATAGCTCCAAAATTTTATATAAGTAAAATTGTGTGTGTGTGTGTGTGTGTGTGTGTGTGTGCGCGTGTGTATGTGTGTTAGGGGCCTGGATAAGAGGAAGGGGTGTGTGTGTGTGTGTGTGTGTGTGTGTGTGTGTGTGTGTGTGTGTGTAGAGCATAAAGAACTTCCTGATGCTCGGCAGCGGTTTCAGTCTTCTCTGAGTGACTGCATTCCCCAAAGCTCCTTCCCCTGAGTTCCCAGTTTGTGTACCAAAACGGCTTTGCCTCTTATACTGGGAGAGCAAAGGCCTCTGTTATTTACAGATTCTGGTCTTGGGGGGAGTGATTTTCTGGAAGGAGCTCCCACTGACCTTGAGGTCCAGCTGTGGTCCTCACCCCACTAGTGGTCTTAATGTCCTGTCCTTAAGGTTGGACATCTCCCATTACCAGACACTAAGATGTGTGCTGTTATTTTTCTATTCCTCTTTTACAACCTCAATATGTCCTCCTCTATGCCCTAACTGATCTTTTTGAGATACAAATCACAGTCTAGGAAGTCAAAAAAAGATACAGAGAGTAATGTAATCACTAAATTGATATAATCCTCAAACTAAATATATGTAATTATATCTTAGAATATAAATTCAAAATCTGTATGTCTACTATAATTTTTGATAAATCTGTACTACCAAATTTCTTTAATAAAGTAAAATGTCACTATTCCTATAATGTCAGTTTGGCATCCACTACCTTTTCAAATTCTCTAATATGTACAAAGTCCTTCGACTTAATCCTGTTACTTCTTAGAGAAAGCAACGTTAATAAAACATCTTTAAATATTGAAAAGGTAACTCAAATATAAACTCAGATTCATCTTATGATGATCTTATAACCAACTTCCAGGGAAGAAGAAGCCCCAAGAAGTCTGAAGCCTCCAGTGTAAACTCTTGTTTTGTCACACTTTCATAAATGTTCTCTCTTCAGGCTTATTTTCTCACTGTTTAGTTTCCCTCATTGTCTGAGTCAATAGCAAATCCATAAACCAATTTAAAATATTCTCTGAGCCATGAAAAACAAGCACATATATATTTTTTCAGTAGTTTAATTGAGTCTGAGAAACTTTTGGTGTTCAGAGATACCAACCTTTGGTCCAAGCATAAGTAGTTACATCACCATGTTCCTTTTGCTTGTGAGTCTCATTCTCCTTGACAAGAATCCTCATAGATGTCTTAGGTAATTAGTGATACTGTAAGGGAAAAATACTTGTGCGAAACAGCTAAAGGAGAAGGGGGATTTACATCTTTAATCTGATATATTAGATCATCTTTCCAACAATGAAATCTCTTTAAAAGTGAGAGTAATAAATCATAAATTCATACAAACTTTTGTCAATAAATCTTTAAAGCGTTGCTTAAATGATACTTTGGAAATAAATCTTTACACTTGAGCCTAGCCAAAAGGCTGAGGAGCAATAGATAATAAATCTTTTGCAAAGCCAGAGTTATTGCAGGTAGTAGCTCACTTCAAGATAGGGTGCAAAGATAAGCTCACAAAGTGGAGGGACACAGGCTTTGGGCTCTGTTTTCAGTGATTAATTTTAACTTGAAATTTTGCAGACCCTCTCCTATGATTTGCTAACTTTAATATTTGCATCTTGAGATTGTTTTAAATACTAAACTCCATAAAATATAAAGATACCACACATCATCTGTGTTTCAGTTAATGCTCAATCTACCATTATTGTTACATATGTGGTTTGGGCTCAGTAATAAAGTCCTTGCTCATTAAGCACAATGTTGCTGGAGTCTTGAGGTCAGAGCTTGGGTCCTGGCAACTGTAGTAAGTCAAGTTCAGTGACCTATCTTCAATAGGTCTATCAAACATAAATGTAAAAGTGAAAAGCAGAAAAAGGAGAATTATTCCATTTGGAATAACAAACAGATCCAGTGACCCCCAAGTCTATCCTCAGGATACAACATAAGGTTTGATTTACAGGACCAGAGCTGTGCATCACTAAGCAGTCCTGGTGAAGGTTTGGCGTTCTTGGTCCAGTTCAGGTTACTGTGCTTGCGAGTAAGGAATTAGACAGGGATACCTGAATATTAGAAAAGTAGAGGCTGAGTAGAGAAAAAACACACTCCTAAAACAGGGATCCAGCTGAATCAAAGAGAAAATTTAGCAGACCACATACATAGTCCATTGTACAGCAATCAGGGATTTTATGCCATAAAGCAAGGGCTTTTCAGTCCCTGCACGGCTTGTGGCTCATCTGCATAACAGGTGCTTTCTTACCTATGTTCTATCCTACTACACAGAGTTCTACATAACATCTCATGTATATGCATGAGATGTGCAGCACCAGTGAGATTTAAGCAAGAGTTTCCAGCATTCTTCTTTGTCCACTGGTTCTTGTCACATGCTAACTTATCCCATCTGACCAAGGGTTTCTCACAGCATTTCTATCTCCATCTTACTCTATTGCTTTACTGACTTCAAGTTATATATAATATTATATAATGATGTATAATATCACATAATATTATTGCTAGCCCATGAAAAAAATGGAACCTGAACCAAAAGGAAATAAGTTCAGTGTAGGAATACCAGAGAAGAATATATAAAGATGGGGATGCTGTCCAAGGCAGGGGATAGGCTGCATTCAAACAGATGTCATTAAACTTTAATCTATTCCTCATTGAATAGGCTGCTTTTCTGCTTGTCCAACATTTTTAAGACAGAAGGAAGAAGGTAGAGGAGCATACACTCTTTTTTAGCCTTGTTCAGTTTCCCTCTCCCAACCTGTTCTCTTTATATCCCTCTGTCTGTGTGTGTGCATGAGGTCTCTGGGGGATGAACACACACAGATGTATACAGTGCAACAAAGAACTTTAACTGAGAAAACACCTCTGATTCCATGTTAAGTACTAGATTTATTTTTAGATGGAAAACGTCTGGCTTTGTAGCACATAGCGAAGGGATCAAAACACTGTAATTTATTATTTCAACCTGCCATAGCTCTACGGGCCAGTCAGGGCTATAAACTAAAAAATGTAGATGTGATCTTCCTGCTGAGAGAAAGAAATATTGTAATTGGCTACAAAGCAGAGCTCATACTTGAATTTCCTATTCTCAAATTCATATCAGAAGGGTATGTGAGTATTTTTTTTAATTTTTATTTCTTTTCCATTTTCTGCCAAGGGGAGATTATATATATATATATATATATATATATGTAACATATATATATATGTAACATATATATATATGTAACATATATATATATATATTACATATATACATATATATATATATGCATGATTTGGATGTGTGGGTGAATTTGTGGGGTTGTTTGTGGATGTGGTTGCATGGATGCCTGAGGTTGAGGATCAAAAATCATCCTCCATCCTCGAGCTCTCTTTTACTTGTCATTGAGACAGACTCAATCAAACCCAGAGCTCATCAATATGGCTAGTTTCACTAGCTACCTGGCCTGATGTTCTCCTTTCTCCATTTTCTAAGGCTAGATTCACAGGTAGGTTCCCATTCATACACAGCATCAACATGAATTTCTCAGAATTTGAGCTCATTTTTTTTCATGTCCAAGTGCCAAGTACTTTAAACTTTGTTATTTTCTCCATTCTCCTCCTAAATGTTTTGAATTTACATGGAAGAGCCAGCAATCTCTAAACCATTTACCATAGAAAGGTCTTTGGGGGATGAACACACACAGATGTACACACCGCAACAAAGAACTTTAACTGAGCAAACACTGATTCCATGTTAAATACTAGATTTGTCTTTAGATGGAAAATATTGGGCTTATTTATGTAAGTTTTCCATCTTAGATGAAAAACGTCTTGCTACCTTGCTTATGTCTCAGTGGTTGCTTTGGTGGTTTGCTTTGTCAAAATTATAAATCCACAGTAAATATGGCTTTCAGAATGAGTGTGGCCTAGATCTCAAGAGTTTTGCTTGGATGGATTCTTTCAACTCATATCACAGTTCAAATATCTGTAGGCTGTGAAGAGCAAGTCCCTACTTGGCAGGTTTCTTTGTTGAAGAGAATGTTTGGAGTTGATGTTGACAGTGGTGGACACATTTCTCACCTCTTTCTCAGGTCTAATGACTCAGTGAGTAAGGTGCTTCCCACACAGGCATAGGGACCTGAATTTGATCCCCAGCACACATATAAAAAAATGTAGACATGATAGAGTGTGTTTGTAATCTCAGAGCTGATGAGGCAAAGACAGAGAAATCCTTGGCTCTCACTGGCCAGGCAAGCCTCAGTCCTGTGAGACATTTTCTCTCAAAGAACAAGGGGGAAAACAACTGAGGAAGACTATTGAAGTTGACCCCCAGGCTTCACATTCACACACACACACACATGCACACACACAAACACACACATGTGCATTTGCATGCATGCGTACCCATACAAAGTCAAACACATACATGTACATACAAATAAAGGTAAATTATAAATAATAAAACTTTCAGTCAGATACAGAATTTTATTGAACACAATGTGAATGTTAACATATATACCAGTAAAAAGTACTTTCTGCTTTACAGTTCTATAGTAAGTTCAATTTCAGATTCAAAAATTTCTCCAAAAGCAGCAGAAGAATAAGAACTCATTGCAAAGCACAACACAGACAAAATGAATGATAAGAGTTTTACTACAGAAAAGGAGCATTCATACTACTTTACCAAATTTGCAGCCAATTGGCTTAACTAAAGCCATTATTGCAGTGAGTAATAATGGCATTTTTATTTCTAGTGAGTTTTAATTTGGTGCAATGAACACATTATATCAATAAAAGGCCCTTTTAAATTGGATATTGAAGAATTAAAAGATTACTATAAATCCTGGAATCAACAATGTAATCATATGGCCAAATAAATTTAAATTTTCTTCACCAGCATCATAAACTTTAGAGACAAAGTAGTTCTTGCTGAAATGGAAAATGCTTAGCACTGTTTCCTTAGCAGTTTTTCTCATCTTCAGGTAGTAAAAAACAAAACACAAAGTTTGTGTGCTTTTCAATGTGGTTCTATATATAAGATTATATTCTTCTTCTGTCATGGGTGCTGTGATCTTTGGGGAAATAACTCTTCAAAAGAAGTGGTGTGTGTGTGTGTGTGTGTGTGTGTGTGTGTGTGTGTGTGTGTGTGTGTGTTGTCTGCATGCATGCTTGTTTGGCAGCCCATATATACTGGTCCAAGGATATCCTCAGATAACTGTCAGTCCTCGCTTCCTACCTTGTTGCAACAGTTCTCCTGCTTCCTCCTGCAGATGTCAAGGGAGCTGGCCCACAGGTCTCTAATTTACTCCTGCAGATGTCAGAGGAATTACCCCACAGGTCTCCAGTTTCCTACTGAGTATGTCAGGGGAGCTGTTCCACAGGTCTCCATATGTTTTTACAGTGGATGTCAGAATCTGGCTCATTAACTTCTTAGGATCCCACTCTCTATACCTCTCATCTTATCAAAATTGTGCCAGGATTACTCACACATACTCCCACATCAGGTTTTAGGTAGATTCTGATGACCTGAACTCCAGTCCTCATGTGTGGGTGGCAGGGGATTTATACATCTACCATCTTCCCAGGCCAGAAGCAAATTCTATGCTTAGCACTAAAACATATTAAAGCCAGGCATCGTGGTGCATACCTGTAATCCCAGCTATCTGGAGGCAGAGGTAGGTGATCTCTGTGAGTTCAAGGCCAGTCAAGTCTATAGTGAACTCTGGACAACTGGGACTAAAGGGAGACCCTGTCTCAAAAAGAATAAAATAATGATAAAACATCTTAAAGAGGGGCTGCAGAAATGACTCAGTGCATAAGAGCATTTGCTGTTTCAGAAGTTGCAAGTTCAGTTCCCAGGCACCATGTGGGTACTTTACAACCTCATGTAACTCCAGCTTTAGGGGTTCCAATGCCCTCTTCTGGCCACCACATAAAACAGCACACAAGTGCATATACCCTCACATAGACACACATACACACACATACATTTTTAAAAAATCTTACAAAGGTACATTGAAGATTCCAATCTTTTACTATTTAATATAAGCAGCATGCTACTTTCTCCCTCTCAGAATCATTAACAAATAAGAACTGAGTCATGTATATGAGAATGACACCATATAGGTAAGGCTAAACATGCAAAGGTCATTCAGTAATTTCCTGCAGAAGAGTCATACTTAGAATACTGGAAATATTCTATACCATGGAAAGTATCTTATGAGCCTAAGAACCTAAAAATAACATGGATTTCTATGTAGCTGTCAAAATGAGTTCCATGAACAGGCTGCATTCCAAAGAAAATTCAAACACTGAATAAAGATACCCTAACAAAAGATAAATAAATAAATAATATAAGTAAATAATAAATGAAAGGTGGCTAAGTAGGTAAGATCACTGACTGCTCTTACAGAGGACCTGGGTTTAATTTCCAGCCCATATGGCAGCTAAAAACCATCTGTAACTCCAGATCCATGAAGTTCAATGTGCTCTTCTGACCTCCCTGAACACTGCACAACATGGGTGCATTTACATTCATCCAGGCAATACATTACACACACGAAGTAAAATAAAAATAATAGTTTACCTAAGGTATGCCAAAACCCCACCAGAAAACTCCTAGGAAAAATTCACAATTACAGTAAAGTGGTGGGATACAAATTAACCTAGAAAAGTCAGTAGCCTTTCTTTATGTCAATAACAAGCAATTGGAGAAGGAGTACAAGGAAACCTTCCCATTCACAATAGTCTCAAAAAATATCTAGGAACAAACCTGACCAAAGACACTAAAAACCTCTTCAATTAAAATCCCTGCAGAAGGAGATTTAAGAAGACAGCAGACAGCAGAAGATGGGAAGACCCCCTGATGTTCATGGATTGGAAGAATTAATACAGTAAAAATGACCATCCTACCCAAAGTAATATAGTGATTCAGTGAAATTCCAATTAAAATCCCCATGTGCTTCTTCACAGACCTTCAAATAAACTCATATGGGAAAACAAAAGACCTCAGATAGTCAAGCAACTCACAGCCAAAAGAGCAATGCAGTGTTGGGTGGGTACTACTATAACAGACTTCAAAGACTTCAAACTATATTACAGGGATATAATCATAATAACGGCCTGGTTTTGGCACAAAAACAGACCCATAGATCAATGGAACAAAACTGAAGATCCAAACTTGAGCACATGCAATTTCAGCCACCTCATATTTGACAAAGATGCCAAGAAGACTCAATGGAGGAAAGAAAATATCTTCAGCAAATGGTGTTAGCAAAACTGGATCCCCACTTGTTGAAGAATAAAATTAAACCCCGATTTCTCACTCTGTACAAAAATCAACTCCAAATATATCAAAGACCTCAAGTGAATACCTAAACCCTGAAAATAATAGAAGAAAACATTGGCAGTAACCTACAAGACATAGGAGTAGAAAAAGTCTTTCTAAATCATACAGCAGCTGTGTAGGAAATAAATTCAACAATTGACAAGTGGGACCTTATTAAACTGAAAAGTTTCTGTACAATGAAATAAACAATCAAAGAAGTGAAGAAAAAATCCCCAGAGTAGGAAAAAAACCTTTCACCAGAGATATATCTGATGGAGCATTAACATCCAGAATATATAAACTACTCAAAAAACAAAAGAACAAGAAACAAATGATCCATTCAGAAAATGGAGTAAAGAGCTGAACAGAGATTTCACAAATAAGAAGTAAAAATGGCTGAGAAACATCTTAAAAGGTGTTCAACATCACTATTAATTAAGGAAATGCAAATTAAAACCACTTTAAGATTTCATCTTACTCCAGTAAGACTAGCTATGATCCAGAAAGCAAATGATACCAAATATTGGAAAGGATGTGGGGAAAGGGGAACACTCATCCACTGCTGGTAAGAATGCAAACTCATGCAACCCCTATAGAAAGCAGTGTGGAGCACTCATAAAAGACTCAAAATGTGCCTATCTTCTGACCCAGTCATACCACTCCTGGGTATATACCCACAAGACTCATACTATCACAGAGATACATGCACATCCATGTTTATTACAGCTCTCTTCACAATAGTGAAGAGCTGAAAACAACCCAAGTGTCCATCAACTGAGTGGATAAAAAAATATGGTACATCTATGCAGTAAAATTCTATGCAGTGATAAAGAAAGAGGATATCATGAACTTTGCAGGTAAATGGATGGATCTAGAATCCATTATGCTAAGTGAAGTGACACAGTCCCAGAAAATCAAATGCCTTATGGTGTCCCTCATTTGTGGATCCTAGCACCAAATCTCTGTTAGTAAAGCAAACTGAATATTTTTTTTCTTTTTTAGTAAATATAATACCTGATGTTGCCCATCAACTTGATATGTAATGTAGAAATGTAAAGCAATTTTTTTACCTGTATACAACTCTACTGTTAAAATGTGAATTTCTAAAAATGTTTTGGAATTAACCTATAGTCTATTTCAGATGTCATGATTTTGGTATATGTGATATATATATATATATATATATATATATATACATATATATGTATATATATATATATATATATATATACACATATGATACAAATTGGAATAAACAACAACAAAAATACTGGGTCAAAGAACTCACTGAAAAAAGTAAATTTCTTCTCAAAACAGTAAACTTCTGCCCCAAACCCGTACACCATCTGCTTGAAAAATTAAAAAAAAAAAAAACTGAGAAAAAGATGCAAGACATGTATCACAGTATGCATGTGTTCTGACAGGGTGGGGTGCCAAAGAAGGGGGAATAGGTCTAAATTTGATTAAGAAATGCATGAAATGCACAAAACTTCAATTAAAAATAATAAATGAAATATTAAAAATAAAAATATACATGAAAGATTTATAGGAAAAAACGCATTTAATTTGTATGAAATATAGACTGAGTGGTTTACTATAAAGGATAATAAAATCAGAAAAATGCATACAAATTCAAACAGGAAAGCTCTTGAATGTCAGATAATAATTTGAAGTTGATAGGCAGTGGAGAATTAAGAAAATGTTCTGCCTGGTGTGGTGGCCCACGCCTTTAATCTCAGCACTTTGGAGGCAGAGGCTGGTGGATCTCTGTGAGTTCAAGTCCAGCCTGGTCTACACAATGAGTTCCAGGCCAGCTGGGGCTACAGGGAGACCCTGTCTCAAAAATACCCAAAAGAAAAAAAAAGAAAAAAAAAAAAGAAGAAGAAAGAAAATGTTCTATTCACAATTATATAAGGACAGACGAGATTAAACAGGAGTGCTGGGGGGCAGGAGTGGTGAAATGGCTAACTTGGTAAAGTACCTAGCAGTCAAGCATGAGGACCTGAGTTGGATCCCCCAAATCCACATAGAATGCTGAGTGTGGTAGCACACTCTTTTGAGACCAGTACTGGGAGATGTAGACAGCAGATCTTCTGGACTCTCTGGCCAGTCAGTCTGGCCTACTTGGTAAGTTTCAGGTCAGTTAGCACCTGAGAAACTAGGACCTAGTTTGATCTCTGGAAACACGTGCACGTGCGCGCACACACACACACACACACACACACACACACACAAACTGAGTAAAAAAAGAAATTCATAGTGGGAAATTGCTATCTGGAAAAAAGCACAAAAGCAGCAGTGAACACCAGAGTGGAATATTGCATATTTTGATTTTTACATTATACTAATTTTTAATATACATCAAAAGTGACCCATATTGAAAACTGTGATAGATGACTCTGCTCTTTCTTATTTCAGATTTTTCATTACTCGTTTACGGCCTCATATTTGATTTACAACATACACACCAGGTAAGTTCTTAGATACTCTGTTTATTATCAACCATTGTCAAGCTATGTGGTCATAGATGTCAATTTGGTCACGTGGAAATATTTACATCTTTTCAAGGGAGGTGTGGGAGTTGAATCCTCCTGAAGTCGAGGACTCAGTCTTGCAGTATGCAGCCTGGGGTGTACAAGGACAGCAGCTGGTAAGCACAGGTTTTTGCTTTGCTCCAGACCCTGTCCATTGAGGCTTAATGGAAAATCTTTACAGAACTCACTTCCTTATGTAACTTATCCTGTAATCTTTGATATTTTCCTAAGTTTCTTTGTATTATTTATCTTATATTCTACCTTAAGAATATATCAAATGACAGCTAGAGAGATGATTTAGTGTAAAGTGTTTCCCAAGCAAGCCTGAGGACTTGAGTCTGATCCCCAGTACAAATGTATAAAGCTTGGATTATGTGATTATTGCCTCAGTGATAGAGAAACAGAGACAGCTAGATTCACTGAGCTTGCTGTACAGTGAAAGTGTTGAGTTCTATGTCTAAGTGAAATACTTTTTTTTTTTTTTTTTTGGTCTTTGCGAGGACAGGGTCTCCCTGTAGTCCCAGGCTGTCCTGGCTCACTCTGTAGACCCGGCTGTCCTTTAACTACAAAAGATCTGCCTGCCTCTGCCTCCAAATGCTAGGATTAAAGGTGTGCGCCACCACACCCGGTGAAATACTTGTTTTTAAAAAAGTGTGACTAAGGAATAATAGCATGCTTCGATCTCTGGCTTCCATAGGCACATGCGCATACACGCATGTGCACCATTTCCAATATGTATATACACACAAGGAGACACATATCCAAATGCATGTGTCTCTACACACAAACCAAAACAAACATACATTAAATGATAATAGCACTTTCTATTTAAGTAATTAATTAATTAATATTTTAGTATATGAGTGTCTGTCGCATGTAGGTTGGTTGTACCTGTGTCATGCAATGCCGTGGAGGTCGGAGACGACGCATTGGATTGTCCTGGAACTTGGAGTTAAAGACAGTTCTTAGCCACCATGTGGTCTGGGAATAGAACCCTGGTCCTCTTGCAAGAGCAGTCGGCACTCCTAACTGCTGAGCCATCTCTCCACCCCCACCTCACTTTCTTATCAATTACAAATCACACAAAAAACATTTATCAAGTACTATATAGTCAAACCAGGGATTAATAATGAAACTAGAGCAAATCACAGGACAATAAGGCATACTTCCAATGATCCTTCTTCCACATCATTGGTAGACTATTTAAAAAAAAAACAAACAAAAAAAAAAAAAAAAAGCATCTTTGATGAGTGATGAGATGATATACTTCTCTGTGAATATACATATCTAGAATGCACTAAGGAATTATATTGTCTAGGAATATTACAGCAGTTAGGCTTTCTCTAGGATCTATGACCTCTTCAGTTTTGTGTACTTGGCTATATTTACCAAATTTTAAGTACAATTAGATAGCTGTTTATCACAGAATAAAATGTCACCACTGTACCCATAGAGTTTGTTGTGCCAGTCATTGTTGTGGTTATTAGGCTTTAAAGCTAAGGTAAAACAAATGATTAGTTTTCTCTCTTAGTAGCTAGTAAACTATTCCTCAGAACTATGAGTGCTATTCTTCAAGGAAGAGGTTTACAGGTCAGTTCCAGCTACATTGCTACAAGGCCTGTGTCAAAAGTATGTCCTGTCTTAAGTACTAGGGTCTTACTTTCAGATTCTGGGAGGAAATCAAGAGCTGTGGCAATAGCCTATATAATTTTAGGATCCTTTTGGACTACCCTGACCAACAATTCAAAGGGAGGTTTTTCCTCTCTGGAAGTGTTTTTTGTAATATAGCCTTCAGGCGTAGACATGCACTCATGTTCAGGTATTTTATGTGCATTTTCAGTATGTTTTTGAGCTAATACAATTGTCTAGTTTTTCACTGCATCTACATTTTATACATCTTTCCCTCTGTCTAACTTCCAGCCTCCCTCCCCAGTTAAAGTACCCCCATTTCCCCTTAATAATGCCTGGCTCTTATATTCTCATCTCCCCCTTGGTAACATCTGTTTCCTTCTATCCTCCTCTCTTAGGCTCTTTACTTCCCTTTACTTTCATGGTTCCTTTCCATTTTCCTAGCTTCTGTACTTATATCAGGTTATATACTCAAATACAATAGATTGTTGCTAAGATCTACAAATCAGAGAGAACATACCTCACTTGTTTATCTCAGTCTGTATTACTTCAATTAGTATAACATTTTCTAATTCCAGTCACTTACCCGCAAATTTCATTATTTTGTCTTTCATTTTCACTGAATAGAACTGCATCGTGTAAATGTACCACATTTTCTTACTCATTTAGTTGAGTTACAATTATGAAAAGAACAGAAAAATGTATGTACAAATATCTCTACAGTAGGGTGAGTCCTTTGGTTATATACCAAGGAGTGGTATAATTGTATCAATGTTAGATTAATTTTTAGATTTTTTTAAGTGTTCTCAACACTACTTTCCTTAGTCATTGAACGATTTGCAATCTCACAAGCAGAGAAAGAGCTAAATAACAGTAATCAATGCATATCTTCCAACAATAACTCTAAATATCAGATGCTTCAACTTCCCAGACTCTGGCAGGTTTAATGGATTACAGAAAAAAAACAAAATTTTCTCTGTGTGAAAAAAAAAAAAAAAAAACTCATCTCACCTCAAGCTTAGACACTATTTTAGGGTAAAAAATATTCCATGAAAATGGCACTAAACAAACAAGCCAGTGTAGCTATTCTGATATCTGACAAAATAGACTTAAAATTAAAACTAATCAGAAGATATAGAGTCACTTCATTTTGATCAGAGAAATAATTAAGCAAAATGATATAAACACGGACATATATACACCAAACTCTAGGGCACCCAATTTCACTAAAACAACACTACATGGCTTTAAAAAACAGATTAACACCACCTAAGTAGTGAATTAAATAACATATTATCTCCAATAGACAGGCCAATGTAACAAAAAATAGACACCTTAATCAAAAGACATCATACATTAAATGGACCTAACAGATGTCAACCAAATATTCTGCCCAAGCACAAGGGAATACACTTTCTATTAGGGAATACACTTTCTATTCAGCAATCCATGGAAATTTGTATGTTTTTAATAGTAAAGGGATTTAAAAATGATAAATATGTCTGAAATATGAAATTTAATTTAATAATAATTTAATCAAATTGGGCTTATACTATAACCTTCCCTCTAACCTTGAATTAAATCCTTTGAGTTTAAAAATATCTAGCTGTGCACCACACAGTACAAGACCAGTGTGTGCCCCACTGGGCAAGCAGACTTCACCCGTGTCCTGCAGAACACAAACCTGCAAAAGACCAGGTGAGGCCTACCTTCCTGGGGGAATTTGGGCACCCCTGTGCCCCGTGGAGGTCTGGTATCGCCCAGGACCTTTCAACCTTCTGATCCCAGCGTGCGACGTGGGCAGAGTTAGCCACGCACCACACAGCACAAGACCAGTGTATGCCCCGCTGACTTCACCCATGTCCTGCAGAACACCAACCTGCAAAAGACCAGCCTAGGGAAAGAAAAGGAAGGAAGGAAAAGAAACCCAAGTCAACACTATTGACCAGATCTTCAACAGAATAATAGAAGAAAACTTCCCCAAACTGAAAAAAGACAAATCCATACAAATACAAGAAGCACATAGAACACAAAACACACAGGACCAGAAAAGAAATTCCACATACCATATAATTGTTAAAACACTAGATTCTCAAAACAAAGACAAAATACTGAAAGCCACAAAAGAAAAACAAGTTACATATAAAGGGAAACTCATCTGAATCATAGCTGACTTCTCTGTGCAAGCTATGAAGGCCAGAAGATTGTGGACCAAGTATTCCCAGTACTAAATGACTTTAGATGTCAACCCAGACTACTATACCCAGCAAAAATGTCAATCATAGTTGAAGGAGAAAGAAGAATCTTTCATAACATGAACAAGATGAAAGAATACATTTCCGGGGCTGGAGAGATAGCCTAGCAGTTAAGAGCACCGACTGCTCCTGCTGAGGACCTGGGTTTGATCCTCAGCACCCACATGGCGGCTGAGAACTGTCTGTAACTCCAATTCCAGGAGAACTCTAGTTCCAGGGGAATCCAACACATTCTTCTGACCTCTGTGGCATTGCACGACATGGGTGCACAGACCTACATGCAAACAGTACATTCATACACATAAATAAATGAAATAAAATAAAATAATTAAAAAAATACATTTCTAAGAAACCAACAGTTCAGAAAATCCTCGAAGCAATCCAAAGAACAGATGAAAGAAGCAACTACCCCTAAGCAACTAAAGAGAGAAAGCAACAAAAGCATAACAGAGTAAATAGAAACCTAGACCAAGAATACAAACAAAAAGTAAGGTAAAAGGAAGCAACACACATCTCTTAATAATAACCTTAAATACTAATGGTCTAACCTCTCCAATCAAAAGGCATAGACTGGGAGAATGGATTAGGAAACTGAACCCTTCTATATGCTGGCTACAAGAAACCCATCTCACCCTCAAGGACAGACACCACCTTAGAGTGAAAGAATGGAAAAAAATATTCCATGTGAATGGTACCAAGAAATAACCTGGAGTGGCTATTCTAATATCAGACAAAATAGATCTCAAAGTAAAATTAATCAGAAGAGACAAAGAGGGCCATTATATCCTTGTCAAAGGAACAATGAACCATGAAGAATTCACAAACCTAAATGTCTATGCACCAAACTCTGGTGCACCTAACTTTATAAACACAACTCTGCAGGACCTCAAGACACAGATTAATTCTAATACGCTAACAGTGGGAGACCTTAACACCCCACTGCACCCCTTGGATAGAGCAACAGGAAAAAATAAACAGAGAGACATCAGAACCAAAGAATACAATACACCAAATGGACCACACAGACATCTACAGAATATTCCACCCAAATACCAGAGAATATACTTTCTACTCAGCACCTCAGAGAACACTCTCCAAAATCGACCACATACTGGGCCACAAAAGAAATCTCAACAAACACAAAAGGATAAAAGTTATTCCATGCATTCTGTCAGAAAACAGTGCAATAAAGCTCAATATGAACACCAGAATAAGTCCAACTAGCTACAAGAACACAGGGGAGACTAAACAACACAATCCTGAACAATGAATGGGTCAGGGAAGAAATAAACATTGAAATAAAAGTATTCATGGAACTGAATGAAAAAGACAATATAATACAACAAAACCTGTGGGATACTTTAAAAGCAGTCTTGAAAGGGAAATTTATAGCCCTAAGTGCCCACATCAAAAAAAAACAGAAAGGGAACAAATAAACGATCTAACACTACAGCTAAAAACACTTGAGGGACAACAACAAATGAACCCTAAACCCAACAGACAAGAAGAAATAACAAAAATCAGAGCAGAAATCAATGAAATAGAAACAAAGAAAACAATACATAAAATTAAAGAATCCAAAAGCTGGTTCTTTGAAAAAATAAGCAAAAGAGACACACTTCTAGCCCCATTAACCAAGAGAGAGAGAGAGAGAGAGAGAGAGAGAGAGAGAGAGAGAGACTCCAAATCAATAGGATTCATGATGAAAGGGGAAACATCACAACAGTCAAAGAAAAGATCCAGACAATCATGCAGGAATACTTCAAAAATTAATGCTCCGTTAAATTTGAAAACCTAAGAGAAATGGATGAATATATGAAATCCTGGGAACCAACAAAACTTAACCAAGAAGAGATTGAGAGTTTAAACAGACCCATAATATTTGAGGAAAATTTTATAAAATTATGTTTATAAGGATGCAAACAGAGGGAATTCGCCCAATCCTTCTATGAAGCCAGCATCACTCTAATACAAAAACCAGGCAAAGATGCAAGCAAAAAAGAAAGCCATAGACCCATCTTACCAATGAACATAGATGGAAAAATTCTCAACAAAATACTTGCAAATTGCATACAGACCCACATCAAAAAGATAATCCATCATGATCAAGTTGGATTCATACCAGGGATGCAGAGATGGTTCAACATATGTATATCAATAAATATCACTGTGATGGTTAATCCTGGGTGTCAACTTGACTGGACTAAGGAACAAATAAGAGAAAAAGGGTCTTCTGATTGGACCACCTCAACCTGGATGGCCCACCCCAAATGTGGGCATTACCTTCTGCCGGCAGGCAGTATTTAAGGCCACAGCAGCGGGAGCTGGTCCCTTTTTTCTCCTGCGGCTTGCTTCTCTCATCTGGTGAGTTTGTCTTGCTGCTGTGATCAACCTTTCGGATCCCAGCGTGTACTGAGACTGGCAGATCTCCTGGAATCCATTCGGGCCTTCAGCACTAGACTGGGACTCCTGAGACATCCAGCCTTGCGGACTGAGCAGTTCCCTGGATTCCCGGCCTCTCCAGTTCGGCGCTACTGTTGAGCTCCGTCACGTGAGCAAATCAATAAATTGTATATAGTTATATATATTCATCCTGTTGCTTCTGTTTCTTTAGAGAACCCTGACTAATACAGATTTTGGTACCAGAAGTGGTTCTAGAGAAACAGAATTGAAAGGATGAATTTCTTTAGTGGGCTTGGTAGCCTCTGGAGCCAGCTCTCCAACCCAATGAAGCCTAGAGTTACTGAAGGCTCTCCTGGTGGCATGAAGAGGAATGATAATCCTTGGTGCAGACTATTTGATCTAATTATGAAGATAGATCCATTTGACTCACCTAACTCACCTCTTGTGAGAAGCAAGGAATTTAGCGACTCTATATATAAAACGTTCGAGAAATTGCAGAAAAATCAGGAAAATAATGATGTTGCCTTGTTGCTCCTAGCATGTCTGGATAAACTGTTAGACGAAAATATGGAGCTCGGTGATAAAAATGACCAGCTCCGGATTCGAAACAACAGTTTAAAGGTTTCCAAGTGTGCTCTGGAAGAGAATCTTCTCTCCAGCAGCCAAAGAGCTAAAGCAGCAGAAAATCAAGCTGGAGCCCTTATTATACGGTTGGCTGATTTACAACGCAAATTTAATTCCCAGCCACGAAAAGTGTCAGCAGTTAAAGTGAGAGCACTGGTGGGGAAAGGGTGGAACCCTGAAACTTGGGATGGAGATGTGTGGGAGAACTATGATGATGAGGATTTTGAACCCTCGGATTCTGAGGGATTTTCTTTATCTGAGGAATTAACCTCCCCACCCTCAGCAGAGAATCCACACCCTGCAGATCCCTCCTCCCCACCCTTGCCTGAGGAAATTAATCCCCCCCTCCCAGTGGGAGCTGATGTCCCTCAGGGCCCAACAATTGTTGCCTCTAGACCTATAACCAGATTGAAGTCTAAGCAAGCCCCTCAAGGTGAGATAGAAAGTGTGGTCCACGAGGAGGTGCGATATACCACTAAAGAAATTAATGAGTTTGCTGATTCATTCCGGCAGAAGCCTAAGGAATATGTGTGGGAATGGATTTTAAGGGTGTGGGATAATGGTGGAAGGAATATAAAATTGGATCATACTGAGTTTATCGATATGAGCCCACTGAGTAGAGATTCTAGGTTTAACATGGAAGCTCGAGCAGTTAAAAAAGGTGTTAAAAGTTTATTTGAATGGTTGGCTGATGTATTTATTAAAACATGGCCTACTAACAGCGAGTTAGAGATGCCTGATATTCCTTGGCTTAGTATTGATGAAGGGATTGTGAGGGTCAGGCAGATGGGCATGCTCGAGTGGATTCGAAGTGTAAAACCACATTCTCCACAATATGAGGACCCAGAGGACATGCCACTCACTGAATTTATAAGATGGAAAGTACTGAGAGAGACACCAGAACATTTGAAGAGCTTTGTTTTTGCTCTATTTCTTATGCCAGATCTTACAGTTAGAGAAGTTGTGGCTCGTTTGCATAAATTAAATGTACACGTAGTAGGTCTAACAGGACCTCAGGGTAGGCGTCAGGTGGCAGCACTGAATCGCAGAAGGCCAGATGAGCGTAGTTACCGTAATTATCATAATGGGTGGCAAAGGCAAAACAATACCTATAATGGCATGACCCGAAATGATCTTTGGAACTGGCTAATTAATCATGGCGTTCCCAGGAACCAAATACATAAGAAGCCTACTAAGTTTTTATTTGATCTGTATAAGCAGAAAAGCTCTAGAACAAATGACAGGAAGTCAACATTTGATTTTAGGAGTAGTGAATCCCGCCCAGTTGACCAGTTTCCAGACTTGAGACAGTTCACAGACCCAGAACCCCTTGAATGAAGGGGTGGCCGGGTTCCAGTGAGGAAGGACCTTGTCACAATACCAAAGAGTTATGCTGTTTGCCTTCCTCCTGTCCTTCCCCAGAGGGACCTGAGGCCTTTTACTAGGGTAACTGTACACTGGGGAAAAGGAAATAATCAGACTTTTCGAGGCCTATTGGATACTGGTTCTGAGTTGACACTGATCCCAGGAGACCCTAAAAAGCATTGTGGCCCTGTGGTTAAAGTAGGGGCCTATGGAGGTCAGGTGATAAATGGGGTTTTGGCTGAAATCCGACTCACAGTGGGCCCAGTGGGTCCCAGAACTCATCCTGTGGTTATTTCCCCAGTCCCAGAATGTATAATTGGGATAGATATAATTAGGAATTGGCAGAATCCCCACATTGGTTCCCTGACCTATGGAGTGAGGGCTATTATGGTCCCTATGAGCTTCTTCACAGACTTGGAAAAAAATCCGTAAGTTCATATGGAAAAATAAAAGACCTTGAATAGCTAAAGCAACTCTGAGTGAAAAATGCAATACTCGGGGGATTGCCCTACAAGATTTCAAACTATATTACAGGGCCATAGTCATGAAGACAGCATGGTACTGGCACAAAAACAGACCTGTTGACCAATGGAACAAAATTGAAGATCCAAACTTGATCTCATACAATTTCAGCCACCTCATATTTGATAAAGGGGCAAAAAACCCTCAATGGAGGAAAGAGAGCATCTTCAGCAAATAGTGCTAGTAAAATTGGATCATCATTTGTAGAACAAAATTAAACCCTTACCTCTCACCCTGTACAAAAATCAACTCCAAGTGGGTCAAAGATCTCAACAGAAAATGTTGGCAACAGCCTACAAGACATAGTCGTAGGAAAAGACTATCTAAATCAGACAGCAGCTGCACAGTAAGTAAGCTCAAGAGTGGACAAATGGGACCTCATAAAACTCAAAAGCTTCTGTACAGTGAAAGAAACAATCAGGGAGGTGAAGAGAAAACCCACAGAGTGGGAGGAAATCTTTACCAGTGATACATCTGACAGAGCATTAACATCAAGAATATGTTAACTACTCAAAAAATGAAGAAGATGACAAATGACCTACTCAAAAGATGGAGTAAAGAGCTGAACAGAGTCTTCACCAGTGAGGAATTAAAGATGGCTGAGAAACATCTTAAAAAGTGTTAGGCATCATTAATAATTAAGGAAATGCAAATTAAAAACACTCTCAGATATCATCTCACTCCAGTACGGCTATCTAAGTTCAAGAAAACAAAAGACAACAGATGCTGGAGGGGTGTGGGGAAAGGGGAACACTCATCCGCTGCTGTTGGGAATGTAAACTTGTACAACCACTATGGAAAGCAGTGTGGAAAACCCTTAAAAGTCTCCTAACGAACTTACCACCTGACCCAGTCCCACCACTCCTGGGTATATACCCCAAAGACTCATCCTACCACAAAGATACATGCACATCCATGTTTATTGCAGCTATCTTCGCAGTAGCTAAGAGCTGGAACCAACCCAAATGCCCCTCAACAGACGAGTGGATGACAAAAATGTGGCACATCTACACAATAGAGTACACAATTCAGTGGTAAAGAAAGATGGCATTATGAACTTTGCAGGTAAATGGATGGAGCTCAAAGCCATTATGCTTAGCGAAGTAACACAGACCCAGAAAGACAAACGGAGAATGCTTTCCCTCATTTGTGGGTGCTAACACCAAATCCCCCAGACGAAAGGCAAGCTGAACAACATTATGGCTATATTTCTGCTTATCTGAAAGCAACTATGTTGTTATAATGTGAATAGCTCAGCGGGCTCTGGAATCCACCCACCAATTATTTTCAGACTCTGTAATTACTGTATATGGGTAGAGAGTATGTATCCATATTTTAGAGTAATATAAAATTAATGGAGGAAAATGTGAATTCCTAAACATAAAAAAGACTGAGAGAAAGATGCAGGACAGTTATGGCAGAGTGCATGATNAATCCACCCACCAATTATTTTCAGACTCTGTAATTACTGTATATGGGTAGAGAGTATGTATCCATATTTTAGAGTAATATAAAATTAATGGAGGAAAATGTGAATTCCTAAACATAAAAAAGACTGAGAGAAAGATGCAGGACAGTTATGGCAGAGTGCATGATCTGGGATGGTGGGGAAGGGGGAAGGGAAAGGGGAATATGCCTGAACTGAATTGAAAAAATGATGTATAAAATACACAAAACATCAATAAATATAAATAAAAAAAAGGAAAGAAAGCTAAGTACCTTATCTAATAGCAAACTTGTTAGGTTAGAATTTTGTGTTAATGTAATTCAAAATATTATCTTTATTTTATTGTTTCATTACTGCAGACAGAGCACTACTGATAAAAGGGTAATTTTATGTCAAGTTTTGAAATAATAACTGTTCAAATAGTTGTATGGTTGTTTTGGAGTTTTGTGAGCATGAACGTTCTGTTGTTGCAAGTATCTTAAGTATGGACTTCAAATGCTATTATATTTTATATAATCGAATTGAATACTATTTTATTTTTCCTTGTGTGAATAAAAATAATTTTTATTAAAAAAAATCTAGATATTTAAAAATTTGAATTGATACTTTAACCTGTTACCCAGATGGGCTGAAGAATATTTATTTTCTCTGATCTTCAATTTCTTTAAAATATAGTAAGAATGTCTGCACCATAATATGATAATGCTTTCACAATTTTTACTATTTTGTTTACTAGGTTATGCAATACTGTTTTGTTATATATCACTCTTTGTTTATTAATGTACGAAATGCTTTATTGACATAAGTAGCAGAAATGGGGAGTTGACAGAAGCAATTTCACAAAGAGGCTACAGAAAGGAAAACATTATGTAATTTTCATTTGAAAAGAACATGGGTCTTGGACTACTCTAAAAGCAGGAATAGCTGAGATGGGGTTTCTGGCATTGGCAGGTCATGTGACATTTGGTAATTCATTTTTCTCATTGGGATCTCACTTTTAATTTTGTTTTTCTTCTTCCTTAATCTACAAGACATTAACTTTTTTTAAGAAAACATTATTTTAGAAGTTGCGTTTTTACAAGCCTGGGGATAAAAAAAGAATAGGTCATATTGGAAGAAAATTTAGAGACTAATTGACACTTTGTTCATTTTGTGAAAAATCATAGCTTGGCCTTCTGGAATCTTTGCATAGATCAAACCCTGGACACACTTTCAATGTTATTAACATGTAGACCTTCCTGTCTTTGGGGATACATTTATTCCCTATACATGTAGATTAATGGTTAAGTGTAATATTTAAAGCATCTGTTTAAAATTGAATTTTTAAAATTTAAATTTTTCTACATAATCACACAAAGGAACACTGACAAAATAAAGTCTTAATTTGAAATATTGAGGCACGAAGAGCATAGCACATAGACATTTCACAAAATGGGAGGAATATTTCCAAGCAATACATTAGACAAGGGACCAATAATGAGAATATAGAAAGAACTGCAAAAATTAAATATGAAGGAAATAAAAGTACCAGTTAACAAATATGCTAATGAACTAAATAGACTGCTTTCAAACAAAGAAAGAAAAGTGGCAAATAACTATTCTTAAAAGTGATTAACATCTCTAGTTGTAAATAAAATCTAATTTCAGATACCACCTTATGCCAGTGAGATGGCTATTTTCTTTTTTTTGGGGGGGGTTGTTCAGCTCACATCTCCTGGGTCAAAGTTCATCACTCAGGGCAGGAACCTGGAAGCTGGAGTGCTGAAGCACAGGCCATTGAGGAATGCTTCTTACTGGCTTGCTCCTCTGGCCCATGCCCAGCCTACTTTCTTATACCTATACCATACACAACAACCTTCCTAGGAGTGGCACCACCCATAGTGGGCTGGGCCCTCCCACATTGCTCAACAATCAAGACAATACTCTACAGACATGGCCAGAGGCCATTGCAATGGAGCCAATTCCCCAATTGAGACTCCCTCAACCCAGGTGTGTCAAGTTGACACTAAGGCTATCTAGCACACATGGATCCAAATAAAAATGTGTTCCATAAATTGGTGGTAAATTTAAATGTGAAACACAGTGCAGTAGTTAACAGTCCAAACCTAAAGAGAGAAAAAAAGCCCAAACATCTTTTTATAAAGGAAATCACAACACACAAAACAGGAAAGCATCATCAATCCCACACATACACTGCTTTGTGGAAAAGTGATCAAATTGCATGTGCTTCGGCTGCATCCCCAATACACAACCCCATGTAGTAACAACACTGGCTTTCTCACAGTGTTGGCTATTTGGAGGGTGAAGCCAGATTTCATTTACAATGGTGTTCAGGCCAGGTTGTGTCATCTAAGCTAGGAGCTCACATATCTTCTTTGAGACTGTTATCTCTTTGCAAATATGGGGACAGTGATTCCTGCTTTCCTAGATGGCACTAGCTGCAGAATCTTTACAGCGCATTGCTGCAGGCTCTCATCACCAGCGTGAAGTGATGGTGCAGTGGGTAACACAAAACTCTCCTTCCAAAAGACACCACAATTTCACCAACACTTGTCCAAGTCTCAAACCAGCAGAGGGTTGGGCTCAGCTTTCTGATAGTCCATGCAGACTCAACATTGTGCTCTCCTTCAGTGACACGTATTTCATAGCAACATGCCAGAAGGACATCAACCAGACTGTAGTATACTTGACGACGAGCTGTCTTGTCCAGCAGATAAGACTTACTGACAAATTTCCGTAGCTGGTATTTCTCTTCTTCTGAAAAAGATACTGAGGCATCATGCTCCACTGCTCCGGACTTTGTCCTGAAGAGGCCGCCATCTCTCCATGCATGCCACTCCACCAAGCCTCCACTGCCTCATCTTCAAACAAATCCACTAGATAATGATCTGGATCAAATTTTGCCAGCTCAGCAGTCAGGCGTTTCTGCCTCCGTTCAGACACAGGAGTGAAATCTGGATCTTTAATATCAATAACCTCACTCAATTCATCCTGCAAGCACTGAACCACTCTTGACCGTAGGTTTCCAAATCCATAGCAATACTGCGAATTCAGAGCACTTTCTGGGATCTCTTCATAAGGAGTCTGTTCAATTTCCCAGTCAAACGCTTCATCCTCATCTTCAACTCCCTGCTCAGAAACCCCAGAGGCACATATTTCTTCCACAAGTGGTTGGGCTGACCTGGATTTTCTTGGGGCCAGAAGAGCAGTTAACATGTTCGGGCCCTCAAAATCCTAGCCAGGAGTTTCCTTGGGCAATCGAATGGTAAAAATTCCTTTATAGCGGGGCTTGGTGGCGCACGCCTTTAATCCTAGCACTTGGGAGGCAGAGGCAGGCGGATCTTTGTGAGTTCAAGGCCAGCCTGGTCTACAGAGAGAATTCCAGGCCAGCTGGAGCTACAGGAAGACCCTGTCTCGAAAAGAAAAGAAAAAAAAAATTCCTTTATCTGCAACATAGGACCCCAGCTCACTCCCATTTTCTACAATCCTTCCAGTAAGAGTTAATCTCAGAAAGTAGGGCTTGGCGAAGAACTTGAAGTCCATGCCCTCGAAGTACACATCGAACTCTGCAGCGCATAGGGCTCAGGGATGGCGACCATCAGGAAGTCACAGTCCTGTCTCAGTTCGAACTCGGGGCTCAGCATTGCTGCCCGCTGCTCACGATGCCGCGGGACTCACGCGCCCGGCACTCCAGAACTGATGAAATTCTATAACCTAGAAGCAAGATAATTCAACTTCGTGTTCTTAGAGAATTCTTGGGAAACAATTTGCCTGCAGTAGTGGTTTGAATGACAAACATTTCCCATAGTCTTGTGTGTTTGGACTTACGGTCTGCAGTTGGTGACAGTCTTTGGTAAGATGTTCAGCCTTGCTAAAGAAATCCATCACTAAGAGCAGGCATTGAGGGTTGTGGCTTCCCTCCATTTCCTATTCCATGCCTTCTGTAATGGATGAAGTGTGATTTCTCTGCTTCCCACTCCTATTGCCATGCCTTCTCCACCATGATGACATTAACTATATGAAACTGTAAAATATATGAACCCTTCTTAGTAAAGTTGCCTTTGTTCATGGTATAGTATCGCAGCAACAGAAAAGTGACCAGCTTTCTTTCAGTGACTTATTTTCCAAACCTCGAAGGAACTTACACCTATTTCAAATAATGGTACTTTCATATTGGCAATGAAGTCTATGGCTTATTTCATGAATATCAGTCTTTAATTTCTTATTTTTATAGTTTTATAATATAATCATTAAAATCAGTAAAAATAGGGAAAGGACAGGTCCATTTATATAACATTTGTAAATGATTAAATCTTAGAAGTATTGTTTTGTAGTAAAATTTATTCTCTATATGGGCTAATTTTATTTTTTAATACATTATTATTATCTTATTGAATATTTACAAATTTCATACGCTGTATTTTTATCATATTTAGACTCCCTGTATATTTGCATCTCTTTATAGCCTGTGTCAGATTTCACATACTCTCAAGTGCCGGGACTAAAGGCATATGCCACACACCTGCCTTTTTTATTTCTATTTGCATATTTTCATATCATAGCACCATCTTTTCAGTCATTTTCATTGTTATTGTTTAATACTTCCATATAAATATGAGGCATTCCAAATAATATCTAAACTACAATAAATCATTAGTTGTTGGTTTCTATTGTAGAAAATCTCTTTTATCATATGAATTTTAACATTGTTTGGAATTTTACTCTCAACAGATTTGTGGGGGCTAAACCATACTTCTTGGCAACTTTACAATGACATTTCTCAAAGTCCTTTGAAAAATTTTGGAAATAAATCAGTATTTATCAAGGTTGTATTTTGTGTACATACAAACATGAATTCAAGTAAAGTAAAGGACTTGCACACAAGTGGCTCCTGGGCCTTTTCATGTGAATACACCAGGCTCTGTAAATATTTGAGGTCTTCAGCAAACTCAATGGTTGATTTTATGAGATATGAGACATTACAGTAATTTAATTAATTCTGTGTTAAATAAATTAAAAGTCGTGGAGAGTTTACTTGTTCAGGATAATTAATTTCTAAACCTTAATTTTCATTTTCTAATCTTAATTGCAACAAAATAATTCTTGGTTTTGGGGAAGACAGGATGAGGGATTCATATGTGATAAAGTCTAATTTAGAACTTAAGTCACTGTACAGAATGCTTAATTGCATTAATTTGGAGGGAAGAAAATTTGGATATGGCAAACTTAGTTGAGAAAAGACCCTGAAAACAAACAAAGATGCATTGTTGAAAAACAATAGTGGGGGTTGGAGAGCTAGCCTAGCGGTTAAGAGCACCGACCACTTTTGCAGAGGAACTGGGTTCGATTCCCAGCACCCACATGGCGGCTAAGAACCATCTGTAGCTCCAGTTCCAGGAGAACTCCAGTTCCAGGCGAATCCGAGACCCTCTTCTGGACCCTGCACCCCCGGGTGCACAGACCTACATGCAGACAATACATTCATATACATAAAATAAAAAATAAATAAAATGTAAAAAAAAAGAAAAACAATAGTGAGTATATACATGTCTTTAGCCATAGCAAATATTCTGTTTAAAGAAATGGCATGGGAGAAAATTCTAAAAAAGATGGGACATAAGAAGAAACAATTCTCTACCTTCCAAATTAGTTAACAGTTATATTAGTAGACATGTAATTATTCGGATCTCTACAATCTATGAACGCTTGCACACCCATAAGAAGACTTAGGTATACATTTGCAGTTAATTTCAGTTGATTTCAGCATACACCTCTGTCATCTTCAGGAGTATCTATGGCCCTGGGGGATACCTGTAGCTTGTGAGAGCCACTGTGAACATCAGGATCCTGAAGCCGAAATATTGGAGATCTTGTTCTTATTATTGCCTGCCCCTTTAGGTCTGAAGTTGCATGCACAGGGACCAGCAGTCACTATTTCAAGCTGTTCACCACCACTATTGCAAACTCTCTCCCCTGACAAGTCACATTGTTTTTGTATGGCAGAGAACACTTGACATTTAAATACCCTGGTACTTAGGTGAAAGGCACGGCCATGCAGCTACAATTACTGCCTTGCAAAGACTTTCCCTTTCCCAAATGCATACTCTAAAGTCTGTGACTGTACCCTTAATGTTAGAATTCTGGCATGTGAGATACATAGGAGGAAGATCCCAAATCCAAAAGAATTTGTCAATGCCTTTTAAAACAAAAAAGTAATCTCTCTCTCTCAATCTCTATACCTCTCTCCCACCTTTGTNTGGGGCCAGAAGAGCAGTTAACATGTTCGGGCCCTCAAAATCCTAGCCAGGAGTTTCCTTGGGCAATCGAATGGTAAAAATTCCTTTATAGCGGGGCTTGGTGGCGCACGCCTTTAATCCTAGCACTTGGGAGGCAGAGGCAGGCGGATCTTTGTGAGTTCAAGGCCAGCCTGGTCTACAGAGAGAATTCCAGGCCAGCTGGAGCTACAGGAAGACCCTGTCTCGAAAAGAAAAGAAAAAAAAAATTCCTTTATCTGCAACATAGGACCCCAGCTCACTCCCATTTTCTACAATCCTTCCAGTAAGAGTTAATCTCAGAAAGTAGGGCTTGGCGAAGAACTTGAAGTCCATGCCCTCGAAGTACACATCGAACTCTGCAGCGCATAGGGCTCAGGGATGGCGACCATCAGGAAGTCACAGTCCTGTCTCAGTTCGAACTCGGGGCTCAGCATTGCTGCCCGCTGCTCACGATGCCGCAGGACTCACGCGCCCGGCACTCCAGAACTGATGAAATTCTATAACCTAGAAGCAAGATAATTCAACTTTGTGTTCTTAGAGAATTCTTGGGAAACAATTTGCCTGCAGTAGTGGTTTGAATGACAAACATTTCCCATAGTCTTGTGTGTTTGGACTTACGGTCTGCAGTTGGTGACAGTCTTTGGTAAGATGTTCAGCCTTGCTAAAGAAATCCATCACTAAGAGCAGGCATTGAGGGTTGTGGCTTCCCTCCATTTCCTATTCCATGCCTTCTGTAATGGATGAAGTGTGATTTCTCTGCTTCCCACTCCTATTGCCATGCCTTCTCCACCATGATGACATTAACTATATGAAACTGTAAAATATATGAACCCTTCTTAGTAAAGTTGCCTTTGTTCATGGTATAGTATCGCAGCAACAGAAAAGTGACCAGCTTTCTTTCAGTGACTTATTTTCCAAACCTCGAAGGAACTTACACCTATTTCAAATAATGGTACTTTCATATTGGCAATGAAGTATATGGCTTATTTCATGAATATCAGTCTTTAATTTCTTATTTTTATAGTTTTATAATATAATCATTAAAATCAGTAAAAATAGGGAAAGGACAGGTCCATTTATATAACATTTGTAAATGATTAAATCTTAGAAGTATTGTTTTGTAGTAAAATTTATTCTCTATATGGGCTAATTTTATTTTTTAATACATTATTATTATCTTATTGAATATTTACAAATTTCATACGCTGTATTTTTATCATATTTAGACTCCCTGTATATTTGCATCTCTTTATAGCCTGTGTCAGATTTCACATACTCTCAAGTGCCGGGACTAAAGGCATATGCCACACACCTGCCTTTTTTATTTCTATTTGCATATTTTCATATCATAGCACCATCTTTTCAGTCATTTTCATTGTTATTGTTTAATACTTCCATATAAATATGAGGCATTCCAAATAATATCTAAACTACAATAAATCATTAGTTGTTGGTTTCTATTGTAGAAAATCTCTTTTATCATATGAATTTTAACATTGTTTGGAATTTTACTCTCAACAGATTTGTGGGGGCTAAACCATACTTCTTGGCAACTTTACAATGACATTTCTCAAAGTCCTTTGAAAAATTTTGGAAATAAATCAGTATTTATCAAGGTTGTATTTTGTGTACATACAAACATGAATTCAAGTAAAGTAAAGGACTTGCACACAAGTGGCTCCTGGGCCTTTTCATGTGAATACACCAGGCTTTGTAAATATTTGAGGTCTTCAGCAAACTCAATGGTTGATTTTATGAGATATGAGACATTACAGTAATTTAATTAATTCTGTGTTAAGTAAATTAAAAGTCGTGGAGAGTTTACTTGTTCAGGATAATTAATTTCTAAACCTTAATTTTCATTTTCTAATCTTAATTGCAACAAAATAATTCTTGGTTTTGGGGAAGACAGGATGAGGGATTCATATGTGATAAAGTCTAATTTAGAACTTAAGTCACTGTACAGAATGCTTAATTGCATTAATTTGGAGGGAAGAAAATTTGGATATGGCAAACTTAGTTGAGAAAAGACCCTGAAAACAAACAAAGATGCATTGTTGAAAAACAATAGTGGGGGTTGGAGAGCTAGCCTAGCGGTTAAGAGCACCGACCACTTTTGCAGAGGAACTGGGTTCGATTCCCAGCACCCACATGGCGGCTAAGAACCATCTGTAGCTCCAGTTCCAGGAGAACTCCAGTTCCAGGCGAATCCGAGACCCTCTTCTGGCCCCTGCACCCCCGGGTGCACAGACCTACATGCAGACAATACATTCATATACATAAAATAAAAAATAAATAAAATGTAAAAAAAAAAGAAAAACAATAGTGAGTATATACATGTCTTTAGCCATAGCAAATATTCTGTTTAAAGAAATGGCATGGGAGAAAATTCTAAAAAAGATGGGACATAAGAAGAAACAATTCTCTACCTTCCAACTTAGTTAACAGTTATATTAGTAGACATGTAATTATTCGGATCTCTACAATATATGAACGCTTGCACACCCATAAGAAGACTTAGGTATACATTTGCAGTTAATTTCAGTTGATTTCAGCATACACCTCTGTCATCTTCAGGAGTATCTATGGCCCTGGGGGATACCTGTAGCTTGTGAGAGCCACTGTGAACATCAGGATCCTGAAGCCGAAATATTGGAGATCTTGTTCTTATTATTGCCTGCCCCTTTAGGTCTGAAGTTGCATGCACAGGGACCAGCAGACACTATTTCAAGCTGTTCACCACCACTATTGCAAACTCTCTCCCCTGACAAGTCACATTGTTTTTGTATGGCAGAGAACACTTGACATTTAAATACCCTGGTACTTAGGTGAAAGGCACGGCCATGCAGCTACAATTACTGCCTTGCAAAGACTTTCCCTTTCCCAAATGCATACTCTAAAGTCTGTGACTGTACCCTTAATGTTAGAATTCTGGCATGTGAGATACATAGGAGGAAGATCCCAAATCCAAAAGAATTTGTCAATGCCTTTTAAAACAAAAAAGTAATCTCTCTCTCTCAATCTCTATACCTCTCTCCCACCTTTGCTTCCTCCTTCCCTCCCTCCTACTCCCCACTTCCTCTCTTTTCTTCCTCTCATCCTTCTTGTCCACACTGAAATATTTTAATTGTTCAAACTCTAGAGTGTGAAAAAACATTTCTGTTATTGTCACATAGTCTTTTTTTCTTTTGTTGTAATGTAGACACCAAAGAAAACTAACATTTTTTGAGAATGTCTGTGTAAGCCAAACTGACTTGATACTCAATTCTTCTACCTGATCAGCCCAAGTGATGGGTATATATATATATATATATATATATATATATATATGTGTGTGTGTGTGTGTGTGTGTGTGTGTATCTCCCACATGCATGCATGTGCCTGCAGAGGGCAGAAGAGGGCGTTGGACTCCCTAAAGCTGGAATTACAGGCAATTCTGAGCTGCCCAGTATGGGAGCTGGGAACTGTACTTGGGTCCTTTGGAAGAGTGACAAGTCCTTTTGACCACTGTGGTATCCATCCAGCACTTCAGATGGTTATTTAACTCTATATGTGGCTTACGAAGTCTACAGTGGATTAATGTCAACAATAAAGTGATGTTAGCCTAAGGCATCTCAATAAATATTGCCCATATAGATTCAAGTGGGTAAGATGCACATTGCCGGAGAAGTTATTTTCAAAGAATGTAAAAATATTTCCTTTTTTAAATATTGGGATGAAGGAAAATCCTCAGTGTTCCAGGAGGAGCTGGGGAGACTTGGGGTCACAGAATAAAGATACAACATTGACGACCCCAGAGAAGACAGGCGCCCGCACACAACATTGACGACCCCAGAGAAGACAGGCACCCGCACGCACAGGCCACACCTGAGGATTGTCCTGTGTTCTTTTCTGTTGCTCCCAGATTTCATGCCACCTCTGAATGGCTGAGTGATTTGACGTACTTATGAATACATGCCTCAACATTGCTTGGTTTTGTTAGTAACGTTGCCCCATCGTGCACTAACTGATTGTCTGTCTTAGACTCTCTGAGCTGCTATGACAAAGTGCCTTTCAGTTCCTTGCAAGCAACAGAAACTCTTTGCATGTAGTCCTGGGTGCTGAGCCTTAGGAGAAGGTGCTCACAGATGTAGTGTTTGGTCTCTGCATCTGGTGTCTGCATCTTTCATTGGTATCCATCCATATTTTCATCTTTTGCACTTCCTCACTTGGAAGAAAGGAGACAAAAGTTCTCTCTGGTCTATTTTATAGGGCATTTCATCCCTTCTGTGACCTAATCCCTCTAAGAGGTCCCACTTCCCCATACCCTGACCTTGGGGATTAGGCTTCAGTATAAATTGGCTTTTTGTTGTCATCATCAGGTTTTTTATAAACACTCAGGAACAGCAGGGAAATTTGAACAACTCCATTAGCATTTTGAAATTCATCCCCTCCATATGCTAAGTGGCCTGGGGGCCCAGGCCCAGATGCCTCAGTATTTCCTCAGTGTCAGAACTGACCTCGACAGTCTCCTGAGCCAGGGCTGAGACTCAGGAACGTAACCGTGAGGGTCGATCCTGTTACTCTTGGGTGTCAGCTTGCCTGGATTTGGGGTGAACAAAAATGAGAAAGATCCCCATATTGGATTATCTTGAGCAGATGACCCGCCCTAAATGTGGGCATTATCTTCTGATGGCAGCCGGCATAAAAGGCCACGGCAGAAGGGAGCTGGTCCCTGTTTTTTTTTTTTTTTTTTTTTTTTTNCTGAGAGAATATTTATTTTCTCTGATCTTCAATTTCTTTAAAATATAGTAAGAAATAGTGCTGCACCTTATATGATAATGCTCGTTCATTCAATTTCTTACTATTCTTGTTTACTGCTAGGCGTTAGTGCAAAGTACTGTTTTTGTTCATCAATATCACCGTCTTTGGTTAATTAACATGTCGTACGAGATGCTTTATTGACATAAGTATACAGAAATGGGGATTGACAGAAAGCTAGACTGGTGTCAACAAAGAGGCCTACACACGGAGAAAGGAGGCAAACATTATGGTACATGGTTTCATGGTTTGAAGGAGAATGGTCTTGGACTGACTCTAAAATAGCAGGAATTAGCTCAGGGAGATTGGGGATTTCTGGCATTGGCAAGGCTCGATGGTGACTTTGTGTGTAATTGCGTCATTTATAACTCTATTGGGCATCCTCACTTTTTAATTATTGTTTTTCCTTTTCCTTGAATCTACAAGACATTACATTTTTTTAAGAAAACGATTCGATTTTAGAAGTTGCGTCTTTAACAACCTGGGGATAAAAAATAGAGATCACGGGTCATGTAGTTGGAGATGAGAAATTTAGTAGGACTATATGTTGAACAGTCTGTTGTTCATATTTGTCGTGAAAGAATCGATGCCTTGGCGACTTCTGGAAAGTCGTTGCATAGATCAATACCCTGGGGTACACGAACTTATTCAATGTTATTTAACAAGTGAGATCCTTTCCCTCGCTCTTTCTTGGGGAATTGCATTATTCCCTATACATGTATGATTAATGGTTAAGTGTAAGTATTTAAAGCATCTGTTTTAAACTATTGAATTTTTTAAAACGTTTAAATTTTTTCTGACATAGATCACACAAAGCGGAACAGCTGACAATAAAGTCTGTAATGTTGAAATATTGAGGCACGAAGAGCATAGCACATAGACATTTCACAAAATGGGAGGAATATTTCCAAGCAATACATTAGACAAGGGACCAATAATGAGAATATAGAAAGAAACCTCGGTGCAGAAGATTAAATTTGAAAGGGAAGATAAAAGTACCAGTTTAACAAATATCCTAAACAATGCAACTAAAGTGAACTGCTTTCAGAACAAAGGAAAGAAAGTTGCACACAATACTATGTCGTTAAAGCGATTAACATCTCTATTGTAAATAACAATCTAATTTGCAGATACCAACCTTAGATCCGTGGAGTATGGCTATTTTCTGTTTTGTTGGGGGGGTTGTTCAGCATCGCACATCTCCTGGTACCGAAAGTTCATCACTCCAGGGCGTGGAACGCTGGAAGTGGAGTGCATGATAGCTACAGGCGCCATGTGTGAAGAATGCTTCTTACTGGCTTGGCTCCGCTTCTGGAATTCTGCCCGTCTCCGGCTGCACCCTCGCCCGAAGTGCCTGCCCTAGGTTCATTAACCATAGTACGCATAGCACACAACCTTCTTGAGTGGCCACCACCCTAGTGGGACTGGGCCCTTCCCACATTGTCCCTCAATCGAGCCGACAATACTCGTGCACGAGACAATGTTGCCAGAGCCGATTGCAATGGAGCGAATGTTCCGCAATTGAGACTCCCCTCAACCTCACGGTCGGTCCAAGTTGAGCGAGCTCAGGTCTATGCAGCACCACATGGGATCCAAATAAAAGATGTGTTCCCATAATTGTGTAAAATCTTAAATGGTGGAAACACCATGTGCAGTAGTTCTTTAACACAGTCCAAAACCTAGAAGGAGAGGAAAAAAAATAAGAGCCCAAAACAATTTTTTTAGTAAGGAATATCAGCAACACATCAAGAGACAGGTAAAGCATCAATCACTCCCCACAGTACACTCAGCCTTGTGGAAAGCTTGTATCAAATTGGCGATGTGCTTCCGGGGCTGCCATCCAATAGCACAACCACCCACTCGTCGTATAACGACACTCGAGGGCCTTTCTGCACAGTGTTTGAGCTAGTTGGGAGTGAGGAGTGAATCAGCGCAGATTCATTTAGACAACTTGAGGTCGTTCAGAGGGAGGGGTCGTGGCCAGGTTGGTGGTCAGTATCCTAGGCTGAGGAGCTCCCAGTATCTTGCTGTTGAGCAAGGAACTGGTTATCTAGAAGGAGTTCTCTTTGTCAATTTGGGGACAGTGATTCCTTAGCTTTCCTTAGATATGGATCGGCTAGTGCAGGAAATCTTTACGAGAGCGGGGCGCATTGCTGCGGCGCAAGGCCTCCTCTCATAAGCCAGCGTGAGAAGGTCGGGTGGTGGTGCAAGGTGGGTACACATCAAACTCTCCTGTCCATGAAAGGGCTGACACGGACAAATTGTCAAAACACTTGTCAGAGGTCTCAAGAGCGGCGCAGCAGAGGGTGTGGGGCCAGCTTTTCTGATAGTCCGGGATTGCAGGAGCCCAACATTGTGCTCTCACTTACTAGTGTGACGTGACGATATTCTGAGCAACATGCAATAGGGACATCAGCCCCAGACGTGGGGGCTAGTATACTGTGAGCGAGCGACGTGGTCTTGTGGTCCACGCACAGTAACGAGCTTTACTGGACAATTTCCGTGAGCTGGTGATATTTCTCATTGCTCTGAACAAGATTACTGGAGGCATACCATGGCTCGCAGACTGGCTAGCCGGACTTTGTCCTGAATAGAGAGAGCCCGTCCATCCTCCCAAAGCATTGCCACTCCCCAGTACCTCCACTTGCCTTCAATTCTTGCACAGACCATGAACACTAGAATATATGAATCGTGGGCGATCAGTTTGCCAGCGCCGTGGGCAGCCACTCAGGGCGATTTCTTGCCTTCCGTTCAGACACAAAGTGGATGTGAAATCCTTGGTGTATCGCTTGTAATATCATGATAAGCCTCGTTCATAATTCAGTTCCTGCAGAGCACTGGGGAACACTACTCCTGACCCGGTAGGGTTTCCAAACATCCCATAGCAGAGTACTGCGAATTCACGAGCACTTTTCTGGGATTTCTCTTCATTACAGGGAGTCTGCTTCAATCTTTCCCAGGTTCAAATCGCTATCACCTCATCTCAATCTCTCCTGCCCAGACCCAGAGGCCATATTTTACCTTCCCGACAAGGGTGGGCTGACTGGATTTTGCATTGGGGCGCAGAAGGTGAGCATTACATGTCTCCGAGGGTGTATCTGCGCTCGGGTCTCGTCGCCTCAAAACCTGAGGCCAGGGACGTCCCTCTGGGCATCGAATGGTAACAATCCCTTTATACGCGGGCTTGGTGGCGACCGACGCCTTTATCGCTAGCAGCTTGGGCACGGCACGAGGCGAGGCGATCCTTCTGGTGATGTTCAAATTCAGGCCAGCCTGGTCTACCAGTGAGATGAAATTCCAGGAGCTAGCTGCGAGCTACAGGAACAGACCGCGGACGATCTCGGAGAAAGAAAGAAAAAAAAATTCCTTTATTCTGCAGACCATCAAAAACGGAACGCCCAGCTCACGTCCCATTTCTACAATCCTCCGCGGTGAAGGAAGTTAATCCGTTCAGAAATTAAGCGCGCTGTGGCGACGAGACTTGAAGTCGCATGCCCCTCTGAAAGTACAGCCACGAACTCAGTATGCGCAGCGCATAACGGCTCAGGGAGTGTGCGACCATACGCAAGGAAGGTCCAAGAGCAGTCCGCTGTATCCTCTCAGTTCGAACTCGGGGGGCTCAGCATTGGGCTGGCCGCGCTGGCTCCCCTCCGTGGCCCACGTGCCGAGGGATGTTTCAAAGAGATGTTTCGCTCGAGCCGGGACTGCACGTCTGCACCGGTGCATCTTCCAGACTGATGAATGGTCTATAGACCTACGAAGCGAAGCAACTGACATGTCAAGGCACTTCGTGATGTTTAAGAAATTCGTTGGGAACTTGCCTGCAGTAGTTGGGTTCTTGGAATGGACAGAACATTTCCCATAGTCTTGCGGTGTGTTTGTGACTGTACGGTCTGCGCAGTTGGTGACCAAGGTCTTTTGGTAAAGCAATGTTCAGTGCCCCTCTGCTTTAAAATGGGAAAAATCCACACCGCTAAGGACAAGCAAGGCAGATGAAGGGTTGGTGGGCCGGTTCCCTACCCCACTTTCTAATCCAATAGGTACTTCCTGGTTAATAGGATAACAGTTAGCTGATTTCTCTGCGTTCCCGGACAGGTGTGAGGGGTACATATCCGTATACCGAGCGGTCGACGCCACACGTCTGTTACGGGGTCACGAGACCTTGATATTGGCCCATAGCCTATCTCACACCGATTGAAGTCTGACATGTTAACCTAGTATGAACTGGTTAAAATCATATGAAACCCGGTTCTTAGTAGAAGTTGCTTTGCCTTTGGTTCATGGTATAGATCAGTTATACGCAGGCAACAAAAAGTGACCGAGCTTTCTTTCAGATGACGTTTCATTTTCCCAAAAAACCTCGAAGTGAACCTGTCACCGACCTATCTTCAAATTGGTACTTGCTCAATTTGGCAAATGATTGTCTGATGGCTTATTTCATGAATGATGCACGTCCTTTAATTCTGCTTATTTTTATAGTTTTGATAATACTGAATCATTAAAAATCAGTAATAACATAGGGAACAGGACGAGGTTCTGATTTGATTAACATTTGGTCACAATGAGTTAAATCTTAGGAAGTATTGTTTCTGTAGCGTAAAATGTTTTCCTCTATAGCCTGGCTAATTTTATTTTAACTACACTAGTGGTAGTAGTCCTTATTGTAAACTTATTATCACAATGTTCATCGCTGGGTCACTTTCTTAATCATAATTCTGAGGACTACCCTGTGATATTTGCATCTCTCTTTATAGCCCTGTGGTCAGATTTTCACAGTCTACCTTCCTCAATTCGTGCCGGTGACTAGAAAAAGGCATATGCCACACACACTGCCTTTTTTATGTTCTAATTGCAGTATTTTTCATATCATGCAACCATTTTCAGTCATCTTTCATTGTTACTTGTTATACTCTACTCCATATCAAATATGAGGCATTCCAATAATAATCTAAATACAACTAAATCGTTAGTTGTTGGTTGTCTAGTTGTGAAAACACCTGTTCTATCATATAATTTTAACATTGGTTTTGGACGTATTTTTACTCTCAACAGTAAGATTTGCGTGGGTGGGCATAAAAAACCTAGACTTCTTGGGCGACACTATTACAATGACACTTTCTCAAAGGTCCTGTTGAAAAATTTTGGAAACTAAATCGAAGATTTTCAGGTTGGTGATTTTGTGTACATACAAACATGAATTCAAGTAAAGTAAAGGACTTGCACACAAGTGGCTCCTGGGCCTTTTCATGTGAATACACCAGGCTTTGTAAATATTTGAGGTCTTCAGCAAACTCAATGGTTGATTTTATGAGATATGAGACATTACAGTAATTTAATTAATTCTGTGTTAAGTAAATTAAAAGTCGTGGAGAGTTTACTTGTTCAGGATAATTAATTTCTAAACCTTAATTTTCATTTTCTAATCTTAATTGCAACAAAATAATTCTTGGTTTTGGCGGAAAGACAGGGAGATGAGGGATTCTAGTGATAAGTCTAATTTAGAAGGCTGTAAGTCACTGTACAGGAATGCTTAATTGCATTTATATTTGGGGTGAAGGGAAGAAATTTGGAAGTATGGCGAACGTTAGTTGACGAAACAGGACCCTGATAAAACAACAACAAGATGGCCATTGGGTTGAAAACAATAGTGGCGGGTTGGAGAACTTTAGCCTAAGGCGGTTAAGAGGAGCCGAACACCTTGAACATTTGCAGAGGAGCCTGGCTTCGAATCCCCAGCACTCCCTACAAGTGAGGCGGCTGTAAGAAGCAATCTGTAGCTACAGTCCAATGGAGAACTCAGTTCCAGCGAATCCCGCGACCCTCCTTCACTGGGCCCTTGCACCCCGGGGGTGCACAGACCTATCATGTGCAGACAAGTCACTCATCTACATAAAATTAGAAAGATAAATAAAATGGTAAAAAAGAAAGAGAAAAACAGTGATGGAGGTATATACAGATGTCTGTTAGCCATACCAAGATATTCTGGTTTAAAAGAAATGGCAATCGGGAGAAATTCTAAAAAATGATGGGACATAAGGAAGAAACAATTTCCTCTACGCTTCCAACTTAGTTAACAGTTATATTAGTAGACATGTAATTATTCGGATCTCTACAATATATGAACGCTTGCACACCCATAAGAAGACTTAGGTATACATTTGCAGTTAATTTCAGTTGATTTCAGCATACACCTCTGTCATCTTCAGGAGTATCTATGGCCCTGGGGGATGCCTGTAGCTTGTGAGAGCCACTGTGAACATCAGGATCCTGAAGCCGAAATATTGGAGATCTTGTTCTTATTATTGCCTGCCCCTTTAGGTCTGAAGTTGCATGCACAGGGACCAGCAGTCACTATTTCAAGCTGTTCACCACCACTATTGCAAACTCTCTCCCCTGACAAGTCACATTGTTTTTGTAATGGCAAGAACACTGGTTGACATTTAATAATTACCCTGGGTACTCTAGGTGAAAGGGACGCCATGAGCTACAATTACTGACCTTCGTCAAAGCGACTTTATTCCCTTTCCCAATGCCAATACTCTAAAAGTCTGTGACTCGTACCCCTTAATGTTAGAACTGATCTGGCATGGTGAAGATCATTAGGAGGAAGATCCCCAAAATCCAAAAGGGCGAATTTGTCAATATGGCATTTTTAAAACCAAAAAAGTAATCTCTCTCTCTTCAATCTCTATATCCTTCTCTCGCACCTTTTCCTTCTCCTTCCCTCGCCTCTCCTACCCCCCACTTCTCTCTCTTTTCTTCCTCTCATCCTTCTTGTCCACACTGAAATATTTAATTGTTCAAAATCTCTGAGACGTGTGAAAAAACACTGTGCTTCATGGTTATTGTCACATAGTCTTTTTTTCTTTCTGTTGTAATGTTAGGATCACCAAAGAAAACTAACATTTATTCTGAGAACTGCTGTCGTGTAAGGCCAAACTGACTTGTACTCATATGTTCTTCTGACACTGAACTCAGGCCCAAGTGATGATTGGTATATATTATATAATAAATTTATACTGATATCTAATTTATAAATATATATGTTGTTGTGTGGTATTATGCTATTACCACCATGCCCCTCTCCAATCAAAGCTTCTTATTTATTTATTTTATATTTATGTGTACTGAATGTATCTGTCTGACTGATGGTTTGTGTACCCACCTGTCATGCAATGCGCAGAGGTCAGAAGAGAGGGTCAGATTCCCCTGTGCAACTAGGAAGTTACAAGCGGTTTCCAAGCCACCATTGCTGGGTCTGACACCTGGTCTGCCCAAAACCGGCGTTCTGCAAGCTTGCGCTAACTGGCTAGGCCATTCTCTTCCAGTCCCAAAGCTCTATATATTATTAGGTAACAATTGATTCTCAGTCAACACCCCCGTTTTATTTATACAAATTTATTCTTATTATATTTATACTAATTATTCTTAGTGTACATTAATATACTGTCGTGCATGCAATCTTTGCACCCGTGTGTGCAAATGCGCGGGGTCCGAGTAAGGGACTGTGGGATTCCCTGGGAACTGGAGTGTTCAGTACGTCGTCTCGGCTATGTGGCGCCATCGTAGGGTCGCTCAGGGAGATCGAAACCCCATGGGTTCTCATACGCAAGAGCGTTGCGCAGCCTAACCGCTAGAGCCATCTCTCCCATGCCCCAAAGCCCGCTGTTTTATAACATAAGGCATCAGGAAAAGTAAACCCCAAACTAACAAATAAAAGAGAATAATAAGATTAAAGCTAAGGGGTAATATGAAAAAAAAACATAGAGAGAAGAAACAAAAAAATAGATGTGGTAACTTGAATGATAAACATTCCCCATTGGATCATACATGTGAACACTCAGTCCCCAGTCAGTGGCACTTTTGTAAGATTATGAAATCTTTGGGAGATGAGCCTTGCGGGGGACTTCCTTCTCAATGAACAGGGCAATAAGGTTAATAGCACTGCTTCTGTTTTCCCAGTTCTCTCTTTTATATACTATATATATATAATACTATATATATATAATTCATGAGTATTCAGCTAAATAAACCTTTTGATTCCTAAATTGTTTCTGATTATGAGACATTTCTATTCCATACCACAGCAAAGAGGTAAATTAACACGAGTATGAAATCTGCCACGTCCATGAAACTAAAAGAGGATCCTAGCAAATTAATTCAATCTTTGAGAGAAACCAAGCACTCACATGGAAACATAAAAAGACTCCACAAATATCAATGTAATCTTTAGCTCTAGTTTAACCAAGGATAACCTGACCAGTAAATAATTACTCAATCTGTAGCAAGAAAGTATATTACAAAAACCTCGACCTTAGGTCTAAAGCAAGCCCAAATTAGATTCACATCGTGTTGAGACCCAGCTGTTGTGACTACACCCCCCTAAATTTGATTAACCACTACATGAGATAAATAATGCCTAAAAACAAAGAGCCTCAAATGAATCATGGAAATATGAAAACCCATCACACCAACTTCTAATACATCCCTATGAGATTAGATAACAAAAGTAATGAAACAATTTCCGGAGCGGAGAGCGTAAATCATGGGACTCTCTCGAGGAAACATGTTGAAAATACTGAAGACCAGCGCTGGATGAGATAGCCGATGGCGGGTTAGAGAGCGCCGACCGCATGTTAACAGAGGACGCCGGTTTCGAGGTCTCGCCGCTACCACGATGTGGGGCGGCTAAGAGACCGTCTGAACTAGCCCCAATTCCATGGAGAAACTTCCAGTTCCTAGGGGAGTAGGCACCGATACCGCCCTCTTCTGACCTCTTCCGCGGCATTTGCCGAGCACGGGTGCACAAACCTTGCATGCACACAGCGTACTTATACGATAAGATCATAAATAAGAATAATAAAAAAAAAAAAAAAATTTGTTTTTTTTTTAAATACTGGCGAAGTACCTGAATGTTTGCCGTCCAGGCAATGTGACCGAAGGGTCAAGAAAGGTGGACAGAACAGTTGCTTATTCCCTTTAACCAAGAAGCGAGGCGAGACTATAAGGTTCAATTTATCCTTTACCGACCCCCAGACTGAGTGATGTCTCAACCAAGTTGTTTCTCCATGGGACTTGTAGACTTTCCCATAGTGGACTTGTATGGATGGTTTTGACATTCCCACCGCAAGCAGTGGGATACACGTACTAGGGGTTTTGGGGAGAAGGGCAACGCATGCATTTGCGTTCCTCTTTTCCGATCACAACCTCCATCCGAGCACTCTTGGGTGAGCATTTGTTTTCTTGGAATCCTAGCCCAGTCCCTGTATGTGGAGTAAGATGATATCTTAAAGTTTTTGTTTGCATTTCTTTAATTATCAGTGACATTGAACACTTTTTGAAAATTGTTTAAATTTTTTTATTTATTACTGTTTGTGTATGAATGTACATGTGCGCAGGAGGTCGTCGCACTACCGGTGTGTCTGCTAATTTGTCGCTGTCTCTGGAGTGTTCATGCTAAGAGGGGCGGATCTTTCCGGTAACTTTTGTTCGAGTTCTCCCGGAATTGGTAGTTTCAGATGGGTTCTCTAGCACCAGCCTTTGTGTGTGTAGATGCTGGGGACCAAATTCATAATTATTATTTATTTTCGTGATGACCCGGATATGTATATTCTGTTCTTCTATCTCGTTGTATTTCTTTTTATCATCTGCCTTTTTACCCTTCTCTGTGGTATTGGGTATGCTCACATGTATCCATCTTATCTGTTCTATGAGTTATACTATGGTTAATCTTCTACTAAGCTATGTTATTGCTATTGACTCGCCTCTACCAATAGTCAAGGACTCTCTCGGAACCAGTAACTCAAGGCGTACTCTCCTCTAATCTTGAATATCTGATTGTGTATAATTTTTGAGAGTATCTAGGTACATCTACACCATGGTATTTCTATGCCAGTGGAAAGATGAAAGACTGACATCAATGACTCTATGCATGCGCGATAAATGGATGGTATCGCTTGGGAAGGATAGTAAGTGCTAAGAGATAGTTAACGACAGTGACCGAATGAACAAAGGAAATTGTTTATCTCGCCTTGTCTGTGAGATGCCTACACCCAATTACCGTAATGATGTTAGCCATGCAAAACTGAAGCAATGTTCAGATGTGATCTATAACAACTGTGCTGCTTGTATTTGTAAGAATCCCTTAAAAAAAGAAACCAATAAAGAAAAAAAAAAAAAGTTTGAAAAATAAGAAAAAGAAAAGTAGAATTGTCAAGACAGGCCAACACACAGATACTCTCGCTCTTTTTTCTTAAAAAATATATATATAATAGTCATATTATTATATATAATCTATATATTTATAGAAAAGAGAGTTAAAAGCCCTTCGTCTTGAATACTAGGTGGTCATCATCCAGTATAGACGACCATCAACGTTCGCAAAGTAAAATATCTAAGTGGTAATGGAATGGAGATGCCCGTTTTTGGGTGTTGCACATAGGGATACATAAGCGAAAAGGACTCAAAAAGTAGTTGGCTATTGGTTACACGCAGCCAGTGGTTCCTTAATCGACTCAGAGACCATTGTTCCTAGTCCCAGAAAGGAAATGTCTGTGACAGAAGACGAGAAATTTTCCTTCTTTTATTTCTTTAATAACATACTATTTGCACGATTAATTTAATGTTGAAGGAGGAAATGTGGAACACTGTAGAAATGTCTCAGATGCAAATCCCACAGCAGAGCAGTCGCTCTTAATGGCCTTAGCCATTTTACTTTCCCCTTGTAATAAGAGAAAGGTAATCGACTCTTGAACAATACGACACGGTTTGCCTCTGGGTTATTTCTTTTGTCTTTTTCATATGCTTGTTTTTAATATTTTTTATTGAGCAGGTTCTGTGGCATTTCAGTACATTTCTCAATGTCCAATTTAAACCCATTCCACGACCCTTCCCATGCGCTCATCCCACCACAAGCTCGATGGCAGGTTCTGCCAAACATTTTGTTCCCACCCAAGCTCATGCATTCTTCCATACATGTCTTGCATCTTTTTCTCAGTCTTTTTAAAGTTTTTCTATGCAGAAGTTGACTGTTTCAGGCAGAAGTTAGATGTTTCGTCAGTTCTTTGACCCAGTCCTTTTGTTGTTGTTTTCCCATCCAATTTATATTGCACTATATATATATATATATATATATATACATATATAACATATATCAAAATTATGACATCTGAAAATAAACTATAAGTTAATAAGTTAATTTCAAAGCATTTCACATTTTTTCCTTTAATTTTATATTACTCTAAAACATGAATACATACCCTACAACCATATACCAAAATTACAAAGTCTGAAAATAAGTGGTAGGTTAATTCTAGAGCCAGTTAAGTTAAGCCAGATTAAAAGAAATATATCATTAATGTTGCTCAGTTTGCCTTACAAATAGGGATTTGGTGCTAGCATCCACAAATGAGGGATATCTTGCTTGTTTGTTTTTCTGGGACTGTGTTACTTCACTTAGCATCATGGTTTCTAGTTCCATCCATTTACCTGCAAAGTTTATGATGTTGTCTTTCTTTACTGCTGCATAGAACTCCATTGTGTAGATGTACCACATTTTCTTTATCCATTCATTGGTTGAGGAACACTTGGGTTGAATCCAGCTCTTCGTTATTGTGAAGAGAGTGCAATAAATGTGGTTTTGCATCTGGGACAGTTGAGTCTTTTGGGTATATACCCTGGAGAGGTATGACTGGGTCAGGTGGTAGGTTTAATTTGAGTTTTATAATTATTCTCCATACAGCTTTCCATAGGAGTTGCATGAGTTTGCATTCCCACCAGCAGTGGATGAGTGCTCTCCTTTCCCCACAACCTCTCCAGTATTTGGTGTTATTTGTTTCCCTAATCTTAGCCAGTCTTGTCCAGGTAAGATGAAATCTTAAGCTGGTTTCAATTTACGTGTCCTTAATGATTTGTGATGTTGTACATTTTCTAAGATGCTTCTCAGCCATCTTTACTTATTCATCCGTATGAAATCTTAAGCTGGTTTCAATTTACGTGTCCTTAATGATTTGTGATGTTGTACATTTTCTAAGATGCTTCTCAGCCATCTTTACTTATTCATTTGTGAAGACTGTTTAGCTTTTTACTCCATATTTTGACTCGGTCATTTGTTTTCTTACTCCTTATTTTTTGAGTAGTTTGCATAATCTGGATGTTAATGCTCTAACAGATGTATCACTGATGAAGGTTTCCTCCCACACTGTGGGCCTTTTCTTCACATCTTTGTTTCTTTCACTGTACAGAAGTTCTTAAGTTTAATAAGTTCCCACTGGCCAATTGTTGACCTTTTTAGGGTGTGCAGCTGTGGTCTTATTTAGAAAGTCTTTTCCTAGCACCAAGCACTGAGTTGTAAGGCAAACTGAGTAACATCAATGTTATATACCCCTTTCCCTGAAAGCTACTGTACTCTGATAATGTAAATCCCTTAACAGGCTCTAGAATTAATGCACCACTTATTTTTAGACTTTGTAATCTTGGTGTATGGGTGGAGGATATGTAGGCATATTTTAGAGTAATATAAGCTTAAAAAAGAAAAATGTTAATCCTGAAATATGATATGGAAATGACAGTTGGTGTACAGATGGTATAATTTTAGTATAGGGATAGCAGAGTCTATGAACTCAATGGGGTGGGGGACATGGAATACGAGATGAGTCTAGACTGGACTGAGAAATGATGTATGGAACACACATAACTTTAACAATGATGTTAAGAGAAAGTATTTTCCTACGCCTATGTCTTGTAAGTTACTGCCATCCTTTTCTTCTATCATTTTGAGAGTTTTGTTTTTCACCTTGAGGTCTTTGATCCATTTGGAGTTGATTTTTTGTTTTGTTTTTAAAATTTCTTTTATTTAGCTTATGTACACATAAAAGAATAATCACTCTCAGATCCCACCCAGCAGAAAACATGCACAAAACCAAGGTATACATGGAAGGGAGGGCTCCCGGGCCCAAGTTAGCAGTTGGGATGGTGCAATCCTGTTGAGTCACAAGACCCATCACAAGAGGGCTGGGCAAATGTCAGATAGGCTGGCTCTAAAACAAGTGTTCGCCATAGCCAAAGGTCTGTCGGATGCCCTCAAAGTAGTACCGCTGCCAGCCCTGCCTAATCTGCTCTTCCTCAGGAGCAGGGATGCCTTGGCCCTCCACGCACAGCTGTCTCTCAATTCTTGTCAATGAAGGTCAAGGTGATGGTGGCAAAGTGGCCCTCTGGCCACGACTTAAACCTCCACTTCATTGCTATATGTATCTCAGGGACCAGATCAGTAAATTCCCCAGTGACATTGCCATTAACCATGTGAAACTTCTCACCTTTGTCTGCTTCTAAAGTCGCAGGAGCATGAGTAAATGCCTGAACCAGCTCTTGGGTGGTGAACACTCTATAGAGCTCCTCTGGTGAGGTCAGAATGGTTTCTCTAAGACTGATCTTACAAGTGGGAATTTTGACACCAACAGGTTTGGCCTGGGTTTTTGAAGGAGCAGGTTTAGCCTTGCACACCTCAGTTTTGGGAGCTGGTTGCCCCACTGGTTCTACCTACTCGCCATTCACTGTGGGCAAAATCATTCCCTGCGTGAACTCTGTTTTGAGAGTGCTGATGTAAATGCCCACCACTTCTCTTAGAAGTTTCACCCATACTTCCTTCATTAAGGCCACAAGATTCGTGTCAGGCTCATCTTTGGCAAGACTCACACAAATCTCCATTTCATCCACGCTATTTTCATCAGACAAATTGGGGATCTCCACATGTCCCTTGTATTGCACTCCTGACTTACAGGTACCAGTCCCGTTTAGTTTGATGCTCCATTCATAAAAGAAGATAAGTTTGCCTTTTCAGTTGTTAATGGATGCCTCTCCATCCTGCTTATTCACTTCGGTCACCTCACACTTGTCCTCCTCATTTTGTACCCAAACTTCCAGGTATAGTGATTTCAGCTTTTCTGTGGACCAATTTGAAGCATCCCTCTCTGTCCAGTGCCAGTTGTTGCTGTTGGTAGCATCTGCCGGCTCCTCCATGAGCCAGCTTGGGTCTCCCTTGCCCCCACTTGGCCATTGGCTCTCTTACTACGCCGCCTCGACCAGCCACAGCCTCAGGACCAATCAGTCCCAGCCACCCAGCAGCACCTGGAAACTACTAGAAGCCTAGAGTTGTTTTTTGTACAGGGTGACAGGTAGAGGTTTAATTTTATGCTTCTGCAAATGGGTATCCAGTTTTGCCAACACCATTTGCTGAAGATGCTTTCTTTCCTCCACTGAGTCTTCTTGTCCCGTTTGTCAAATATGAAGTGGCTGAAATTGCATGTGCTCAGGTTTGGATATTCAATATTGTTCCATTGATCTTTAGGTCTATTTTTGTGCCAATACCAGCCTGTTTTTATGACTCCCTGTAATCTAATTTGAAGTCTGGTATGGTATTCTCCTTTGTATTGCTCTTTTTGCTCAGGTTACTGTGGCTATCTGAGGTCTTTTGTTTTTCCATATGAATTTTAGGAATTTTTTTTCAAAGTCTGTGAAGAACCTTATAGAATTGCATTGAATCTTCATATTACTTTGTGCAGGATGATCACATTTACTATATTAATTCTTCTAATCCATGAGCATGGAAAGTCCTTCCATCTTCTGGTATCTTCTTTAATTTCCTTCTTCAGGGGTTTCAAATTTTTATTGTAGAGATTTTAAGTTTTTTTTTTTTTTTTAGTCAGGTTTTTTCCTAGATATTTTGTTTGGAGGCTATTATGAATGGGAAGGTCTCCTTATATCCTTCTCCAGTTGTTTGTTATTGGTATGAAGAAAGGCTATTGATTTTTCTAGGTTAATTTTGTATCCCATCACTTTACTGAAACTGTTATTCATTTCTAGAAGTTTTCTGGTGGAGTTTCTGGCATGACTTAATTAAACTATCATATCATCTGCAAAAAGGGATAGCTTGATCTCCTCTTATCCAATTGGTACTCCTTTAATTTCTTTTTCTTTTCTTTTTGTTCTTATGAGCATTTCAAGGTCTATGTGGAAAAGGAGTGGGGGATAGGGTTCCTGACTTTAAGGAGAACAATTCTAATTTTTCCCTTTTAGGATTATGTTGCTTGTGGATTTGTTGTATATGGCTTTAATTATGTTGAGGAAAGTTCCTTCCAGTCCTATTCCCTCTAGAACTTTAACCATGAAGGCATGTTGTATTTTGTCGAAGGTTCTTTCCACATCAATTAAGATGACCATGCAGTTTTTGTCTTTCAGTCTGTTTATGTGCTTTATGACATTTATTAATTTATGTGTGTTGAACCATCCCTGCATCTCTGGTATGAATCCAATTTAGTAACGGTGGATGATCTTTTTGATGTGTGCCAGTATGCAGTTTGCAAGTATTTTATTGAGAATTTTTGCATCTATGTTCATTAATGAAATGGGTCTATGGTTTTCTTTTTCGGTTGTATCTTTGCCTAGTTTTGGTATTAGAGTGATTTTGGCTTCATGGAAGGAATTTGGAAGATTTCTGTTTGTATCCTCTTGAATAATTTGAGTATTAGTAACTGTAGCTCTTCTTTAAATGTCTTATGGAATTCTACCTTGAATCCATCTGGGCCTGGGCTTTTTTTAGTTGGGAGTTTTTGTTTTAATCATGGTTTCAATTTCCTCCTTTATTATGGGAGTGTTTAAGCTGTCAATCTCTTCCTGGTTAAATTTTGGCAAATTCCATGATTTCAGATATTCACCCATTTCTCTTAGGTTTTCAAATTTAGTATAGTATAGGTTTTTGAATTATTCCCTTATAGTTGTCTGAATCTCTTTGCTATCTGTTGTGATGTTTCCCTTTTCATCTCTAATTTTGTTGAGTTGAAGTTATTCCTTCCTTCTTTTGGTCATCTGGGCTAAAGGCCCATCTATCTTGTTTATCCTTTAAAAAAAAACAGCTCTTACATTGATTTTTTTTATTGTTTTCTTTGTTTCTATTTCATTGATTTCCAATCTGATTTTTGTTATTTCTTCCTCTCTTTTAGGTTTAGGATTCATTTGGTTTGCCTCTCAACTGTTTTAGTTGCAGTGTTAGGTCATTTATTTGTGCTCTTTATGTTTTCTTAATGTAGGCACTTAGGGCTATAAATTTTCCTCTTAGGACTACTTTTATGGTGTCCCATAGGTTTTGTTGTGTTGTATAGTTCCTTTCATTTAGTCCCAGGAATGCTTTTATTTCTTTCTTTATTTCTCCTTTGACCCATTCATTATTCAGTAGTGTTGTTTAGTCTCCATGTGTTCTTGTAGCTGGTAGGGCTCTTTCTGGTGTTGATATTAAGCTTTATTGCATTGTGGTCTGATAGGATCCAGGAAATTATATCAAATTTTTTGTATTTGCTGAGGTTTGCTCTGTGTCCCATTATATAGTTGATTTTGGAGAATGTTCCATGGGGTGCTGAGTAGAAAGTATATACTTTGGTGTTTGGGTGGAAGAATTGGTAGATGCCCATTAGGTCCATTTGGCGTATCCTATTGTTTAGTTCATATGTTTATTCTTTGTTCAGTTGACCTGTCCAGTGGGGTCAGTGGTATACTGAAGTCTCCCACTCTTAGTGTTCTGGGATTAATCAGTGCTTTGAAGTCCTGCAGGATTGTGCTTACGAAATTTGGTGGATCAGAGTTTGATGCATATATACATATGATTGTGTAGTCTTCATGGTTGATTGATACTTTGATAGGATGTAGTGATCCTCTCCATCTCTTCTGATTAGTTTTACTTTGAAGTCTATTTTGTCTGATACTAAAATAGCAACTCTTGCTTGTTATTTTTACCATTTGCTTACAGCATATTTTTCCATCCTTTCACTTTAAGATGGTGCCTGTCCTTGAAGGTGAGATGTGTTTCTTGTAGACAACAAAAAGAGGGATTACATTTTTTTAATTAAACTTTTTAAATTTAATTTATTTTTGTATGTGTATGAATGTACTGTCTGCATGTAGATTTGTGCACCCATGTCATGCAATGCCGGGGAGGTCAGAAGAGGGTGTCAGATTCCCCTGGAACTGGAGTTCTCCTGGAATGGGAGTTACAGATGGTTCTTAGCCGCCATGTGGGTGCTGGGGATCAAACCCGGGTCCTCTGCAAGAGCAGTCAGTGCTCTTAACTGCTAGGCTATCTCTCCAGCCCCATCAATTTCTTTATCCATTCTTCCAGTCTGTTTCTCTTGATTGGGAAGCTGAGACCATTAATATTTAAAGTTAATATAGAGAGATGTGTATTGCTTCCCGTCAGTTTATTTTCTGTTTGCATTTTTGGTCTATGTTTGTATTTCTAGATTTATACCTTCATTAATTACTCTCTCTTGCTGTTTGGGGATAGCTGCTCCTTTCCTCTGTCCTCTGAACTGCTTCAAATATTTTCTGGAGGGTTGGTTTTCTGGTCATGTGTTCTTCCATCTTGTTTATGTCACGGAAGATTTTCTTTTTTCCTTTGATTATAATTGACATTTTTGTTAGGTAGAGTAACTCGGGTTGGAATCTATAGTCATTTAGTACTGGTAATAGATTGGTCCAAGGTCTTCTGGCTTTCATCATTTGCACTGAAAGCTGTAATTCTGATGGGTTTCTCCTTTATATGTAACTTGTTGTTTTTCTTCTGTGGCTTTCAGTATTCTGTCTTTGTTTTGAGAATTTAGCATTTTGATGATGATATGGTGTGGGGAATTTCTTTTCTGATCTTGTCTATTTGGTGTTATACATGCTTCTTGTATTTGTATGGGTATGTCTTTTTTTTTTCAATTTGGGAAATTTTTCTTCTATAATTCTGTTGAAGATCTGGTCCATACCATTATCCTGTAGTTCTTCCCCTTCCTCTATCCGTAGGAGGCAGAGGTTTGGTCTCTTCATGGTGTCACACATTTCCTGATTATTCCACTCTTGTGTTTTTTTTTTTAATTTTCATATTCTTTTCTTTTATTGATGCTTTTATTTCAGACATCATTTCTCAGTTCAGTTTAGACATATTTTCCTTTCCCTTCCCACTACTCCACTCCAGATCATGCATTCTGCCATAAATATCCTGCATCTTTCATTCCATCTTTTTATGTTTAAGAATTCACATTTCCTCCTTTAATTTTATATTGCTCTAAAATATTAATATATACTTTTCACTCTTATACATTAATTAAAGAGTCTGAAAGTAAGTGGTGGATCGATTCTAGAGCCCATTAAGAGATTCATATTGGAATAGTACAGTTGCTTTCAGATAAAATGAAATATAATAATAAAGTTGCTCAGTTTGCCTGCCAAGGGGATTTGGTGTTGGCATCCACAAATGCGGGAAATGATTCACCTTTTTTTCCTGGGACTGTGTTACTTCGCTTAGCATGATGGCTTCAAGTTCCATCCACTTACCAGCAAAGCTCATGATGTCATCTTTCTTAACTGCTGCATAGAAGTCCATTGTGCAGATGTACCACATTTTTGTCATCCACTTGTCAGTTGAGGGGCATTTGGGTTGATTCTAGTTTTTTGCTATTGTGAAGAGAGCTGCACTGAACATGGATGTGCATGATTTTTTGCAGTAGGATGAATCTTGTGGGTATATACCCAGGAATGGGTGTGGCTGGGTCTGGTGGTAGGCTCATTTTGAGTCTTTTTAAGGGTTCTCCACACTGCTTACCATAATAGTTGTACCAGTTTACATTCCCACCAGCAGTGGATGAGTGTTCCTCTATCCCCACAACCTCTCCAGCATTTGGTGTCTTTTGTGTTCTTGATCTTAGCCAGTCATATTGAAGTGAGATAATATCTGAGAGTAGTTTTAATTTGCATTTCCTTAATTAATAATGATGTTAAACACTTTTTAAGATGTTTCTTAGACATCTTTACTTCCTCACTGGTGATGTCTCTCTTCAGCTCTTTATTCCATCTTCTGAGTAGGTCATTTGTTTTCTTACTTCTTTGTTTTTTGAGTTCTCTCAATATTCTTGATGTTAATGCTCTGTCACATGAATCACTGATGAAGATTTCCTCCCACTCTGTGGGTTTTTCCTTTACTTCCTTGATTGTTTCATTAGCTGTACGAAGCTTTTGAGTTTCATTAGGTCCCATTTGTTGACTATTGATCTTATTTCCTGTGCAGCTGCTGTCTAATTTACAAAGTCTTTTCCTACACCTATGTCTTGTAGGTTGTCACCAATTTTTTCTTCTATCACCTTCAGGGTTTCAGGTTTTATGTTGAGATCTTTGATCCACTTGGAATTGACTTTTGTACAGGGTGAGAGGTAGAGGTTTAATTTTGTTCTTCTACAAATGATGATCCAGTTTTGCCAGCACCATTTGCTGAATATGCTATCCTTCCTCCACTGAGATCAAATATGAGGCGGCTGAAATTGTATGAGCTCAAGTTTGGATCTTCAATTTTGTTCCATTGGTGAATGGGTCTGTTTTTGTGCCAGTACCAGGATGTCTTTATGACTATGGCCCTGTAATATAGCTTGAAGTCTGGTAGGGCAATCCCACCTGTAATGCATTTTTCACTCAGGGTTGATTTTGCTATTTGGGGTCTTTTGTTTTTCCATATGAATTTAAGGATTTTTTTCCAAGTCTGTGAAGAAGCTCATGTACATTTTGATTGGGATTGCATTGATTCTATATAACAATTTGGGTAAAATAGACATTTTTACTATATTAATTTTTCCAACCCATGAGCATGGAAGATCTTTCCATCTTTTGATGTCATTTTAAATCTCCTTCTTCAGGGGTTTAAAATTTTTGTTGTAGAAATTGTTGGTATCTTTGCTTTGGTTTGTTCCCAGATATTTTATTATTTTTGAAGCTATCATGAGTGGGAAGGTCTTCTTATATTCCTTCTACACTTGTTTATTGTTGGTGTAAAGAAAGGCTGCTGATTTTTCCAGGTTAATTTTGTATCCTGTCACTTTACAGAAACTTTTAATCGTTTCTAGAAGTTTTCTGGTGGAGTTTTTAGCCTCCCTTAGGTAAACTATCATATCATCTGCAGAAAGGGATAGCTTAACTTCTTTTCTGATTAGTACTCCTTTAATTTCGTTCTCTTGTCTTAGTGCCCTAGCAAGCATCTCAAGAACTGTGTTAAAGAGGAGTGATGATAAGGGGCAGCCTTGCTGGGTTCCTGCCTTTAAAGGAAATGGCTCCAGTTTTTCTCTATTTAGGATGGTGTTGGCAGTGGGTTTTGATCATGTTGAGGAATGTTTCCTTCAGTCCAATTTCCTCTAGGAGTTTAAACATGAAGGGATGCTGGATCTTATCAAAGGCTTTTTCTGCATCAGTTGAGATGATTGTGTTTTTTCTTTCAGTCCATTTATGTTTTTATGATATTTATTGATTTATGTATGTTGAACCATTCCTGCATCTCTGGTATGAATCTGACTTGGTCATGATGGATGTGAAGTGGAATGTGTTAATAGTTCGTAGGTAAGGCTAGCCCTGGAGAGTGAGTAGAAATACTGCTAGACCTATGAAAATAAATAAAGACAGAACAGAAGGAAACAACATGTTTATGCACTGAGGAAACCAAGAAGGAAGCAAAGCTGAAAAGAAAACCAGCAACACACAGTGCGTTGTCTAAGAAGATATTGCCCACATACGTTAGTGGTTTCAATGACTTATTAATTAACTTATTCTAATTTCAATTCTGTTACTGTACTAAAACATTTTGACCAAAACAAACATAGGTGAAGAGTTTTGTTCTAGTTTGCCTTCAGATGTTGTGATAAAACATTCTAACCAATACCAACTTGGGGAGGAAATGGTTTATTTGTCTTAACTCTCCCAGGTCACAGTTCATCACTGAGGGAGCACAGGAAAGTAACTCAGGGCAGGAGCCTGGAGGCAGGAGCTGAAGCATAGGCCATGGAGGAACACTGCTTACTGGCTTGGTCCCCTGGCCCATGCTTCAACTGCTTTCTTATATAACACAGGACCGACCACCTGCCAAGGGGTGGCACCGACCACAGAGGGCCGGGCCCTTCCATGTACTCAACAATCAAGAAAATACCCCACAGATATGGCCATAGGCCAGTCCAATGGAGCCGTTCCTCAACTGAGACTCCCAGGAGTGTCAAGTCGACACTAAAGCTATCCAGGAAAATTGACCCTTTGTCAGCTTGACACATAAAATACATCACCATTAAACTACAACTTTTTGGTGATTTCTTGTCACCAAGATATGTTGTTCATATTAACATCACAAAATAGTACAATATGATCTTAAAAGCCCAGCAGTCCTTAAAAAAATCTAACCATTTGAAAGTTGATTTCTGAAATACATAAAACATCAATAAAAGCATTATAAAAAAGAAAGTTCTCAGTCTTTTAAAAGTCTCTTAACTGATGGCTCCTGTAAAATCTAAAACAAGGATTATCTTATTTCAAATGGAAGAATCAGGTAACCTAAGCAAAACTTAAGTCCAGCAAAGCAGCTCAAGGCTGAACATCTGGGATTCACTCATGATCCTCCATGCTCCAAAGGATTTTTGCAGCTCCACTTCTCTAACTCTGCCATCCAAAGCACACACAGCTCATCTAGCAGACTGAGCCCAGCTCCATTCCACACCTGCTGCTTCCCTTGGTGGTCATACCTTGGTGTTCATACCTTGGTGGTCATACCTTGGTGGGCTGGGCTAACCATCATCAATTGTCCCAGTAAACAAAGGTTTCTGCTTCAGGTTCTGCTCTCTTCTTAACCACAGCTGCTTCTTTAGCCTGAGCCAACAAGAACCCACAGATTCTCAATTCAAAATTTTGTTTTATGTGTGGAGTATATATATGCATATTTTGGAGTAATATAAAATTAAAGGGAACAAAAAAGAGAGGGAAAAACATATTCAAAAAACTGACCAAAACAGTAAACTTGTGCATCTAAAAGGTTATAAAAGGCTGAGAAAAAGATGCAAGACAGGACTTAACATGCATGACAGAATCTATGAACTCTGGGGGTGGAGTGGGGAATGTAAGGGGTGGGCATGGATGGGGGAATTAGTCTAAATTTGATTAAGAAATTTTGTATGAAATGCACTCAATAAAAATTAACTTAAAAAATGTCATACAAAGTGCCCTGATTACCTCCACTTCTCTTTGAAGGTTCACAAGTCAGGCCTCCACAGTCTATAGCTCTTTCAACATAACTATTTAAGCAGCAAACTCTAAGCATTCAAAAGCTTTCCTAGCCCAAAGTTCTAAATGCTTCCAAAATCCTCCCCAAAACACCTTGGTCAGGACTATCACAGCAATAACCCACTCCACTCTCAGTACCAATTTCTGTTGTAGTTTGCCTTCAGTTTCCTTGACAAAACTCTCTGACCAATACCAACTTGTGGAGGAAAGGGTTTATTCGGCTTACATCTCCCAGGTCACAGTTCATCACTGAGGGAACCCAAAGTAGAAACTCATGGCAGGAACACTGCTTACTGGCTTATTCCCCTGGCTCATGCTCAGCCAGCTTTCTTATATATAGAACTATGGCCCTGGTGTGGCACCACCCACAGGACCTTGCCCCCACATCATTCAAAAATGAAGAAGATACCACACCAATATGGCCAAAGGCCAGTCCAATGAAGGAAATGCCCTAACTGAGGCTTCCTCAACCTAGGCATGTCAAGTTGACACTAAAGCTACCCAGCAAAGGGTTTATTGGGCTTATGATTCCAGGTTAAAGTTTTTCATTGAAGAACGTCAATGCAGGAAATCAAATAGAAACTTGAAGGCAGAAATGCTGCCTCCAACCATGAATTCACTTCATAGCCAGAGAAGTGAGGTAGGAACCACTTGGGGGGGGGGGAGTTGCTATTTGCTGGCTGGCAGGTAGGCAGGCTTATGCTAAATTTCTTATCAGGCTTTGGACCACTTACTGAGGTACGGTAGTACCCACAGAGGCCTGGGCCCTCCTATGTCAATTAATAAGACAATCTCCCATAGACATTATCAAAGACCAATATTAACTAAGAAATTCCTTGAGGGTCTCTTAAGTGATTCTAATCTGTGGCAGAATGACATTTAAAACTAACCAACACAGATATTTAAAAAAAAAAATTAAAAGAAAAAGAATTTGGAACTCCATGCTAGCCATACAAATGGTAAAGATGGCATTGCCATACTTTATATATTTTTCAGAACAAAATGGTAGCCTTTATAGCTAGGTTTGTCCCATGTGTATTATAAGGTTCCATAGACATTCCCCTTGTTGGTTAAGATCAAAGCACTTATTGCATACTGAAGGCAATCTTTGCACTCCTCTGTGATGCTTTGTCTTAACTGTCTACCTGACCCAACTTAGAATCCCCCAGAAAGACTCTGAATGAGGAATGCCTGCATCAATTTGCCCTGGTGCCATATCTCCAGGGAACTGTCTTGACTGGTAACTAACTCAACCATTGTGTGTGGCGCAGTGTCCTAGGCTGAGCCTTGGACCAAGTAAGAGTGAAGGAAACTTGGGGCTGGAGGGATGGCCTAGCGGTTAAGAGCGACGACCGCTCTTGCAGAGGACCCGGGTTCGATCCCCAGCACCCACATGGCGGCTGAGAACCGTCTGTGACTCCGGTTCCAGGAGAACTCCAGTTCCAGGGGAGTCCGAGACCGTCTTCTGACCTCCGCGGCATCGCACGACACGGGTGCGCAGACCTGCATGCAGACAATACATCCATACACATAAAAATAAATAAATAAATAAATAAAAATTAAAAAAAAAAAAGAGTGAAGGAAACTAACTGAATGAGTGGTAAGCAGACAACATGGGGCCTTCAATTCTCTCTGCTCTTGTCTGCTGACATGCTGTGACTACCTGCTTGAGTGCTTCCTGCCTTGACTTCCCTGAAATGATGCCCTGTGACCTACAGTTGTGAACAACCCTTTCACAGCAAAGTTGGTGAGGGAGTTTCATCACAGCAACATAAATGAAGCCAGAACATTCAGAAATTTATAGGCTATAGAATGAAGTTAGGGATTCTGAGCTTTGGAGACACTTACAAAAGAGATTCCTGACAAGAAGCTCACTTTGGAAGGGAGGAGCTTAGCCTAAGTTGATAGGACAGGCTCTAAGGAAAAATTGCTTTAGGAGACTATCAGCACTTTAATCATTTTGTTAATTTTCATGTGTATTTGCATGTTTTTAATGCGTGCATGTGGGAGAGTGCATTCAAATACAGATGCCGACCTCAGATAGTTTTCCTCAGATGTTGTCCACCTTGTGTTTTGAGAGAGACCCTCATCGACCTGAAATTCATCAAGTCGATCAGGCTGGTTGGTTAGTGAGGTTTAGGGATCATATTTCCACCTCTTCAGTGATGGAGTTACAGTCAGCCAACACATTTTGTGTGTGTGTGTGTGTGTGTGTGTGACTACTAAAGATTGAACTCAGATCCTTGTTCTTGCTCAGTAAGCCCTGTACATAGAGAACCATCTCCACACCCCCTTTTATTATTTTGAATAACAAAAACTTGAGACTTACAAGTATCAATTCCAAATGTGAGAAGATATAAAGAACCCAGTTGAATAATTAATGTTTAAGTGTCTCCAGATTTATGCCAGAAGGAATCTCCAATTGTTTCCTACTTCCACCACAAACTCACTACATTTCTCATAATTTGTGTTTAAATGTTCCATTACTTAGGGATAATGAAATAATCTTTTTTTTTTCATTTGTTTTCCTATACAGCAAATTTTTTGACCTATCATATATTCTATTTCTCACATGAATTTTAAACAGTAAATTGTAGGTATTCCAATACTATAGAGTTTAAAACTAAATTGAGACCATGCATAATCCATTGCACTCACTTTATCTAAACATTTATGTAGAACAACCATATAAGTGATAATCAGTGAACATTCCTAAATACAAAACTCTGTCCACTCTATTGCAGCTCTGAGTATCTATTATTCTTGCATTTAGCTGCACAGGGTTAGAGCATAGTGATGCAGAGACTGAAGCTGTCAAACAGTAGCTTATGAAGAATAGCATATTTTCCTAAGATGCAATTGATTATTGCATTCAGTCTTTGGGTTGAAGAGGTCTCAATTAGGATAAATTTATTATTTTAATGGTTTTGAGAAGTGTCATGCAGAAAACTCCCCAAGGGAACTGTGGTGTGCCTCAGTGTCAGGATTCCTCATTTCAGAAAGAATCCTAGGTGTCATTTAGAATGTGCAGAACAGGAGCTACATTCCAACAACTAGATAAATCTAATTGTAAAAAACATTTCATATTTAAAAATTATGCTGATTAACTACAGCCTGAACTATGATCTCTCTTGTTTTTTAATTGAATTTTTTTTCTATTAGTATACTGGGCAATATATTTAATCATAGCAGCAGCATACTAATGTATCACGGCATTATCATTATATTTTATTCTCTTCTATGTCCCATCCAAACTACAGTCGATGCCCTTTGATCCATTAGCTGTAGAACACTTTTGTCTTCCTGTTATGCTTACAAAATGACAGTCTTCTTTCAGACATTTCCATCCACACTTTGTTTGATCCTTCTCTCCTACCACTCTCCACATTGTGCTTCCCCACTCCTGCTTACAACCACGAGGACCCAATCGTCTCCTTTCTACTTGCATGTCATTTGTATTGTGACCTTATTTCTGCTTGCTTATTATGTGTATTACAATTGCTTCCCTAATTCTCATCTCCCTTAAAAGTTTTCCCTCCCTTCTCATGATATCCCTTTCTAGGCTCATTATCTACCAAAGCACATATATCTGTTATCTATCTATCATCTATCTATCTATCTATCTATCTATCTATCTATCTATCTGTCTGTCTATCATTTATCTCTACCATCTATCTATCATCTATATCTATATATTTATTATCTATCTATTCTATCATCTATCTATCTATCTATCTATCTATCATCTATCTATCTAACATTTATCACCCAAGTTTTAAACATAAGTTCCATTTATGAGAGGAAATATTGAATATTTGCTTTCTAAGTCTGGTTTATTTCACTTAGCATAATTATTTCCAGTTGCATCTTTCCTACACATGTCAGGAGTTTATTCTTCTTTCGATCTATATAAAATTCCATTGTATATATGTACCATATTTTTTATTCAGTCCTTTATTGATGGACATTAAGGCTACTGATATTTAATAACTATTGTGAATATTACAGCTATAAATATGGATGTAGAAGGATCTCTGTCTTATGTTGACTCAGATTGTTCTGAACATATGCCCAGGAGTGATATAACTGGGTCATACAATCATTAAAGTTTTAGATTTTGGACGAATGGCCCTTCTGACTTTCCTTGTTGCTACCCGCTGCCCCATTTGCATTCTCACCAGGAGTGAGTAGGTGTGCTTCCTTTCCTGTATAATTGCCAAGATTTGTTGTCCTTGGTTTTCTTGATAATGCCATCTGAATTAGGATAGAATCAAATCCCAAAGTGCATGTCATTGCATTTCCTGCTGACTGAAGTTGTTGAACACCTTTTCAAGTGTTTGTTGGGCATGACTTCTTCCTTTGAACAAGTAAGTTCACTGGCCTATTTATTGATTGGATGATTTGTTTAATTTGGGGTTGTTTAATTTTTGAAATTCTCATATATCCTGAACATTAATCCTTTGTCTGATATGTAGTCGGCAAATGTTTCTTCACAGGCATTATGGAGCCACTGGTACTTGTTTCTTTTTGCTTATAGAAGCTTCTTAATTTAAAGTAGTCTCATTTGTCAGTTCATGGGGTTACTTTCTATACTAATGGAATCCTGTTCAGAAAATATAATGCATTATTCAATTTCCCCATGTTTTCCTCCAGTTTCAAATATTAAAGTCTTACATTGAATTACTTGATCTATTAGAACTAAACAGTGTGCAAGGTGAATATGTTGGTTATTTTTTGTCAAATTCATGCAAATCAAAGTCATCTGGGACAAGGAAATCCCATCTGAGGAACTGTGCCCATCAGACTGGCCAGTGGACCTGTCTATAAGGCATTTCTTAATTTAAAAATATTTTATTTATTATATTTGTTTTATTTAACGTGTATGAGTACATTGCCTCCATGTATGTAAGTGTATCTGTGTCATGCAATCCCCACAGAGGCCAGAAAAATGTGTCAGACACCCTGGAACTGGAGCTACAGAGATTATTATGGGTGCTAGGAACCTAACATTCAAGAGCAACAAGTGCTCTAATTGCTGAACCATCTCTTCTTCTTAGATTTTAATTTATTTAGAAGTAGGCCACGTGGGCCTGGCTTATGTAAGAAAAGTAGCTGAGCCAGCCAGTAGGCAGCATTCCTCCAAAGTCTGCTTCGGTTTCTGGCTCCTGACTTTAATTCCTGCCCTGGCTCCCCTCAGGGATGGACTATACAGTAAACTGAAATAAACTCTTTCCACAAGTTGCTTCTGAATATGGTGTTTATTACAGCAATGGAAAAGCAAAGTAGGATAGTGGGAGGGAAGAATCTGCATTCTTTACATATAGAAATCTAGTTTCCCAACATTTATATTAGATGGTTAAAAATGGTGTTATTTCTGGGTTCTCTGTTGTATTCCATTTGTCCATGTCTGTTTTGTGCCAGCACCATGCTGCTTCTGGGATTTGGACTCTATAATGTAAAGTGAGCTGGAGGATTGTGGGGCCCCCAGCTTTGCTCTCTCTGCCCAGGCCTGCTTTAGATGTCTGTATGAAATTTAGGAAGTTTTATTTTTTTAGTTCTAAGAAGATGGTCAGTGGGATTTTGATTGTGATTTTGTTGGATCTGTATATTGTTTCTGGAATATAGCCATTTCTAGAATATTAATTCTGCCTACCCACTCCACAAGCATGGGAAACCTTTCCATTTTCCAGAGGATTTTTCAATTGCTCTCTTTGTTATCTTAAAGTTTTCTCTGCAGAAGTCTGTCACTCTCCTGCTTAGGTTTGTTTCTAGATCCCTGTTTTTCAGTTGAAGCTGTTCTGAATATTTTTCTCCCCTTATTTCTTCTTGGTGAGTTGGCGATCAGTACATACCAAAGTTGTTGATCGGGCCATGTCTCAGCAGATTAAGGCACTTGCCATCAAGCCTGAAAACCTGAGTTCAATCCCTGGTGGAAGGAGACAACTAACTCCTGTAAGCAGCCCTCTGACCTAATACTATATTATATATATTATACATATATATATATATAATATATAATAATGATTGTAGAAACAGTGTTCACAGTGATGTTTCTATATATGTATACATGTATACACACACATAATAAATAAATAAATAAATAAATAAATAAATAATAGATTAAAATGTAAGAACTACTGATTTCACATGTTGATTTTGTAGCTTTCTTATATGCTGAAAATGTGCACTAATTCCTAAAATGTTCTACTGCAGTCTTTTGCATCTTGAAAATATATGATCATGCTGTCTGAAAAGAAGGGTAATGTGACCACTTGGATTCTTTTATGTATTGTGCCTATTTCATTCCCTTCTCTTGTCATTCTAGCTAACTTCAAGCATTATAATAAACTATAATAGAAAAAAGTAGGTTCTCCTATCTTTCTCCAAATTTTAAGGGAAATGGTTTAAGATTTTCTGCCATTTAATAAATTGTTGGCATTATTTTTTGTATATGCCATTATATTTATGTTATGCTCATTTTAATTCAGAACTTTAAGCATGAAAGAAAATTGAAGTTGTCAAAGTTCTTACCTGTACTAATTAAGAGGAACCAGTGGCTTTGGTCCTTAAATCTATTTATGTGGCATATTGAATTTATTGATTTGTATATGATGAAGTGATCTTGCATATCTGAAATGAAACCAACTTAATTATGGTGTGTGATCTTCATATTGGAATTTTTTATTTTAATTGGCAAAAATTTTATTGGAAAATTAGCGTCTCTCTTCATAAGGAAATTATCATCCAGTTTTATTTGCTTTCTCTGTGTGTGTGTGTGTGTGTGTGTGTGTGTGTGTGTGTGTGTGTTTTTACCCAGTTTTGGTATTAGGACAACACAGATTTTGTAGAATGAGAGTAACAGTGGTTCTTCTCTGTTTATTTTATTGAATACTTTCAGGAACATTGATGTTAGCTCTTTAAAGTTTGGTCTTCAGGTTGATTTGGGGAGGAATTTTTTTTATCCTCCTCAATTGTTTATTTCTTTAACTTATTTACATATTCCAAGTATAATATTATACTTGGAATATGTAAATTTATCCATTTACTTGATGTTTTTCATTCTTAAAATATAATTTTTCCAAAATACTACAAAAGGATTCTGTACATTTCAATGAATCTGTAGTAAACTTCCCTTTTCACATTTCTAACTCAATTAATTTGGGTCTCTTTTCTATTTCTTTGTAAATTCTGTTGATTTTACCAAAGAACTAAATCTTGGTTTGATAAGTTCTATGTATTATTCCTTTAGTCACCATTTTATTAATTTAGAACTTGGTCTTTATCATGTATTACTGCCCATGACTTTGGGATTTTAATTTTGTTAATCTAGGAACTTGAGTTACAACATTTACTTGCTGTCTTCTGACATTTTATTATAAAGACTCATAGGCATAAGATTTCCTCTTAGAAAACTTTACCTGCATCTCACATGTTCTGATATGTTGTGCTTTCACTCTCATTTCTTCCTAGGAACTTTTAATCTTGTCTCTGATTTTCTCAGTGGTGTACTGCTCATTGTGGAGCATATTAGCCAGTCTCCATGTATTTGTGTGATTTCTACAGTTTGTCTTACTTTCTCACTTCTACTTTAATTGCATGAAAATCTGATCAGATATAACAGATTGTTTTGTTCCTTTGGTATTTGGAAAGGCTTGATTTGTGATATGGAATGCGGTATATTTTGAAGACAATTCTATCGACTGGTGAGGATAATGATATTTTTTCCTGTTTGACAGAGTATTCTGCAGATATATTTTAACTACATCTTATTTATGGTGTGGCTCAGCATTGAGGTTTCCTTATTGATTTTCAGTTTGAATGAGTATTCTAGAGATGAGAATGGGAATTAAAACCACCCGCTATTTCTTTTTGGATCAGGACTTATCTGAGCATTTTAAAATCATTAGTGTTTCTACAGTTTCCCTCATTTGTGGATGATAGCACCAAATCCCCCAACTGAAAAGCAAGCTGAGCAACATTATAGTTATCTTTCTTTCTGTCTGAAGCAACTGTCATGTTATAATGTGAATCTCTTAATGGGCCCTAGAACTAATTTGCTACTTATTTTCAGACATGGTATTTAATGTATATGGGTGGAAGATATATATATATATATATATATATAAATATTATATTATATATAGGGTAATATAATATTAAAGGGAAATGTTGGGAATTTCCTAAACATAAAAAATGAAAATATAAGAAATTACATAGAAAATGTATAAAATTGATAATTTAATAGAAAAAAATATTTGAAAATTCAAAATTAACAAACTTAGCTAGTTATTTCCACATATTTTTGCAGGAAATGATGAAAGATGTAGGGAAATAAGCCAGGTTTCAAATGATTTGTTCAATATGCCAAAGTGATATAACTGACACAGACCCTGCACCTTTACAAAGGATACAAACTAAAGAAGACAAAGAGAGCAAATCAAGAAAAGCAAACAAAGAAATTTATTACCTAGAATTACACAATGCACTGCTTTATAATGGGCTATAGGACAAATCTCATTAAGTACCAATGAACTCAACTCCTGAAGACAGTACTCTATGTCCACAAATGAATTAAACTGTAAATCAAAACCATAAATACTATACATACACATCTTGATTTACAAGACCATAAATATTATCCATACACATTTATACTGAAATACATATATTCTAGATGACCACACACACACACACACACACACACACACACACACTTTCATTTGTGGTGACTCACACCTGTAATCACAGTACTTGGGAAACTGAGGCAGGAAGACTAAAAGAGTTTAAGGTTAGCTTATATATTGAGTTCAAGGCCAACCAATGCTGCAGAGTGAAACTCCATCTCCAAAAAAAAATCCAAATATAAGTATTATACAGCAATTTAAAATAGTTAATTGTTCTGTAGATACATCATACAAACCTGTGCAATAAGATGGATTGCTGCATTATTTATAATTAAAACAGCAACACAATGAGGAATATCAAACTAAAGATTAAAATTGAAAATTAACTTTTGCTAATATTGGTTTTAAAAACTAACAACGTGAGGAAATTCTAAGTAGAGAAAAATGTGGCATATTGCACACACACACACACAAACACACACATTCAGAAATACACACATACACGTTCACACACATTCATTCATATATGCACACATACACATATGTAAGCATATAGATGTACACAGGAACTCATTTGTACCCATTCACACACATGCACACATGTGTGCACTTGAAACATACACATATACACTCATATATACACATAAACACAGATGCACACACACATGAACACATAAAACACAGACACATTCATATGTACACATATGCACATTCACATTCATTGACATGGAAACATGTTTTTTTTTTTATAGCAAGAACTTTACTGAGGGAGCCAACTTTGCAGTTTCTGCACCATTTATTGTATTCATAAAACTTTAATATAGACACACGCACACACACACACACACGCGCGCGCACGCGCACACACAAATATGCACAGACATATACTACCTAAGGTGTGTGGAACCTACCCCAGACAGCCACATCTAGAAAGTGAGTAATATTGATGGAAATCTCTGGCAAGCTCTGGGCTCTCCCTCATTAGCTTTTGCTTTTCCCCTAAGGGGAGCTGTGGCCAAGGCAGAGGCCAACAAGGAAACACACTGACTTCTGGCAGGAGCAGAAGGAAGAGCCCATTGTCACCCCCTGAAGAGCAGGAAGGGGAAACGAGATCTGTCAAAGAGGAGATGAAGAAAAGAGTGAAAAAAATCTCAGCCTTGCGTCTGGCTGGACCTCAACTGTCATTGTCTGAACTCCCCCAGCTACTGTTGTAGCTGTGAACTCAGAGGAAAAAAAATAAAAGGAGTAAGCCGGGCATGGTAGCACACACCTTTAATCCTAACACTTGGGAGGCAGAGGAAGGTGGATCTTTGTGAGTTGAAGAGCAGCCTGGTCTACATAGTGAATTCCAGGACAGCCAGAGGTACAGGGAGACCCTCTCTCAAAAAGAGAAAGAAAGAAAGAAAGAAAGAAAGAAAGAAAGAAAGAAAGAAAGAAAGAAAGAAAGAAAGAAAGAAAGAAAGAAAGAAAGAAAGAAAGAAATTAGGATGAATAAATACAGAAGTATATCACATTTTCTCTGTTTCTTTATTTTATATACTCTATTTTATTTGGTGTCTGTATGAATGCATATGGTATATATGTGTATATGTTCATGTGCTTATGAATGTCTGTATGTTTACATACATATTTGTGCACATGTGTACTGAGGCCCAATGTTGATTCTTCAGCTGCTCCCATGTTATGTTTTGAGACAGTCTCTCCCTGAACCTGGAATTAAACAACTCACCTAGACTGGCAGGTCAGTGAATCCCTAGGTTCCTCTTGTTTTTGTGTCCCCAGCACTGGGATTCCAGGCACATGCTGCTCTTGTTGGCATTTCTTTACATGCTTGCTGGTTCTGTAACTCAGGTTGGTCCTTATGCTTTTTGTTTTGTTTTGTTTTATCTTAGTTTTTTTATAGCAAGAACTTTAGTGAGGGGGCCAATTTCTCAGTTCCTGCACTATTTAGTGTATACATAAAACTTTAACAATGACACAACAGGACATTTTTGCAATTGAACCAGCTGGTATCAAAATTAGAATGGTAACAACAAAAGAAAATAGAAACACAAACCTGGGAAACACCATTCACTCTAAAGAACAGTGAGAAGTTTACAAAGGAAGAAAAAAATAGAACCACAGGACCAGCAGGAAAACCATAGCATGCATTTCTTATAGTAATTAGAATCTTAGGTGAGATGTGAACAGTTAAGGCAAAATACCCAAAAGATTAATAGGCAGAAATATCAACATCTTGTAAAAGTGAAAAATGTGCATATTATAGATTCTTCTTGAACCCCAAGCACAATAAATACATGGGAAGCCACTTCTAGGAAAATTGAGTCAAATTGCTGGAAACTGAAGAGAAGGATGCATTGTTATCCTGGGTAGAAACAATGTGACACAGTCAGGGACAAGAATTAAAAAGCCTTCTTTGTGAGACTGAAGAATCAGACTAGAGACAGCTTCTGACTGAATAGACTTGAAGAACCAGTGCTTCAAGAATCTCTTTTGTGGAGAACATTTGTATGTGCCAATCCCAAAGTTATTGCTCTACAGATTTTGTGTAGAACAAATGTGGACAACAGCGAATTATATCTACATTTAACTCAGATGCATTACCGTTTTTATCAGAGTCTGTAAACCAATGTTGTTTAATATACACATATTTACTTTTACTAAGTCCTAAAACACTATGTATCCTGTAGACAGTTAGTCTAGCCTAGGGAACAATCTGCGGAAAGGGCTGTGGTAGAATAGTAAAAAGCTGCGAAATTGGGGTGAATGGTGAAGCTACGGCAGTGTAGTCTGGACACTCAATTTGATCAACTTGATTGAAACAACAAACCCTGTCACCCCCCCCCCCACATGAATGGTGGAACTGTGGGGGTTTGGGCACAACAGTCTGTAGATTGGCTTTTTGCACGAAGGATGCTTATTACTCATGGATTATCACTTATAGCTAAAAAAATAGAAAAAAAAAAACAAACCTAAAAGATGCAGGAACAGTTATGGCAGGGAATTACAAAGATGATCTGGGTATGGGGTGGGGTGGAGGGGGGAAAGGAGAAGGGAAATATGCGCTGATCTGGAATTGGGAAAATTTGATGGTACGAAATGCACAAAACATCAATAAAAATTAAATTAAAAAAAAAAAGGAATCTCTTTGTGACATCTTCACAATGCTCTTATCCTCTTGGAGCTCTGTGTTATCCAGTCCTATAAGAGGAAGTACCACCAGAGGAAAACCCAGATCTTCAGGGCCAACACATGAACACAGCACACTTTACAAAACACTGTAAAGCACTGGATTTCTGGTCTCTGAATAAAACAGAGTAATGTTAAAGCAAAAACAATAACAAAAGGAATTGGTAAACGGTCCAGTCAGTGAAGCTCCTGTCTCAAATATATGAGGCCCCAAGGTTGATACCCAGAACCCACATAAAAAGCCAGGTGTAGCAGCAAGGCCTTTAATCAGAGAATAAAAGGATCCCAGGAAGCTCAAAGGCCAGCTAGCTCAGACAACTTGGTAAAGTTCCATGCCAACTTAAGACCCTGTCCCAAGGGAAGGTTTCTGAGGAAGTCATCCAAGGTTTTCCTCTGGGTGACCTCACATCCCCACTGTGCACACAAATACCTGCCACTCCAATGTCACACCTTCACCCTGAGCCATTATCATATACATCACATGCACACACACACCATATACATTCTCCCAAACACTACTATTGCTTTGGTGGGTATTTAATGATAGATGTGTGATAACTGTTGATTCTTTGAACATAAAAATGTCATTGTGAAAACTATGAATTTGCTACCATCTCATAATTTGCCTGAGTTTATATTCCCAAATAATAATTTATTTATATAAGAACTAGCAAATTTTTTTCTGACTGACAGAAATTATGCTATACATTAAAAATATAAGAATTTAGGATATATCTTAGATATGATATTTTTCATCAAATAATAGTTAGGATTATATATTCATAAATAATTTCATTTTCTGTTATTTCCAGTATATTTGAAAAGCTAAATTACTCATTGTTTTGTTCTTCCTAAATAATTAATGACATAAAATTACCTCAACTTTTTCCTACAGTAATGTGAACTTTGAAAGTATTGGGTCATTTTAGTTCTTATTCACAAAACTTAAGAAGTATTCTCATGGTAGCTAATCATCTTTTAATTATTCTACTAATAAAATATTTATTAAGTAACTCAGCATTCCTGGTAGTGCTACCTTCAAAGGTCATGGCCTTCAAGAGTTTAAATGAATAAAATGTGGAAGTATTTTCTCTAAAGAAATAAACCAGGCACTTGAGATTTTAAAACATAAGTTTGTTTTTAGGGTCCGTAACATGGTAGTTACTCTGGGGAGTTCAGATGGAGTGAAATTAAAGAGTTTTGACATAATTGAAAAAAATCTACAACCAGGAATTGAGGAGATGGCAGCTGGGTAGAAGTGCTTTGCTGAATCTAGCATAAAGATCTGAGTTTGAACCACTAGCTGAACATGTCAGCATTCCACCAGCAGCTGAGTGAACAACCACAGAAAGAAATCCCTGTGGTTTACTGCCTGGGGTCAAGCCCAGGTTCAGTGAGAGACCTGGTCTCAAGGAAATAAGGGGGGTAGGAGTGTTGGTGAGGCAGGACACTACATGTCCTCCTCTTCACTTTGCATATATATGCAAGCACATGAACGCATACACATGTGCACATATACCACACAACACCACACACACACATGCACACACACGCACACACACACACACACCACACGAACACACACACACACACACACACACGCACACACACACTCACAAATCTAAAAACATAAGGTGATAGATCAAGAAAAATTGGAAGTAAAATTGCAGCTATTATAATACCATAATATGTAGATGAACCTATGCTCTAATTCAAAAGGGGGGATAATAGAATTACTTTTTTGGAATCATGGTTTCTCAATTTTGGGTTCAAAAATGATGTCTGTCAAAAATCCCAATATAGATGATTAAGAAACCCCAACCATACTGAGGAAGTACTGGTTACTGACGGCTGCTGGGATGAGGAGAGTCTGGCTCAAACTCGGTAGGTTGACCAGGCAATCTTCAAGGATGAACTTACACTGAAGGGCATTTGAGAACACAAACCTGACTCTATGGGCCAATATGTAAAAATTCAATTAAAAATGCTGTCCTTGTCTTTGTAGGAAAGAGATACTTTAAAATCGCTATTTGTGATCATTGTTTAAGAAGATTGCCTACACACTCTTAGATGACTGAGACCTGAGGGAAACACTGAGTAAATACTATATGGAACTGTGTGTTCTCTGGGATTCGCATGCATGGTTTTTTGTGCAATGAGGGATTGAAATCAGGGTTTCACACTAGAGCCTAAACTATCCTGGAACTACTTTGTAGCTCAGGCTTTCATTAAACTTAGTGACAACATCCTACCTCAGTGACCCACACGTGCTTGGATTAGAGTTATAAGCCAACATGTCTGGATACTTAGGCATCTTAAAATGTAGTTAAAGATATCTAGCAGGGTTCACAGACAGAATTATATGAATAAGACGTGAATGTCTATGGAAGAGTCCCCTAAAGTGCTTTCCTACTCATAAACTTTGAAGTACTAAGTGATCCATACTTGTCATTAATATATATAAATTTACATTTCTGGAGTTTAACATGTATCTGTGGGAGTTTCTAGAGAGATAGCTTAGTGTATAAAAGTGCTTGTCACATAAGCATGAAGCCCTGAGTTCGAATCCTCAGAACCTACGTAAAAGATAGCTGCTGAGGCATGAGCATCTGTAACCTGAGTGAACTTATGAGGAGCAGAGAGGCAAATATAACAGAACGCCAGAGAGCTCCTGGGCCAGCCAGTCTGGATGCACAGTGGAGAAACTACAAAAAGACACTTCCTCAAACAAGATGGAGAGGGAGGACCAAGATCTGAGGTTGTCCCTGATAGCCACACATGTATTGTGACACACACATGCCTGCATACATACACACACACACTCACACACACACACATACACATTCGCATGCACATACACAGAGAGAGAGAAAGAGAAAGAGAAAGAGAGAGAGAGTCAGAGATAGAATTAAGACAGAGACAGAGAGACAGAGGGAAAGAGAGAGACACAGAAGGAGATCAATTATTATTATTGAGATTGATACAAGAGTTCTTAATCAACTTTAGACCCCCTCCTTCATCCATGCACCCCCACACCCATCTCATGTATTCCATCAAACATGTTAAGTCCTATCCAGTCAAGCATTTGTATCCAGATGTCGTTCGCTTCAAATTCATCTACTGGAGTCTAGTTAGCCTATCTAGAGTAACAAGCATACTCTCTTTCTCCCAGTAGTAATGTCCACAGTTATTCCCAGCCTAGGGCCTGCCTGCCGCCCATTTCTCTTGCTCCACTCTGGGCCTTTGTCTGTTTGATTTGGCATGGATACTGTGCTCGATGCCACAAGTTCACAAGTGTAAGCGTCCAGTGAGCTGACAGCCTCTGCTTCTCTATGTTTATGAACCTAGCCTGGTTCTTTGTGTCTGACCAATTGTGGGATTCTTCAGTAGCCTCCATATGTTGCAAAAAGAAGCTTCTTTGATGAGTGGTGTACAGCATACTTGTCCATAAGTATAAGGATCTATATTTAGCATATGGTAAGAAATTTCATTCATCTAGAGAGAGACACAGATAAGGTTTTCTGTAAGATCTATGTCCTCTCCAGCCATGTGTATTTGGCTGTTTTTTACAATCCCACCTATAAGTTCACTCCCATTGAGAGGACTTTGAATCCAATTAGATAGCTGCCGATTACCACCCAGCTAACAGTCCCACTATGACACCAATAGAGGTCGTTTGCTATGCCTCTCATTATGGTTATGAGGCTTTAAGGCTGGGTGGGATCATTGACTTATTCTCTCCCTTAGCAGCTTGCATATTATCATCTAGCACTATGAAAGCTAAACCTCAGGTAGAAGGTCATTTCCTGCTCCATTGTTCCGAGTCCTGTATCTGCAGTATGTCCCGTCTTCAGCAGTAAGGTCTTATGTATTAGTTCTGAGAGATGACCAAGAGCTCTGTCAAAGGCCTGTGTTATGTTGGGAGTGTCTTGGATGACTCCAATCAACCACACAAAGGGAGGTCTCTCTGGTCTGGTGCTGTGTTGTTTTATGTTTTCATACAGCCTCCAGGCATACATATTTACTAATGTTCAGCTAGCATATGAGTATTTCTCAGGGGGTTTCAGGGCCAATGCATTTCTCTCTGCTTCACTAGCTCTCCAAGATCCATGCACTCTGTTCTCTCTCCCCCATCAGACCTCCCTCCTCCGTCCCCAGTCCAAGAACCCCATTATCCTGGCCCTTCTTCGGTAACACCTGCAGCCTGCCATTGAACAAGACTGGAGAGAATGGATACATTATATATTATAAAATACAAATATCATACATTTTGTAAATTTATAAAGTCTTTACCTTGCTCTTGTTAAAGTTTGAATGTTTTTTTTAATTAATTAATTTATTTATTTTTAACAAATCTAGACCCGTGTTCCCGCTCATTCCCCCACCCCGCCAGAGCTCATGCATTCTGCCAGACATGCTTTCCATCTCTTAGTCATTCTCAATATTTTCCAAGGGGAAGTTGACTGTTTTGAGCAGAAGTTCACCGTTTCAGTCAGTTCTTTGATGCAGTCTTTTCTGTTGTTGTAGTTGTTTCCAAAATGCGTTATGCCCAACTGCTTTGGACAAAAGCTCAGGAGGCCCTATACAAGAAATACTTACAATTGGGTAATTGGCACTAGCATCCACAGATGAGGGATACCATTCTTCGTTTGTTTTTCTGGGACTGTGTTACTTCACTCAGCATGATGTCCTCTAGCTCCAGCCATTTTCCTGCAAAGCTCGTGATGTCGTCTTTTTTTACTGCTGCATAGAACTCCATTGTGTAGATGTACCACATTTTCTCTATCCACTCGTCAGTTGAGGGGCATTTAGGTTGGTTCCAGCTCCTTGCTATTGTGAAGAGAGCTGCCAGATAAACATGGCTGTGGCATGTATCCTGTGGTGGCGTAAGTCTTGAAGGTACATGCCCAGGAGTGGTTGGCTGGGTCGGGTGGCAAAAGTCATTTCCAAAAGTCTCGCAAGGGTTCTCCACACTGCTTTCCAATAGTGGCTGTACGAGTTTACATTCCCACCAGCAGTAATGAGTGTTCCCCTTCCCCACAACCTCTCCAGCCACTTGGTATCATTTGTTTTCCTTGAATGCTAGCCAGTCTTATTGAAGTAAGATGAATTCTAAGTGGTTTTCAATTTGCATTTCCTTAAATGATGTAGTGATGTTGAGCAGTTCTTGAGGTGGGTTTTCTTCAGACATCTCTAATTCCTCGCTTGTGAAAGTCTCTGTTCAGTTCTTTGCTCCATCTATTGAGCGGGGTCATTTGTTTATCTTCTTTCTTTGTTTTTTGAGTAGTTTTATATATTCTGGAAATCAATGCTTTGTCAGATGTATTGCAGTGAAGTTTCAATCCCACTCTGTGAGATTTCTCGTCACTTCCTTGATTGTTTTCTTTTTGTATGTACAGAAGCTTTTGAGTTTGATGAAGATCCATTTGTCAATTGTCGACCTTAATTCTTGTGCAGCTGCTGGTCTGATTAGGAAAGTCTTTTCCTACGCCTATGTCTTGTAGTCTGCTGCCTAACTTTTTCTTCTATCATCTTCAGAGTTGGGGTTTCACGTTGGAGGTCTTTAATCCATGTGGAGTTGACTTTTGTACAGGGTGAAGAGGTAAGGGGTTTTAATTTCATTCTTCTACAAGTGGTGATCCCAGTTTTTGGCCAACACCACTTGCTGAAGATGTCTGCTTTTCTCCATTGTGGTTTTCTTGGCCCCCTTGTCAAAATATGAGATGGCTGAAATTGTAATGTGCTCAGACTTGGATCTTCAGTTTTTGTTCCATTGGTCAAAGGTCTGTTTTTGTGGCCAGTACCAGGCCTGTTTTTATGACCTAATAGCCCTGTAGTATAGTTTAAAAATCTGGTTATAGAGATCCCTCCTGTGTAGCTCTTTTCACTCAGGTTTGATTTGGCTTATTCGGGGTCTTTTGTTTTTTCCAAATGAATTTAAGAACTTTTGTTTCCAAGCCTGTGAAGAAATTCTTGGGGATTTGATTGGGATTGCATTAAATCTATACAAAGAGTTTTGGTAAAATGGAACATTTTTACAATGTAATTTTCCCAATCCATGAGCATTGGGAGGTTTTTCCATCTTCCTGAGGTCTTCTTCAATTTCTTTCTTAAGGGTTTTAAAAAAAATTTTTTGTTTGTAGATGTCTTTGGTGTCTTTGTTGGTTAGGTTTGTTCCTAGGAAATCTTATGGTTTTTGGGCTATTTGTGAGTGGGAAAGGCTCTTTGAATTCTTTTCCCCAGTTTTGCTTGTTGTTGGTGTAAAGAAAGTCCATTGATTTTTTAAGGTTTTAACTTTTTTTTTTTTTTTTTTTTTTTGTTATCCTGCCCATTGCTGAAGTGTTAATCGTTTCCTAGGAGTTTTCTGGTGTGAGTTTTTTGCATCCCTAAGTAAACACTCTAATCATCAGCAAATAGGGATAGTTTGACTTCTCTTTTCCAATTAGACTCCTTTAAATACCTTTTCTTGCCTTATTGCTCTGGCAAGTGTTTCAAGCACATATAGGAGAGAAGTGGTGATAGGGGCAGCCCTTGCCGAGTTCCTACACTTTTAAGGGAATGTTTCCCGCTCATTCCCCATTTAGGATGATGATGGCTGTTGTTTTCCTTATATGGCTTTGAATTACATTGAAGGAATGATCCCTCTCAAATCCAATTCCTTCTAGGGACTTTAAGCATGAAGGGATGCCTGGATTTTGTCAAAAGGCTTTTTTCAGCATCAGATTGAGATGAGGTGTGGTTTTTGTCTTTGATTCCATAGTGTTATCTTGATGTTTATTGATTTTCGTATGTTGAAACCAATCCCTGCATCTCTGGTTATGAAATCAACTTGGTCATGATGGATTGATGATCTTCATTGATGTGGGTCTGTATGCGATTTGCCAGTATTCTGTTTAGAATTTGGCAATCTGTGTTCATGAGGGAGATGGGTCTATATTCTCCTTTTTGTTGTATCTTTGCCTGGTTTTTTGTGGTAATAGAGTGTATTGGCTTCAATAAAAGGAACTTTGGGAATATATTCCTTCTGATTTTATACTTTCTAACAGTTTCAGGAAATGAATGGTTGTAAGTCTTTTGAAAAGTTTTATAGAATTCTCTGTGAATGAAACCGTCTGGGCTGGGCTTTTTTTAGTTGGGAAGGCTTCTTACACATTCTCTATTTCTTCATATGTTATGGGTCTGTTTAAGCTGCTGTCTCTTCTTCGACCAAAGCTTTGGTGATTCCAAGGATTTCAGATATTCCTCACATCTTCTTCTAGGTTTTCAAACTGGTAGAATATAGTTCTGTTGTAATATTCCCATATAATTTCTTGATCTTTTCCTTTTCATTGTTGATATTTCTTCCTTTTCATCCAGATTGTATTGAGTTGGGTTGTTCCTTCTTTCTTTTGTTAACTAGGCATTGAGGTCTGTCTTTATCTTTTTATTCTTTCAAAAAACAAACTTTTGGGTGTCTCTTGTTTTTGTATTGTTTTCTTGTTCTGTATTTATTGATTTCCTGCTCTGAGTTTTTTGTTATTTTCTTACCTGTCTGTTGCGTTTAGGGTTCATCTGTTGTTGCCTCTGTTTTTGTGTTTTGTTTGTTTTTTTTTTTTTCTTTCTCTTTCTGTTTTTCTAATGTAGGCACCCAGGACTATAAATTCCCTCCTTAGGACTGCTTTTAAGGTATAACCCAAGGTTTGTTGTGTTGTTCTAGTCTTGTCATTCAGTATCCAGGAATGTTTTTATTTCTTTCTTTATCTCTTCCTGACCCATTTCATTATGCAAAGTGGTGTTGTTTAGTCTCCATGTGTTTTAGTAGGCAGGAGGGCTTGTCCTGGTGTTTGATGTTGAGATTCATTGCACTGTGGCTGACAGGATGCAATGAAATTATTTCAATCTTTTTGTATTTGTAGAGGTTTCTTCTGTGTCCAGGAGTGTGGTCGATTTTGGAAAAAAATGTTCCGTGGGGTGTCTGAGTAGAAAGAAGGTATTCTCATGGTATTTGGATGGAGTGTTCGGTAGAGGTCTATGAGGTCCATTTGGTGTATCAATCATTCAGTTCAAGATGTCTCTTGGTTATTATTTTTGTCCTGTTACCTATCCAAGGACTCAGTGGGGTATTGAAATCTCCCATATGAGTCTGGGGTTTGTCTGTGACATCAGTGGTCCTGGAGAATTGTCTCTAATAAGTTTGTGCACCCAGAATTTGGGGCATATATATTTTCATAATTGTAATCTTCTTGGTGGTATTGTTTCCTTTGATGAGAGAATGTAATGGCCTTCTTTGTCTCTTCTGATATTCTCTTTACTTGAAGTCTATTTATCCGATATTAAATAGCAACACCTCTTTCTTTTGGTACCATTTGCTTGGAATATATTTTTTTTCCATCCCTTCACTTTAAGGTGTGCCTGTCCTTGAAGGTAAGATGTGTTTCTCTGTAGACAGCATATCGATGGGATTGTCCTGTTTCCTATAATTCCAGATCCTCCCAGTCTATGTTTTTGATTGGGGGATATTTAGTCCATTATAATATTTAAGGATTATGACTGATAGTTTGTGTTGCTTCCTTCTGCAACCTTATTCCATTGCGGTTTTTGGGATTTTGGTCTCTACTTCTGCAGTTATGCTTTTATTGATTCTCTTTTCCTAGGTGCCTGGGGTTGGTTGCTCTTTCTTCAGTCCTGAATTGCTTCAGTATTTTCTGAAGGTGTTGGGTTTTTCTCAGACATGTATTCTTTCAGGTTGTTATATGTCATGGAAAGATTTTCCTCTCTCCTTCCACTATGATTGACATTTTTGCTGGGTATAGTAACCTGGGCTGTCAAATCCATTTGTCCCATCAACAATGGGAATGGCTTTAGCCTCATCTTCTTGCCTTATCGGTTGCGATGAGAAGTCCGTTGTTATTCTGAGTAAGGTTTCCCCTTTTAAGAATCACTTGTTGTTTTTTCTTTCCGCTTTAAGTATTTTGTCTTTTTTTGTTTTGGTTTAGCATTTTTAAAGTTTTGTGGTGTTTCTTTAATTTTTTTGTTTTTTTGTTTGTCTGTTTGGAGTTCTAATGTTGCTTCTTGTATTGGTATTGGTTTGTCCTTTTTTCAGTTTGGGGAAGTTTTCATCATATTATTCTGTTGAAGATCTGATCATACCATTCTCTTGGCGCTTCTTTCCTTCCTCTATTCCTATGATGCGGAGGTTTGATCTTTTCATAGTGTCCCCACAGCTTCCCTGGTTGTTCCATTTTTGTGTATTTTAAATTTTTATATCTTCTCCTTGAGGTTTTTAGTTGTTTCTGTGTTATCTTCCAGGTCTGATAATTCTTTGTTCTGTTCTCCATTCTGCTTCTGAGGCTTTTTCATTCCTTTCCTCTTGGAATGGATGAGTGTTTGATTCCTTTTTCATTTCCTCTTCTAGTTCTTTAGTGTTTCTTATTTCTTTCTGGAGCTTCTAATCCATCTCTTTTGTAGTTCTTTTGTTCGCTGGTTGGTTTCTTATCTTTTTTTTTTTTTCACATGGCTTTTCAGTGTTTCTACTTCCTTCTGGGAAACTGTCCATTACTCTCTCTCGGTCCTCCTTGAGTTCCCCATTCTCTTTTCTTAGTTCATAATTTGTTTTTTATGATCTTGTAGTTCTTTAAGTATGTCCAATTGTGTTTCTGATGTCTGTGTCGCTGGGCATCCCCGGAGGATCCCACTGGCAAGGAGTCTTTCCATAAGGTTGGTAAAGCTTGGCGTGTGGATTATCCTGCACCTTTCCAGTGTAATCTCTCTTCGTGATCCTGGCAATATGGGCTTCTCCTTGCCGGTAATTCCAAATTCCAATGCTGAGTCCTAAATGCCTCTTTCACTGTGTTGCAAGGCTTGCTTTGCTTGCCTCTTTCAGATGGTTCTTCGTAATCTCAGTTGGCGGGGGGGGGGTGGGGGGTGGTGGGGGTCGGGGGGGGTGGGGGGGGTGGTGGGGGTGCGTTGTGGGGGGCTGGGTTGGGGTCTCCAGCCTGCGCTGTGGCTCAGAAGATCTCAAAACTCAAGAGTCACACAAGGCGTGCCTTTAATACCAGCTGGGAGGATACCTCTGCTCCACAGCCAAAACTAATTAAAAGCAAAACAAAAAAACAACCTTTAATCCCAGCTGGGAGGAATAATCCAACCTCACAACCACAAAGGCCAATCGAACAAAGACAGCAAGACCAAGGGATGAACAATCAGCCTGCCGAGGCACCAGTTCCACCTGTCTCTCCCTCTTCCTTCCCTGGGCTCAGGAGATCTAAATCTCAAAGAGTCACACAGCGCTGCCTTTAATTACCGGCTGGGAGGATAACTCCGCCCACAGCCACTAGATCTAATCAAGCCACAAGACCACCCTTTAATCCCAGCTGGGAGGATAACCCAAACCTCACAGCCACAAAGGCCAATCAAAAACACAGGAACAGGGAGCACACTCGCAAGGTCATCTCCAGGACGGAGTTCCCCTTCGCCATGTGTTCGCTAAATACGATCTATTGTGCGGGGCCAGGAATCTCAAATGCCAAAGCAACGACAAGAGTCCTTATAAATACCGGGGTGACTATATACTCCTGCCTCCCTTTTTCACTTTTTGAGAGTCCATAGGAGATCTCAAATTTTCAAGCCAAAGGACCCAGACCCTTTATTCGCTTAGTCCTAAAGCTCCGCTCGACGGAGCACTAGATCAAATCAACGCCAAACCACGAATAATCCAGCTGGAGGATAGACCAGACTCACGCAAAGGCCAATCGAGGTGCTAGCCCAAAAGGACACAGTGGGACCAGGGATCAACAATCAGCTCGCTCCTAAGACACCCGGTTCCTCACCTGGCGTCCCGTACTTTTCTGAGATTTGTTTGATTCAAAGTGATTAGATTGAGGTAGCTTTGGACCCTGGCATGTTCTAAACCATCTAGTGGATTGTAGACCCTATCGCTATTCTCCAGACCAAAGCTCTTGTATAGCACAGAGTAGATTCAGTAAAGAACCTGAGAAAATAAAGTAGATTTATTCAGAATGGCCCGATTGGAGCGGCGGCACATTGAGCCAGTGGCCTTACCCCTAGTGCTTCAGGTCCTGTCATTAGTAGGTTTTAGACGTTTCTAATGGAGAGAGCAAGGAATTATTGACTCCACCGCTGGGTTGAGCGTAGTCCTGGAGGCTAAGGACTCTGCCCAGTCAACATACTGTCTGGGTGTCTACGTCTCGATGCAAGGTGTCTACATAAGTGTGTCCCAACTGTGTAAGAAGTCTCTATTCTTGAGACCTAGTCTCTCTTTCTCCTGGCTGGCACCAGGCTTCTCGGTTAGCCTTCCCCCAGCCTGGAGATTTCTGGGTCAGAATTCCAGTGTCTTCTGTTGGGCATTTTACCGTCTGTACAGTGCATGAGGAGGGGCAACAGAGTGTCTCTTAAGCATACTCTCTTGATTTCTTCCAAAGATAGTTCGAAATTCCTCAGCATCACAGGCATGCCCTCCATGTCCACCGTTGCTTTATGACACATTCTGTACGCTCCCACCTGAGGACTAAGCACGTAATAATGGTGTGGACACTTCTGCAGTATTCTAATAGATCCTCCCGTTATGTATCCGCGTCTAGCATTATACTGTGCTGTTATTGTTACTTCCACGTCAACATTATTCATTACAGATTTGGAATCAATTTCACAAATGGCAAAATATACTTATATATTTCTCTAAAATAATGAGGATTTATCACAAACTGAATATTATCAATTTCGAGAACATGACATTTTTATCCTGACTCACCATACCCTAACTGTTCTGCCCAAGTATTGGCTTTTATTTACTTTGGATGAGTCTCAGTTGTTGGCTCAAGAAGAGCCAAAAGGACAAATACAGCGACAACACCAGTCAATTGTTTCTTAACCAACCAAGTATTTTATAGACGCCACGAGGTAGACTGAAATATTACTAAGGCACGAAGATTGAACTGTAAACAGTTGGATGTTAGAAAGATAACCTCAGGCAGTAAAATTTGCTGCAATTTCTCGTGGTGGATCTCACTCTTTCTCCATGTTATTGCTTTAGTTTCTTTGATGTAATGTTAAGCTACGAGGTTGAATTAAGTGCGAAAAGTGATATTGTCCACATAGCTGCATAACGAAATTCAGGCTACTATACATAACGCGCTCTAAATAGACGCCTCTATGGCATAGACCTTTGCTACTTCTTGTCGGTCCGTTACTTGTTTATAGAAAGTAAAGTAATAGTGTAATAGTGTGTGTGTGTGTGTGTGTGTGTGTGTATGTGTCTGGTGTGATAATATAGTACATACCAAAAAAAAAAAAAGAGCAGTTCCACAGTAGATATATGGCTGTGTAAACGAAAGTGGTGAAGAGAAGTAAATAATTTTTGCCAGCAAGCAAATCCAAATAATGTACAACCAGAAATTTACATATTAAATTACCCCTTCCAGGCTTTTATCCAACCCAATAAAAGCAATATTAGAGCACATTGTGTTGTAGTGTATATGTAGAAGTGATAAGCCATGGGAGAAACTGAGAAATATTTTATCTATAATACAAATATGTTAAAATTAAAAGATACTTATCCTCAGCTTATTACTGTTCACTTAAATTTAAGTTCATAAGAACATTAGGCAAAATAATTGATGTGGACATAGACTTTTCTCTAATACATCATGTAACATATTCACTGGTATTTAGTAATTTTGAAAGATATAGTAAAATAAGTATTTGGGTGTTTCTGCTTTATAATAAAAACACCTAAACTATAAAACTATTTCTTCATTTGCAGCCAAGGATGAATTGAAACTGCAGGAACTAGAATAAAGAGCCTAGAGTTGTGGGAGAAATGTGCAAGGGAGATAGCCAAGCCTGGTTCCACTCTCTGCATTTTTCAATTTGTTTTCTTATCAGCAGGCCCATAAACTGGAAAGCATTAGGCGCAAGCTCACTGATAAGCATATGAGAATTTTTTCCACTCTGTCCCCACCCTTGCTTGTGGAAACTCTTTTAAGTGCTTTGCACTTCTCAATTGAAATAAAAGGAGGTACAATAAATAAGAATGCAAAGTATTTTAACCTCAGGTGCTAGAGTGCATGTGCATTTTGGTAATCTATGGTTGGGTGAAAGTTGGTCATCTATCAGGGAGGAAAGGGGTAAGTAAGGTCAATTCAGTCCCAATATAGAACATGGCAAAGGATATATATATATATAATATATAAGATATTATTAATAACAAATGAAAGCTTAATTGTGCAGCAGGCTGAGTAAAGATTTCGTTTGGTTATTCTGATAACTCAAGGTTTGTAAACTATTCTTATACAAAATCAGTAATGGCAGAGATTTGGTTAGGAAGTCTTGTGCTTCTGGTTGGCACATGATCTATTTTCTAATATGTTGAAATTAATAGAGATATTTTAAAAGGTTGTGCAAAACTATTGTATTTACAAAAAAATGGCACAAAAGTGAATGCAATGGTCACTGCACATGAGCACTCCATTCACATCTTCACAACAGGTGTCCCCAACACTGCAGAAACTGAGGAAGAGCATTAGCTTCAGTGACAGCTGGTAAGCACTGAAGTCACACAAGTTACACTAGAATGGGCAAATACTGCCCAAGTTAAATGCTATTCTTAAAACTGAAACATGTTTAAGGCCATTCAAGTTCAAGCAATTGTTTGAATCTTTTGGAGCCCACCTACTTGTGTTTGAATTGTGTGATTTTTCTTTCGACTCATGGTCTTAAACTTCTGTTATACAAAATCCAAAAAGAAAATCAGAAGAAATCAATACAACAGAGGTCATATTAAATAAGAGTAACAATCAAAGCTATGATTATGATGAAGAAGGAAAGCCAAAACATTAAAATTGTAAAACTTGCTTGCTACTTGTTGGAACCAGTCCTACAACTGAGTTAGTAACATATACAATTATTTTCACACAGATTACTTATGTTGTTGTAACATGTCTGGCAAAGGACATTCTTAACCTTGAGCATAGAAAGGTTAAATGATCATATGCCACCTGCTAATTAAGAGACTAGGTGAAAGTAAAAGGGACAGATTCACCCTTCAACATAAGATGAATTTGTTAAAATTGTATCTGAAATCTCATTTGGAACAATGATATTGTGTGTGTGAAATTCCTGGGAGATGTGAAGAAACTTCTGTTCATCCCATATCTAGGAGCAAGGACAGAAAAAATGAACAGTTTACCAATGTCCGACTTGGAGACACAATGAGTTTATTAACTTGCTTACAGGTGTATGAGTGAAGGGTTTTTTCAAATAAGTATAGATGATTTAATGGAAGCTGACTCACCAAAATTTCACACCAAATTGAACAATGATTCAATAAGCCTATGCCCCTAGAGCTCTATTCAGGACTTGGAGGAAGCTCACTGGGCAAGAAAATTTCCTACAAGCATCTCAAGCCAGTTGGAGAGTTTCCTTACTTTAGCAATTGTTTGCTGCTTATACAATCTTAGGGAAGGTTCTTTCTTAGTCTTTTAGATACCAGTTTTCCCAGAATTGTGAGTTTTGTTTACTTCCTCAGCTTCTGAGCCTATTCCTCCATCCAGGAGGGGATGTTTCAGGGTATGGAAAAAATTGCTTTAAATGGGAAGGCTAGAATTCACTGGGCTCGGAAATCATCAGAAGGCATGAAGGGCTAGGCATTCGTGAACTTTAAGAATGTGTTGGGAAAAGCTGATTAAGAAACTACAGCAAAATCCCTTAGGGGGAAGTAACTGGAGTTGCATCCATGGATGTCTCAACCACCTTCCCGGGAGCCTTAACCGGCTATTGGTGCTCTTCTTACTCCATTCTCAGTGGTGGCTTTTGTTCCCCCAATTTTTCACTCTTGGGAAGGAGTATTACCTAGGGATGTTGTATTTGCCTTTGCAGTTGGAATTGGATGTTAGGTTACTCATCTGTATTCTAAAACACAATACTCAGAACATGTAAGCTTTCGACAAAATCAGAAAGCAATCCATTATGCTTATGTACAAATAAGACAATGTACACTATACAACTAAGACAGACAATCAGCACTATGGTCTTAGGATGATTATGATTCTTTTTAAGAAACTGGTAACAATATTCGGTTATTTTAAAATTATGAATATTACAATTTCTGGCCAATTACTATAGTAATTTTAAAAATTAATTAATTGTGTTACACATAGCCCTTGTGTGTATCTGACAGTGAGAACAGAAGGACACTCGGGATATCTTGCTCTATCATGTTCAACTTTATTCCCTTGAGACAGGTCCTCCACTGAACGTGATAGGCTGGCAGTACTGCAAGCGGCCACAATATCCTTGTGCTCTGCTTCTATAACCCAGTTTTAGTGGCACACGTGTTCTTTTAATGGGGTGCTGTGAATTTGCAATACCAGTCCTTATGCATCTGGAGCAGAGCTCTCATGTGGCTGCAGCCATCTCTCCATAAACATGTTTACTAATATTTTAATCAACAAATTATCTACAGTATGATCCTCTCAAGCTAGATTAGTTTTTCTGGACTGACATACCCCAGCACTGTCCAATATTACATGCACTATAGGAGTTATCTTTCACTATTTTTATTTTATCATCCATTTGTCTTCTTTAAAGAAAAGCATGGATAAAAGAAAAGACCTTAAGGATGGGGAGGTGAGTAAAATTCATGATTAGGAAATCAATCGGGATATATTTTCAATTATTTTCTCAAGATCTGCTATTCTGTACAAGGTTTTCAGAGTGCAGAACTTTGAAAAAGCTTTCTGATATGAAAAATTGTACATGCTGAAGGATGAGAGTTCCCAGGCAGTGATTTTGTTCCTAGAATGTCAGGGACTGATGAAGACTTGACATGAGTGATTTGATTGGGCTGTTCTCTATCCCAGAGATTGTCCCTTAGCGAAATGAAAGCAGTGCTTTATAACCAACAGAAAGATTTATTGAAGGCCAAAACGTCAGAGGTAATCAAACTATTTAACTTGTTCTCCTAGCTTTACTGTACATTGCAGGCAATGGTCACATAGAATCTGTCACATACTGGAAAATTAAGGAACGGCATTTTACAAGAAGAAAGCTGACGGCTCTCGAGGCTTTCAGTGAATACTGATAAGATCTTCATGATAATATTTTGAGTGAATAACGACTACTAATAAATTTCTTGTAATATTTTCCTTTGCTTCAAGTTTATTTGAGCACACATACAGCAAAGTTCATAGAGCATTTTTCACTGCCATCAAGACAGTGCCCAGACCAGAGAAGGAACATGGCTCATCCCAACAAGCTCCTATTGTGTCCTCTTCCAGTTATAATACCTCTTGTTGGATAATCATCACTCTCTACTAGTTATTATTGAAAATTCATGTGTTGGCTTTTGCATGAGTAGTATACCTATGTAGTGTTTTTTGGATTTTTTTTCTTTTTTGCTCTTTTTGAGAGTCCTAGCATCTAGACAGCTGGCCTTGGAGCCCTACTATGTAACTAGAGCTGACCCTTAAAGTTCCTGCATCTTTTCTGCCTCCACATATTATCTCAGTTGTTGGATTTGCAATGATACAATAGGCTAATTTTAGGAGGTTGCTGGGGTTTGAGAGCTGGGCATGCTCTGTTCGCCAGCACTCTTCCCTGTGAACTATATATCTCAGTGTTCCTATTTGTATTTTATGCATAAAAAGATACAAAAGCCATTGCATGGTCGAAACACCCAATTTTAATACCAGCAACTTGGGGGAGGCGAAGATGTAGATCTCTGTGAGTTTCAAGGCCAGCCTGGTGCATACCATAGAATTCTAGGCCATCTGGGTTTACATGGAGACTTGTCTCAAAAAAGGACAACCAAAAAGATACAGAAGTATATCCATTTATTTCTGCCAATTATTCTAGTATGCATCTCTATTAAATGATATACTTTGGAGTTTTTGTCATTCAATTATACACAAGGTTGTTTGGTAAAATCCATTAGGAATTTTTTTAAATGATTGCTCCAACTTTCTTTTCCCTCGCAGAGCAATCAGAGTCTATTTGGCTCATTTTACTGGCAACGTTATTATGTTTCCTTTTTTTTTTCAATTTAAGCATTCTAATTATAAACCCGAACACTTACAGTTATTATTTATTTGCATTCATCCATATAATTTAAATTGAGTCCTAAGTTATAGAAAACAAAATACGTGTTTACATCTACTTTTTAAAACATTTTTGTTTTATTGAAATTTTGTGTGTGTTGCACACATGCATAACTTTTCAGTGAGTCTTAATTGCCTGTGTACCCACCTCTCCATTGGTGTTCTCCCAAGCCCCCATCCTGCCCCAGAATATATACATTCTGTCATTGGTGTTAAGGAATCAATTGTGCAAATTCTTCTCCCTGGCCATTCCTCAGTGCCAGCCTCATGACCTGAGCTCTGTCAGCTTAATCCAGAGTCCCTCTCTTACATAAGCCAATTTTGTTTCTTCCACACCGCGACTGCAATCAGCTTCTAATATGTTCTTGCAGCTAGACTGTGTGCCTGCTCCCATTTCTGCCATTCTTTTGTGCTGAATTTTTGTCCAGCTGAGCTTGCTGGGTCTTGTGCATGGCTGGACCACCAATGCCTGTAGTTCCATAGGTGAACAGGGTCCCAGGAGCTCGATAGGATTCATTAATCCACATGTATTTCACCACCTCCCCTTGCTCTTACAATCTCTTCCACCTCCTCTTCTACAATGTTTCCTTGAGGTCCTGGGGTGAGGGAAGGCTGAAATATCTATGATGTACTGGTCCATGGAAACATACTCTGTAGCCTCTCTAATCTTTACTGGGTTTGCTCTTTCAAATGCCTTTGAATTCCTGGCTTTCTGTCTGTAGAACTTCATGTAACAACAAAGTAAGTTAACTAATATCCGCTTAGTGGTAGAGGTTGCCATTATAGATATTGTCATACTTAGGCATGAGCAATTCATAGCACATATTTTTTTCTTTGTGTGGTGAATCCAGTTTATAGGGACTATTTTTCATCTGGTGAAAAAGAAAGCTTCTTTTTGAGTGGTGTCTGGGGTATTTGTTTGTAAATATAGTCTTTGCATTTCTTTTTTTTTTTTAAAACACCATCTACTTATTTCATTCACAAAATGCTTTAACATATACATTTTAGATAAAGGGCAAATACAAGTATAAGCCCCCTAGAGGACTGAGTTTAATAATTCAGAATTAAACATAAACCATTCCTGCTTCACATTTAAAGATTTATGATCTTTGGATTTAGCCAAATGGATTTCTCAAGGAGCAGTTCTCACTCAAGGGTCTAGTGCCCCAAATCCCTTAAATCAATTTCAGATTGATGTTTCACTTACAAAATAAAGCTTATTATATTTATAAGTTAAGAGACATGGAGGAGAATTAACAATAGTTACAGAGTTACGATTATTTACAAAAAGATGAGTAAACTGCAGTAGCAAAGCATCCAAAATTAAAACCATTCAACAAAATAACCAACGAGGAAAGATGGCAAAACAGTTATGGCAGAATTACATGATCTGGGATGGGGTGGGGGGGAAGGGAAGGGAAAAAAAAAAATGCCTGATCTGAATTGGAAATGATGTACGAAATGACAACAAAGCATCAAATAAAATTAAATAATAAAAAAAAAAAGCATTCAAAACAAACACCATGGCGGAACATGAAATACATGAAAATGTGTATTAATCTGATCTAAGCTCGTAGTTTTAGAACTTTTAGATTTGAGAGTAAAGTTAAGAGCATTTGTATTTTACTTTTGTTTTAATATTTTTTTTAAATTTTATTTATTTCTTTACGTGTATGAGTGTGTACTGTCTGCATGTAGGTTAGTTGCACTGTGTCGTCAATGCACTGCAGAGTGTCAAAGAGGCATCGGATTCCCCTGGAACTGAGTTTAAAAGACGTTCTCAGCGCCATGGGTGGGATGCTGGGAGTGACCCCCAGTCCTCTGGCAAGAGCAGTGGGTCTGTACCGACTGGCCATCTCTTTAGCCCCAGTAGCTTTTTATTTACTTTTTTTTAATTTTTTTATTTTTTTATTTTAAGGATTCTACAATATAATGGGACAACAGTTGCAGATAACATGTGATGGTTACCAGTATGTCATACAATTATGTTAATTGTGTGCATTTCAAGTATCTATGTCCAAATTTTGAACAACCAAGGTTCCATAGTCCAATTGGAGAAGTGCTTGTAATGCACAGGATTGTTGATCAGTTAGGAGTCCAGGGATATCAGTTACTGTAGTCTCACGATTCACCCTATCTCTCTGCAGACCTTACATCTACCATGAGAAAACCCTCTTCCGCAGTTTGTGTTCCCTGGCTTTGGGAAAGGGGCACAAAGTGGGTGAGAAGAAAACAGTCTATTTTCTTTGGAGTGTCATTTTGGAACACCATCTTAGGTTGTTTCCCTTCATGGTTGACGCTCTTTCCAATGATACCTTTTTATCTCATAGACAAACCAACACAAGCTATTGGATGTACTAGGTATTTAAGCAGTTACTAATTATTATGTCAAGCAAAGCTGTGAGCATAGACACAGATGTTGGCATGGTAGCTAATCCACAAACCAGTGGTTTTCTATAAAGGTGACAAGTTCTTATTGTGCTTATACGTCTCTTCAACCACTAGAGGACATAAGCTGTGGCATTCTTGGTCTGTGAGTTATTCCTCCAAAGGAGAGATGCTAATAGCCAAATAGATTTGGGATATATGATAGACACTGGCTGCCACTGTTGCACAGTCATCTCAGGCTGTTGAGGTGTAGCTGATTTGACGGAGGAGACTTGCTTGTCTGCAGGGAAGACCAATATTTTATCTGTATTGCTTTAGTGGCCTTTGTACACGCTTCTGGCATTTTCAGAGGACAGTTGGGCGCTAGCAAGTGACGTTCATACAATAATTTTTCATGCTTACACCAGGTCTTCGACAACAGGGGACTTACTCTTCTCCTTGCATATATCCCACTTATAGGCAAAAGGCCTTCTTTATAAGTGGGGGGGGGAGTAGTGGGTTTTTGAATGGTTATACGTATATCTAATCGCTTGTCTTCATTAGTAGATTGAAATGCTTATTCCTGGTAATCGATTCAAGCCACGAAAGGAAACAGCCAGAACTGATTCAGAGTCCAAAAACATCTCCAGGAAAAGCAGGACTTTGTGCTTCTTCCACATTGCCCCATCTTCTACGACTAAGAAAAACTGAGTGAAGAGGATGGAATTGGTAGATGTATAGGGGTTGCGATTTGTGGTGACTGGTTAAAACTACGACAATATTTGTGCAGACATTATTTGAATCAAACTTGATTGATCATTGTTCAATGCCCTCCAGCTGGAGGTGGGAGCCTTGGGTGGTGGTGGCTGGGGCACAACTGTTGCAAATGTTGTTTTATATGAAGGATGTTGTTGCTTAAAAAAAAAAAAAAAGGAGTAGGAGATACCCCTGACATTTGAACTAACTGGGAATATTCAAAAATTCTAGTTATTTAATTTAATTGGGTTGATCTCTATATTTTTTCTATTATACACATCACCAGTGTACACTTTCTTTCCTTGTAGGACAATTTTAAAGGAGAATATATTTTATTCAACCATAAGTAGAAGAAGTCATAGCCAGTCATATAGCTATTAAGAGAAAAGTGTTTTTGGGTAAAATTTATTTGCAGGTACTCAACTCTGCCAAGCTTTACCACAAAGATAGGATATTTTAAGGCTGTAGTGAATTGTTTTAGATTAGTAAATTTAGGTGTAGTTTTTGAGTGAGAAATGGTAACACAATTGCAACTTATTGCAGGAATATAAATAATGAATTAAAAAGTTGTTTTATTTTTTATAATTTGTATTGGGTTAAGTGCACAAATGGCCTCTATATTTTCTGAATTATACAACATCACATTATAACACTTTCTTTACTTGTAGGACAATTTAAAAGGAACTAAGCTTAAATTCCTTCCACCAAATAAGTAGCATATCATTCAATGAGAAACATTTGGGTGTAAATTTAATGACCAGCAATCTTATGCCTCGGTCTGTTTATGGGCATGTGTAAAATTCAGCTTACGGGGCACTATAGGCAAAACAATAAAAACAACTAAAAAAAAAAAAAAGAGGGACGGTGGTGGCGAGGTGCGGTACTATCCTTTCTGGGATACAAATGAAACTCTGTGCTCCAATCCTATTGAAAATTTTCAATTTTCTGATTTGTTGAGAGTAACAATGGGAGGAGAATTTTATATTTCAACGCAGGTAAAAATCACCAATCTAACAATGCCTGAAAACATACAATCTTTGACTGATAGGATGGACTGAGAAATGCCAGAAGAGAGGTTGACCCATCTGACATTAAAGCAAAGAGGAACCTCAGACTGCCTGAGTCACAGACACTGAGCATCTCTCTGAAATAANCCTGATTTGAATCCTCAGAACCTACGTAAAAGATAGCTGCTGAGGCATGAGCATCTGTAACCTGAGTGAACTTATGAGGAGCAGAGAGGCAAATATAACAGAACGCCAGAGAGCTCCTGGGCCAGCCAGTCTGGATGCACAGTGGAGAAACTACAAAAAGACACTTCCTCAAACAAGATGGGCGAGGGAGGACCAGATCTGAGGTTTGTCCTCTGATTAGCCACAATGTTGTATTGAACACACACATTTTTTGCCTGCATCCATACTACACCACACACCTTCACACACCACAACCTACACATCGCATGGCACCATACACAGAGAGAGCGAACGAGGAAGAAAAGAGAAAGAGAGAGAGAGTCAGAGATAGAATTAAGGACAGAGACAGAGAGACAGAGGGAAAGGAGAGAAGGAGACACAGAAGGAGATCAATTATTATTATTGAGATTGATACAAGAGTTCTTAATCAACTTTAGAAAGGAAACCCCCTCCTTCATCATAGCACTCCTCCACCAGACATCTTGTATTCCATCATACATGTTAAGTGCCATCCAGTCAAGCATTTGTATTCATATGTTTCGTTCGCTTCAACTTCATCTACTGGAGTCTAGTAAGCCTATCTAGAGTAACAAGCATACTCTCTTTCTCCCAGTAGTAATGTCCACAGTTATTCCCAGCCTAGGGCCTGCCTGCCGCCATTTCATCCTTTCACTCTGGGCCTTTGTCTGTTTGATTTGGCATGGATACTGTGCTCGATGCCACAAGTTCACAAGTGTAAGCGTCCAGTGAGCTGACAGCCTCTGCTTCTCTATGTTATTGAAACCTCGCCTGGTTCTTTGTGTCTGGGACCAATTGTGGGGATTCTTCGTAGCCTCCCCAATGTTGCAAAAAGAAGCTTCTTTGATGAGATGTGTTACAGCATCCTACTTGTCCATAAGTATAAGGATCTATATTTAGCATATGGTAAGAAATTTCATTCATCTAGAGAGAGACACAGATATAAGGTTTTCTCTAAGATCTATTTCCTCTCCAGCCATGTGTATTTCTCTATGTTTACAATACCTCATAATGATTTCCTCCCCCTTTGAGGAGGACTTTGCATTCCAATTAGATAGCTGCCGATTACCACCCAGCTAACAGTCCCACTATGACACCAATAGAGGTCGTTTGCTATGCCTCTCATTATGGTTATGAGGCTTTAAGGCTGGGTGGGATCATTGACTTATTCTCTCTCCCTTAGCAGCCTTGCAATTTTCTAGCACTATGAAAGCTAAACCTCAGGTAGAAGGTCATTTCCTGCTCCATTGTTTCGATCCTTTATCTGCAGGTGGTTTCTGTCCTGTCTTCAAGCCGTAAGGGTCTTATGTATAGTTCCTGAGAGCTGGACAAGGCTATGTTCCACAAGGCCTGTGTTATGTGGGAGTGTCTTGGATGGACTCTCACTAACCACACAAAGGGAGGTCTCTCTGGTCTGGTGCTGTGTTGTTTTATGTTTTCATACAGCCTCCAGGCATACATATTTACTAATGTTCAGCTAGCATATGAGTATTTCTCAGGGGGTTTCAGGGCCAATGCATTTCTCTCTGCTTCACTAGCTCTCCAAGATCCATGCACTCTGTTCTCTCTCCCCCATCAGACCTCCCTCCTCCCTCCCCAGTCCAAAACCCCATTATCCTGGCCCTTCTTCGGTAACACCTGCAGCCTGCCATTGAACAAGACTGGAGAGAATGGATTTACATTATATATTTTAAAATACAAATATCATACATTTTGTTAAATTTATTAAAAATATAATATAATATAAAAAAAAAAAAAATGTTTTTTTTAATTAATTAATTTATTTATTTTTTAACAAATTTAGAACCGTGTTCCCCGTCCTTCCCCCCACCCCGCCAGAGCTCATGCATTCTGCAGACATGCTTTCCATCTCTTAGTATTCAATATTTTTCCAAGGGGAAGTTGACTGTTTTGGCAGAAGTTCACCGTTTAGTTAGCTTCTTTTGATGCAGTCTTTCTGTTGTTGTAGTGTTTCCAAAATGCGTTATGCCCAACTTGTTTGGACAAAAGCTCAGGAGGCCCTCCACAAGAAATACTTACAAATTGGTTAATTGGCACTAGCATCACAGATGAGGGATACCATTCTCGTTTGTTTTTTCTGGGACTTGTTACTTCACTCAGAATGATTTCCTCTAGCTCTAGCCATTTTCCTGCAAGCTCGTGATGTCGTCTTTTTTACTGCTTGCATAGAACTCCCTTGTGTAGATGTACCAATTTTCTCTATCCATCGTCAGTGAGGGCATTTAGGTTGGTTTCCCAACTCCTTGCTATTGTGAAGAGGATCTGCCAATAAACATGGCCGGCATGTATCTCTGTGGTGGCGTAAGTCTGAGGGTACATGCCCAGGAAGGTGGTATGGGCTGGGTCGGGTGGCAAGTTCATTCCAAGTCTTCCAAGGGTTCTCCACCCCTGTTTCCATAGTGGCTGTACGAAGTTTACATTCCCACCAGCATTAGATGAGTGTTCCCCTTTCCCCCACAACCTTCTCCAGCACTTGGTTATCATTTGTTTTCTTGATGCTAAGCCCGTCTTATTGAGTAATACGATTGATATCTTAAAGTGGTTTTCATTTGCATTTCCTTAATGTTAGTGATTGCTTGAGCAGTTTTGAGGTGTTTCTCAGACATCTCTAATTCCTCGCTGTGAAGTCTCTGTTCAGTTCTTTGCTCCACTCTTATTGAGCGTGTCATTTTTCTTCTTCTTTCTTTGTTTTTTTGAGTAGTTTATATTATTCGGAAATCAATGCTTTGTCAGATGTATCTGCTTGAAGGTTTCCTCCCCCACTCTGTGAGATTTTCTCGTCACTTCCTTGATTGTTTCTTTTTGATGTACAGAAGCTTTGAGTTTGATGAGATCCCATTTGTCAATTGTCGACCTTAATTATTGTGCAGCTGCTGTCTGATTTAGGAAGTCTTTTTCCTAACGCCCATGTCTTGTAGTTCTGCTGCCAACTTTTTCTTTATCATCTTCAGAGTTTGGGGGTTTACGTTGAGGTCTTTAATCCATTGTGGGAGTTTACTTTTGTTACAGGGTTGAAGAACGGTAGGGGTTTTAATTTCATTTCTTCTACAAGTGGTGATCAGTTTTTGCCAACACCACTTGCTTGAAGAAGTGCTGTCTTTTCTCCATTTGTGGTTTCTTGGCCCCCTTGCAAATATGAAGTGGCTGAAAATATATGAGCTCAGACTCTTGTATCTTCAGTTTGTTTCATTGGTCAACAGGTGTTTTTGTGCAGTACCAGGCTGTTTTTATGACTATAGCCCTGTAGTATAGTTTAAAATCTGGTATAGAGATCCCTCCCTGTGTAGCTCTTTTAACTCAGGGTTTTTTTTTTTTTGGCTATTCGGGGTCTTTGTTTTTTCCAAATGAAATTAAGAACTTTTGTTTCCAAGGCTGTGAAGAAATTCTGGGGATATTGATTGGTGATTGCATTAATCTATACAAGAGGTTTTGGTAAAAATGGACATTTTTTAAAAACTGTAATTATTCAATATCCATGAGCATGGGCGGGAGGTTTTTCCATTCTTCTGATGGTCTTCTTCAATTTCTTCTTTAAGGGTTAAAAATTTTTTGTAGCAGAGTTCTTTTGTGTCTTTGGTTAGGTTTGGTTCCTAGGTATCTTATTGTTTTTGAGGCTATTGTTGATGGGGAACGGTCTCTTTGAATTCTTTTCCAGTTGCTTGTTGTTGGTTTTGTTAAAGAAAAGGCCATTGATTTTTTAAGGTTAATTTTGTTATCCTGCCAATTTACTGAAACTGTTAAATCGTTTTCTAGGGAGTTTTCTGGTGGAGTTTTTTGCATCCCTTAAGTAACACAATCATATCATCAGCAAATAGGGTTAGTTGTTTGGATTCCTTTTTTCCAATTAGTACTCCTTTTAATTTCCTTTTCTTGCCTTTCTGCTCTAGCAAGTGTTTCAAGGCCACTAATTGAGAGGATAGTGGTGATAGGGCGGCAGCCTTTGCCGAGGTTTTCCTACCTTCTTTAAAGGGAATGGTTCCGTTTCATCTTCCCCATTTAGGATGATATTGGCTGTGTGTTTCCTGTATATGGCTTTGATTACATGAGAGGGAAATTGATTCCCTCCAATCCAATTCCATCTAGGTACTTTAAGCATGAAGGGATGCTGCTTTTGTCAAAGGCTTCTTTTTCAGCATCAATTGAGATGGAGTGTGGTTTTTGTCTTTTGATTTCCATTTATGTGTTTGATATGTTTATTGATTTTGTCTGTTGAACCATCCCTGCATCTCTGGTAGAATCCAACTTGGTCATTACGGTTGATCTTCTTGATTGGGTCTGTATGCGATTGCCAGTAAGCTTTCTGTTTAGAATTTGGCATCTGTGTTCATGCGGGAGCTGGGTCTATAATTCTCCTTTTTAGTTGTCTCTTTGCCTGGTTTTGGAATAGAGTGATATTGGTTCCATAGAAGGAATTTGGGAGGAATTCCCTCTTGATTGTATACTTCTAAACATTTTCAGAAATGATGGTTGTAGGTCTTTTTGAAATGTTTTATAGGAATCTGCTGTGTGAAACCGTCTGGGGCCTGGGCTTTTTTTAGTTTGTAGGCTTTCTATACAGTCCCTCATTTTCTTCATTATGTTATGGCGTCTGTTTACGCTGCTGGTCTCTTTTTGACCAAGCTTTGGTGATTCCCCGCGAATTTCAGGATATTCATCCATTTTATTCTAGGTTTTCAAACTTTGTAGGCTATAGGTTCTTGTATATTCCCCTATTAATTTTCTTGATCTTTTCCTTGTCATTGTGATATTTCCCTTTTCATCACAGATTGTATTGATTTGGAGTTGTTCCTTCTTTCTTTTTGTTAACTAGGCTAGAGGTCTGTCTATCTTTGTTTATTTCTTTCAAAAGAACCAAACTTTGGCTTTCATGATTTTTTGTATGTTTTCTTTGTTTCTAATTTCATTGATTTATGCTCTGGATTTTTGTTATTTCTTTCCTGGTCTGTTGCGTTAGGGTTCATCTGTTGTTGCCTCTCAAGGCTTTTAGCTGTTGTTAGTGTTAGATCATTCACTTGTGCCTCTTTCTGTTTTCTAATGTAGGCCCCCAGGGCTATAACTCCCTCTTAGGACGCTTTTAAAGTGTCCCAACAGGTTGTGTGTGTTGTAATTGTCATTTGTCCACTTCAGTTCCAGGAGGACTGTTTTTTTTTATTTCTTTCTTTATCTCTTCCTGACCCATTCATTATGCAGAGTGTGTTGTTTAGTCTCAAAGTGTTCTTGTTAGGCAGGAGGGCACTGTCCTTGGTGTTGCTTGTTGTGAGGTTGAGCTTCATTACGTGGTTTGACAGGTTTAGCATGAAAATTATTCAATCTTTTTGTATTTGTAGATGTTTCTTCTGTGTCCCAGGATTGGTCGATTTGGAAAATGTTCCGTGGGTCGTGCTGGCTGAGTAGAAAAGTGTATTCTCTGGTATTTGGATGGTATGTGTTCGGTTTAAGAGTAGAGTTTAATGGTCTATGAGGTCCATTTGGTGTAGCATATCATTCAGTTCCGATTGTCTCTCTGTTTATTTTTTTTGTCCTGTTGACCTATCCAACAGACTCATTGGCGGGATGATCTCCCATATTAGTGTACTGGGGTTGATCTGTACCTGTGGTCCTGGAGAATTGTCTTTATAAAGTTTGGTGCACCAGAATTTGGGGCATATATATGTTCATAATTGTGAACTCTTCTTGGTGGATTGTTCCTTTTATGAGAATGTTGTATGGGCCTTCTTTGTCTCTTCTGATTTCTTTACTTGGAAGTCTATTTTATCCGCTATTAAAATCAGCAACACCTGCTTTCTTTTGGTACATTTGCTTGACTTATTTTTTTCCCTCCCTTTCACTTTAAGGTGGGGTGGTGCTGTCCTTGAAGGTAAGATGTGTTTTTTGTAGACAGCATATCGATAGATCTGTTTCCTAATCCGTTCTCCCCGTCTATGTCTTTGATTGGGGGAATTTAGTCATTAATTTTCAGATTATGACTGTGAGAGGTTTGTGTTGCTTCTTTTGCCTTATTATCCATCTGCGGTTTTTGATTTCGGTTTCTACTTGCAGTTATGCTTTTATGATTTCTCTTTCTAGGTGCCTGGGGTTGGTTTGCTCCTTTCTTCTGTTCTATTTGAATTGCTTCAGGATTTTCTGAAGGGTTGGTTTTTTTCCAGACATGTTTCTTTCAGGTTGTTTATGTCATGCGAAGATTTCCCTTTCTCCTTCCACTATGATTGACATTTTGCTGGGTATCGTAAACCTGGGCTGGCATCCATTGTCCCCAACACTGGAATGCTTTGCTCCAGGTTTTTCTTGCCTTCATCGTTTGCGATGAATTCGTTGTTATTTGGTAGGTTTTCCCCTTCTAGAATCAACTTGTTGTTTTTTCTCTTGTCGCTTTAAGTATTTTGTCTTTGTTTTTGGGTGTCTAGCATTTTAAATATGATTTGGCGTGGAGAATTTCTTTTCTTGATCTTGTCTGTTTGGAGTTCTATGTGCTTCTTGCTTCTTGGTATTATTGGTTTGTCCTTTGTTAGCTTGGGCAAGTTTTCATCTATTATTCTGTTGAATCTGATCCCATACCATTCTCTTGGGATTCTCTCCTTCACTCTATTCCTATGTGCGGAGGTTTGATCTTTTCATAGTGTCCACAGCTCCTGGTTGTTCCATTGTGTGTTGTATTTTTAAAATTTTTCATAATATTTACTTGAGGTTGGTTTTTAGTTGTTCTGTGTTACTTCCAGGTCTGATATTCTTGTTCTGCTTCCTCCATTTGACTTCTGAGGCTTTTTTTCATTTACTTTACTCTTGGACATATGGATTGGATAAGTGTTTGATTCCTTTTTCATTCCTCTTCTGATTTCTTTAGTGTTTCATTTCTTTCTGGAGTTCTCATATCTTTTTGTAGCATTTTGTTTCGTGGTTTGGTTCTTTATCCACTTTTCATGCATGGGAACTTTTCAGTGTTTCTACTTCCTTCTGGAACCGTGTCATTTTTCTCTCTCCGGTCCCTCCTTGAGTTCCCCATTCCTTTTACTTAGTTCTTTAATTTGTTTTATGATCTTGTAGTTTTTAAGTATTTCCCAATTGTGTTTCTGGATGTCTGTGTCCTGGGGCATCCCCAAGGAGGATCCCACTGCAGAGTCTTAACCATAGGGTTGGCTAAAGCTTGAGCCGGATTATCCTGCCCCACTTTCCAGTGTGTCTCTTCTGTCGTGATCCTGGCATATGGAGTTTCTCCTTGCCTGTATTCCAATTCCAATGTGAAGTCCTACAATGACCGCCTTACTACTGTGATTGAAGGCTTGCTTTGCTTGCCTCCTTCAGATGGTTCTTCTAATCTCAGTTGGCGGGGGGGTGGGGGGTGGGGGGGTGGGGGGTGGCTCTCAGCCTGCCGCTGGGGCTCAGGAGATCTCAAATCTTCAGAGTCACACAAGCGTGCCTTTATTACCAAGCTGGGAGTATAACTCTGCCCCACAGCCACTAGAATTTAACCAAGCCAAAGACACCACCTTTTTGAATCCAGCTGGGAGGATAACTCCAACCCTCACAACACACAAAGGCCAATTCGAACCAAAATTTTCTACCGGACCAAGGGATGACACCATCAAGCTCGCCAAGGCAACCCAGTTACCTACCTGTCTCTCACTCTTTCTTTGCTGGGCTCAGGGAGATCTCAAATCTATTATAGTCTACACAAAAGCTTAAAAATACCGGCTGGGAGGATAACTCCGCCCCCACAGCCACTAGATCTCATCAAGCCAAAGACCACACCCTTTTACTCCCAGCTGGGAGGATAACTCCAACTCCACCGCCACAAAGGCCAATCAAACCAAGGACCGCAGGACCAAGGGATGCACCACAATTCAGCTCGCCAAGGCCACCATTCCTACCTGTCTCTTCCTTCTTTCCTTCTTGCTGGGCTCAGGAGATCTCAAATCTCAAGAGTCACACAAGGGTGCCTTTAATACCGGCTGGGAGGATAACTCCGCCCCCACAGCCACTAGATCTAATCAAGCCAAAGACCACACCTTTAATCCCAGCTGGGAGGATAACTCCAACCTCACAGCCACAAAGGCCAATCGAACCAAAGACAGCAGGACCAAGGGATCAACAATCAGCTCGCCAAGACACCCAGTTCCTACCTGTCTGTCCCTCTTTTCTGAATTTGTTTTCAAAGTGATTAGGATTGGAGCTTTGGCCCTGGCTGTTCTAACCATCTAGTTTGTGCCATCCATTCTCAACAAAGCTTTTAAGCACAGTGATAGTAAAAACCAGAAAAAAAGGAGATTTATTCAATATGGCCACATTGGAGGGGGAACATAGACCAGTGGCCCTTCACCCCTTTTCAGGGTCCTGTCATAGTATTTAGGTTTAAATAGAGAGTGCAGGAAGTATGCATGGGTGAGCAGTCCTGGGAGGCTGGCTCTGCCCATCACTACTGTCTGGGGTGCAGTCTCCTGCAAGGTGGTCTGACAAATTGTCCCAACTGTGTAAAATCTCTTTCTTGAGACCAGCTCTTTCTCTGGCTGGCACCAGGCTTCAGGTTTAGCCTTCCCCCAGCATGAGATTTCTGGGTAAATTCCAGTGTCTTTGGGGCATTTTTACCAGTCTGACAGGCAAAGGGAGGGGCACAAGTGTCTCTTTAGCATATTTTTATTCTTCCAAAGATAGTTCTAAATTCCTCAGCATCACAGGCATGCCCTAGTCACTGTTGCTTTACTGACATTATACCCACTGAGACTGCAGTAAAATGGGTGAACTTTGCAACTATGAATCTTCCTTATGTACCCCTTACATTATTGTGTATTTTCCTTCCACTTTAAACATTATTCATTACAGATTTGGAATAATTTCACCAAATGGCAAAATATACTTATATATTTCTCCAAATAATTGAGGATTTATCACATAACTGAATATTATCAATTGGAGAAAATGACATTTTATCTGACTCATACCTAACTGTCCTGCCCAAGTTGGCTTTTATTTCTTTTGTGTATCAGTGTTGGCTCCAAGAAAGAAGCCAATAAAACAAATACATGCAAAGTTTTTTAATACATATTTTATGACCTCGAGTAGATGAAATTTACTAAGGCAGAAGATAACTTACAGTGGATGTAGAAAGATACCTCAGGCAGTAAAATTTGCTGCAAATTTTGTGTCTCTCTTCTATGTTATTTTTATTTTTGTATTATACAGGGTTACATAAGGTAATTTTCATGCAAATATTGTAATCTACTTTAACTATATCCCTCTATAATACCCCATGGCATAGCCTTTTCTCTCTTGGTCTTTCTTGTTTATAGAAAGTAAAGTAATAGTGTAATAGTGTGTGTGTGTGTGTGTGTGTGTGTGTATGTGTGGTGTGTGTGTCTGATTAGATAATATCATAGTGAAATACCAAAAAAAAAGAGCAGTTCCACAGTAGATAGATGGCTGTGTAAACGAAAGTGGTGAAGAGAAGTAAATAATTTTTGCCAGCAAGCAAATCCAAATAATGTACAACCAGAAATTTACATATTAAATTACCCCTTCCAGGCTTTTATCCAACCCAATAAAAGCAATATTAGAGCACATTGTGTTGTAGTGTATATGTAGAAGTGATAAGCCATGGGAGAAACTGAGAAATATTTTATCTATAATACAAAATATGTTAAAATTTAAAAGATACTTATCCTCAGCTTATTACTGGTTCACTTAAATTTAAGTTCATAAGAACATTAGGCAAAATAATTGATGTGGACATAGACTTTTCTCTAATACATCATGTAACATATTCACTGGTATTTAGTAATTTTGAAAGATATAGTAAAATAAGTATTTGGGTGTTTCTGCTTTATAATAAAAACACCTAAACTATAAAACTATTTCTTCATTTGCAGCCAAGGATGAATTGAAACTGCAGGAACTAGAATAAAGAGCCTAGAGTTGTGGGAGAAATGTGCAAGGGAGATAGCCAAGCCTGGTTCCACTCTCTGCATTTTTCAATTTGTTTTCTTATCAGCAGGCCCATAAACTGGAAAGCATTAGGCGCAAGCTCACTGATAAGCATATGAGAATTTTTTCCACTCTGTCCCCACCCTTGCTTGTGGAAACTCTTTTAAGTGCTTTGCACTTCTCAATTGAAATAAAAGGAGGTACAATAAATAAGAATGCAAAGTATTTTAACCTCAGGTGCTAGAGTGCATGCTTTTGGTAATCTATGGTTGGGTGAAAGTTGGTCATCTATCAGGGAGGAAAGGGGTAAGTAAGGTCAATTCAGTCCCAATATAGAACATGGCAAAGGATATATATATATATATATGAATATTAGTAACAAATGAAAAAGCTTAATTGTGCAGCAGGCTGAGTAAAGATTTCCGTTTGGTATTCTGATAAGCTCAAGGTTGTAAACTATTCTTATACAAAATCAGTAATGGCAGAGATTTGGTTAGGAAGTCTTGTGCTTCTGGTTGGCACATGATCTATTTTCTAATATGTTGAAATTAATAGAGATATTTTAAAAGGTTGTGCAAAACTATTGTATTTACAAAAAAATGGCACAAAAGTGAATGCAATGGTCACTGCACATGAGCACTCCATTCACATCTTCAGCAAAGGTGTCCCAACACTGCAGAACTGAGGAAGAGCATTAGCTTCAATGACAGCTGGTAAGCACTGAAGTCACACAAGTTACACTAGAATGGGCAAATACTGCCCAAGTTAAATGCTATTCTTAAAACTGAAACATGTTTAAGGCCATTCAAGTTCAAGCAATTGTTTGAATCTTTTGGAGCCCACCTACTTGTGTTTGAATTGTGTGATTTTTCTTTCGACTCATGGTCTTAAACTTCTGTTATACAAAATCCAAAAGAAAATGCAGAAGAAATCAATACAACAGAGGTCATATTAAATAAGAGTAACAATCAAAGCTATGATTATGATGAAGTAAGGAAAGCCAAAACACTAAAATTGTAAAACTTGCTTGCTACTTGTTGGAACCAGTCCTACAACTGAGTTAGATAACATATACAATTATTTTCACACAGATTACTTATGTTGTTGTAACATGTCTGGCAAAGGACATTCTTAACCTTGAGCATAGAAAGGTTAAATGATCATATGCCACCTGCTAATTAAGAGACTAGGTGAAAGTAAAAGGGACAGATTCACCCTTCAACATAAGATGAATTTGTTAAAATTGTATCTGAAATCTCATTTGGAACAATGATATTGTGTGTGAAATTCCTGGGGAGATGTGAAGAAACTTCTGTTCATCCCATATCTAGGAGCAAGGACAGAAAAAATGAACAGTTCTACCAATGTCCGACTTGGAGACACAATGAGTTTATTAACTTGCTTACAGGTGTATGAGTGAAGGGTTTTTTCAAATAAGTATAGATGATTTAATGGAAGCTGACTCACCAAAATTTCACACCAAATTGAACAATGATTCAATAAGCCTATGCCCCTAGAGCTCTATTCAGGACTTGGAGGAAGCTCACTGGGCAAGAAAATTTCCTACAAGCATCTCAAGCCAGTTGGAGAGTTTCCTTACTTTAGCAATTGTTTGCTGCTTATACAATCTTAGGGAAGGTTCTTCTTAGTCTTGTAGATATCAGTTTTCCCAGAATTGTGAGTTTTGTTTACTTCCTCAGCTTCTGAGCCTATTCCTCCATCCAGGAGGGGATGTTTCAGGGTATGGAAAAAATTGCTTTAAATGGGAAGGCTAGAATTCACTGGGCTCGGAAATCATCAGAAGGCATGAAGGGCTAGGCATTCGTGAACTTTAAGAATGTGTTGGGAAAAGCTGATTAAGAAACTACAGCAAAATCCCTTAGGGGGAAGTAACTGGAGTTGCATCCATGGATGTCTCAACCACCTTCCTGGGAGCCTTAACCGGCTATTGGTGCTCTTCTTACTCCATTCTCAGTGGTGGCTTTTGTTCCCCCAATTTTTCACTCTTGGGAAGGAGTATTACCTAGGGATGTTGTATTTGCCTTTGCAGTTGGAATTGGATGTTAGGTTACTCATCTGTATTCTAAAACACAATACTCAGAACATGTAAGCTTTCGACAAAATCAGAAAGCAATCCATTATGCTTATGTACAAATAAGACAATGTACACTATACAACTAAGACAGACAATCAGCACTATGGTCTTAGGATGATTATGATTCTTTTTAAGAAACTGGTAACAATATTCGGTTATTTTAAAATTATGAATATACAATTTCTGGCCAATTACTATAGATTTTAAAAATTAATTAATTGTGTTACACATAGCCCTTGTGTGTATCTGCACAGTGAGAACAGAAGGACACTCGGGATATCTTGCTCTATCATGTTCAACTTTATTCCCTTGAGACAGGGTCCTTCCCTGAAGCTGGATCTAGGCTGGCAGCTAGCAAGCGCCACATATCCTTGTGCTCTGCTTTCTATAACACCAAGTTTATAAGTGCACACTTGTCCTTTTATGTGGGTGCTGTGAATTTGAATACCAGTCCTTATGCATCTGGAGCAAGCACTCTTGTGGAGCCATCTCTCCATAAACATGTTTACTAATATTTTAATCAACAAATTATCTACAGTATGATCCTCTCAAGCTAGATTAGTTTTTCTGGACTGACATACCCCAGCACTGTCCAATATTACATGCACATATAGGAGTTGATCTTTTCACTATTTTTATTTTCTATCCATTTGTCTTCTTTAAAGAAAAGCATGGATAAAAGAAAAGACCTTAAGGATGGGGAGGTGATTAAAATTCATGAATTTAAAATACAAGGGGATATATTTCATTATTTTCTAAGATCATGCTATTCTGTAAAGGTTTTCAGAGTGCAGAACTTTGAAAAAGCTTTCTGATATGAAAAATTGTACATGCTGAAGGATGAGAGTTCCCAGGCAGTGATTTTGTTCCTAGAATGTCAGGGACTGATGAAGACTTGACATGAGTGATTTGATTGGGCTGTTCTCTATCCCAGAGATTGTCCCTTAGCGAAATGAAAGCAGTGCTTTATAACCAACAGAAAGATTTATTGAAGGCCAAAACGTCAGAGGTAATCAAACTATTTAACTTGTTCTCCTAGCTTTACTGTACATTGCAGCAATGGTCACATAGAATCTGTCACATACTGGAAAATTAAGGACGGCATTTTACAAAGAAGAAAGCTGACGGCTACATCGAGGCTTTCAGTGAAATACTGATAAGATCTTCATGATAATATTTTGAGTGAATAACGACTACTAATAAATTTCTTGTAATATTTTCCTTTGCTTCAAGTTTATTTGAGCACACATACAGCAAAGTTCATAGAGCATTTTTCACTGCCATCAAGACAGTGCCCAGACCAGAGAAGGAACATGGCTCATCCCAACAAGCTCCTATTGTGTCCTCTTCCAGTTATAATACCTCTTGTTGGATAATCATCACTCTCTACTAGTTATTATTGAAAATTCATTGTTGGTTTGCATGAGTAGTACTACTATGTAGTGTTTTTTGGATTTTTTTTCTTTTTGCTCTTTTTGAGAGAGAGTCTCATCTAGACCAGCTGGCCTTGGACCTACTATGTAACTAGAGATGACCTTAAAGTCCTGATCTTTCTGCCTCCATTTTCTAAGTGTTGGATTTGCAAATATACACCATTAGGCCTAATTTATGAGGTGCTGGGGTTGGAATCTGGGGCATTGCTCATGTTCAGCTAGCACTCTTCCTGCTGAACTATAATCTCAGTGTCCTATTTGTATTTTATGCATAAAAAGATACAAAAGCCATGCATGGTGAAACACCCATTTTATCCCAGCACTTGGGAGGCAGAAGCATGTAGATCTCTGTGAGTTCAAGGCCAGCCTGGTCTACATAGAGAGTTCTAGGCCATCTGGGTTTACAGGGAGACTCTGTCTCAAAAAAGACAAACCAAAAAGATACAGAAGTATATCCATTTATTTCTGCCAATTATTCTATATGCATCTCTATTAAATATATACTTTGGAGTTTTTGTCATTCAATTATACACAAGGTTGTTTGGTAAAATCCATTAGGATTTTTTAAATGTGTGCTCCACTTTCTTTTCCCTCAGCAGAGCATCAGAGTCTATTTGGCTCATTTTACTGGCAACAGTTATTATTTTCCTTTTTTTTTTTTTTCAATTTAAGCATTCTAATTATAAACCCGAACACTTACATTTTATTTATTTGCATTCATCCATATAATTAAATGAGTCTAAGTTATAGAAAACAAAATAAGTGTTTACACTACTTTTTATAACATTTTATTGAACATTTTGTGTGTTTCACACATGCATAACTTTTCAGTGAGTCTTAATTGCCTGTGTACCCACCTCTCCATTGGTGTTCTCCCAAGCCCCCATCCTGCCCCAGAATATATACATTCTGTCATTGGTGTTAGGATCAATTGTGCCAAATTCTTCTCCCTGGCCATTCCTCAGTGCCAGTTCATCCTCTGAGCTCTAGTCAGCTTATCCAGAGTCCCTCTCTTACATAAGGCCAGTTCTTCCACACCCGACTGCAATCAGCTTCTAATATTTCTTCAGCTAAGACTGGGCTCTGCTACCCATTTCTGCCATTCTGTGCTGAATTTTTGTCCAGCTGAGCTTGCATGGGTCTTGTGCATGCTGACACCAATGCTGTAGGTTCATATGAACAGGGTCCCAGGAGCTCGTAGGATTCATTTCCATATGGTATTTCACTACCTCCCTTGCTCTTACAATCTTTCCACCTCCTCTTCCACAATGTTCCTTGAGTCCTGGGTGAGGGAAGCTGAATGAATATCTATGATCTGTCCATGGAATCACACTCTGTAGCCTCCTAATCTTTATGGTTTGCTCTTTCAAGGCCTTTTGAATTCCTGGCTTTCTGTCTGTAGAACTTCATTAACACAAAGTAAGGTTAACTAATATCCTCTTAGTGTAGAGGTTGCATTCTAGATTTGTCACTTAGGCATGAGCAATTCATAGACCATATCTGTGTGTGTCCAGTTATGGGACTATTTTTCATCTGGTGAAAAAGAAGCTTCTTTTTGAGTGGCGTCTGGGGTATTTGTTTGTAAATATAGTCTTTGCATTTCTTTTTTTTTTAAACACATCTCTTATTTATTCACAAATGCTTAACATATACATTTTAGATAAAGGGCAAATAAAGTATAAGCCCTAGAGGACTGAGTTAATAATAGAATGTAAACATAAACCATTCCTGCTTCACATTTAAAGATTTATGATCTTTGGCTTTAGCCAAATGGATTTCTCAAGAGCAGTTCTCACATCAGAGTCTAGTGCCCCAAATCCCTTAAATCAATTTCAGATATGATTGTTTCACTATACAAAATAAAGCTTATTATATTTATAAGTTAAGAGACATGGAGGAGAATAAAATAGTTACAGAGTTAGATATTACAAAAAGAATGAGTAAATGCAGTACAAAGCATCCAAAATAAAACCAATCAACAAAAATAACCAGAGAAAGATGCAAGACAGTTATGGCAGAATACATGATCTGGGATGGAGTGGGGGTGGGGGGGAAGGGAAAGGGAAAAATGCCTGATCTGAACTGGAAAATGATGTACGAAATGCACAAAGCATCAATAAAAATTAAATAAAAAAAAAAAAAAGCATTCAACAAAACACCATGGAGCCTGAAATCATGGAAAATGTGTCATTATCTGATCTAGCTCTTAATTTTAGAATTTTAGATTTGAGGTAAGTTAGAGCTTTGTATTTTCTTTTTTTTAATACTTTTTTAAATTTTATTTATTTCTTCACGTGTATGAGTGTACTGTCTGCATGTAGGTTTGTGCACCTGTGTCGTGCAATGCCGCAGAGGTCAGAAGAGGCCACCGGATTCCCCTGGAACTGGAGTTAAAGACGGTTCTCAGCCGCCATGTGGGTGCTGGGGATTGACCCCGGTCCTCTGCAAGAGCAGTTGGCGCTCTTAACTGCTAGGCCATCTTTCTAGCCCCAGAGCTTTGTATTTTCTTTTTTTTTTTAATTTTTATTTTTAAGGGATTCTACAATATAATGACACAGTTGCAGATAACATTGATGTTACTCAGTATGTCATACAATTAGGTAATTGGTGCATTTTGCAAGCATCTATGTCCAAATTTTGAACAACACAAGGTTCCCATAATCCAATTGGAGAAGCTTGTATGCACAGGCATGTTGATCAGTTATGAGTCCAGACTATAGTCCTGTAGTCTCACGATTCACCCTATCTCTCTGCAGCCCTTACAATCTACCACGACTCCTCTTCCGCAGTTTGTTCCCTGGGCTTTGGGAAAGGGGCACAAGTGGGTGAGAAGAAAACAGTCTAATTTCTTTGGAGTTGTCATTTTGGACTCCAGCGTGTTAAGGTTGTTTCCCTTCATGGGTTGACAGCTTTTCCAGTGATACCTTTTTAGTCATACTAACAAAGCACAAGCTATTGGATGTACAGGTCATTTAAGCCGTACTAATTATTATGTCAAGCTAAAACTGTGAGCATAGACACAGATGTTGGAGGTTGCTAATCCGCAACGTGGTTTCTCTATAAAGGGTGCAAGTTCATTATTGTGGCTTAAACATCTAACCACTAGAGGACATAAGCTTGTGGCATCTGCTGTGTTATTCCTCCAAAGAGAGAGCTAATAGCCAAATAGATTTGGGATATATATAGACACTTGGCTGCCACTGTTGCACAGTCTCTCCAGGCTGTTGAGGTGTAAGCTGATATTGACGGAGGAGTCTTGCTTGTCTCCAGGGAGACCAATATTTTGCTGTATTGCTTTAGTGGCCTTTGGTATGCTCTCTGGCATTTTCAGAGGCCAGTTGTGCACTAGCAAAGTATGTCTCATAACATTTTCATGCTCACACCAGGTTTTCGACAACAGGGACTACTACCTTTTCCCTTGCATATATCCCACTTATAGGCAAAAGGCCTTATTAATTTGGGGAGGTGGTGGTGGGGGGGAAGTGGGTTTAAATATGTTATATCTAATCGCTGTGCTTCATTAGTAGGATTGAAAGTTTCCCTGGGTAATCGGTCAGCCCACGAAAGGAAACCGCCAGAACTGATCAGAGTCCAAAACACACTTCCAGAAAAGTAGACTTTTAACTGTTTGCTTCTTGTCCAACTGTGCCCCATCTCTAGCCTAAGGAACAATCTGTGGAAGAGAGGGATTGGTAGATTATAGGGGCTGCAATTGGTGAACGGTAAAAAACTATGACAATTAGTCTGGACACTTATTTGATCAACTTGATTGAACATTCAATCCCCTCCAGCTGGATGGTGGGAGGCTTGGGTTGTGGGGCTGCTGGGCACAACTGTTTGAAATTGGTTTTATATGAAGGATGCTTGTGCTAAAAAAAAAAAAAAACAAGGAGCTAGATACCGACATTTGAACTAACTGGGAATATAAAATGCTAGTTATTTTTTTTGTATTGGGTTGAATCTATATTTTTCTGAATTATACAACAGACAGTGCATACACTTCTTTACTTGTTAAGGACCAATTATAAAGAGATTAATTTTACTTCACCAAATAAGTAAGAAGTCATAGTCCAGTCATATAGCATTAAAAGCAAAAGTGTTTTTGGGTAAAAATTTATTAGCAGGTACTCAAATCTGGTCCAAGCTTTATATCACAATATAGGATATTTTAAGGCTTAGTGATTGTTTAGATTAGGTAAATTTAGGTGTAGGTTTTGGTGGAAATGGTAATACATTGACTTATTGGGAATATAAAATTGGAATATAAAATTGTTTTATTTATAATTTGGTTATTGGGTTAAGGTCACAAATGGCCTCTATTTTTTCGAATTATACAAACTCACATTATAACACTTTCTTTTACTTGTAGGACAATTTAAAGGAACTAAGCTTAAATTTCCTTCCCATATAAGTAGAGCAATATACAGTCCATGAGAAAACATGTTGAGGTAAATTTAATGAACAGCTTTGCCTTGGCTCCTGTTTATGGGTATGTGATACACGCTTCAGGCATCTTAGGTCAACTACCAAAACCTCAAAAAAAGGAGGGAGGTGGGAGGTGGGTACTATCCTTTCTGGGATCACAATGGAAAACTCTGTGTTCCATCCTATTGATAAATTTTCAATTTTTTTCGATATGTGAGCTAACAATGGAGGAGAATTTTATGTTCCACAGGTAAAAATCACCAATCTAAATGCCTGAAAACATACAACTTATGGCTATGCGGATGGACTGGGAAATGCCAGAGAGAGGTTGACCCATCTGAACATTAAAGAAAGGGAACCTCAGACTGCCTGAGTCACAGACACTGAGCATCCTCTTGAATAATTTGGGTTAACTGTTTATATATGGGCCCTAATGAAGTTTACTGTCCAGATACTGCAGAACCTTCCTACCTCCTCCCCTTTATAGGAAAAAAAAAACATGATGGTAATGAAACCACCCCCTAATGGTAAAACTAGAGCCAACTTGTTAAAGTGTGTAATCTTCTTATAAAACAGGTGTAACTACCTTTTTTTAATTGATTGATAGGCATAGGAACTGTGAAAGGATATTTCTCTATCTAGAGCCAAATTCAATAGTAAAGTGTTTATAAGTTGTGTAATTAAGCAAAATATATTACTACAGGAAAGCTCTGACATCAGCAATGAATTATTCTGCCTAGGAGATGTTGGCTAGTGGATTCAAAGTCTTTGCATTTCTTAATAAAGTTTTATGGCAGGATTTTAAAGGATAATTATTCCAAATTATTTCCTCAAATGAAAAGTTGTATCTGCTTAAGAAATTATATTTTCTAATATTCAATAGAATATGATCTATCAATGGAATATGTCTTAAATATTTCAAAGAATATTTGTGTATAAAATAAATGACTCCTAACATGTGTGCATGATAGAATTCAAGATGGAGTATTTTTTATACTTTCTCTGATCCAAAAATTATATACGCATGTTACCATTTTTATATGACTTTGGTTTATATGAATTTTTTCATTAATTAAAAATATGTTAGTATTTGTTCCACAATCCCCATGTATCTCATTATCTTCAAAATAACTTTCCATTAGTGATGCTCGTATATATTTTTCTATTTTTGTAGGTAGGTCCTCATGTATTCTAGCTTGGTCTTGAACTTCTAACTCTCTTGCTTCCACCTTCCTAGTACTGAGATTTTAGGGTTGCTGAGATTATGTGCAGTCCTCAGGATTATTCCTAGGGCTTGGTGTACATTAGGAAAGCACTTTACACACTGACCCAAAACACTACCTAAGCATTGTATTTATTTGATTAAATGAATGTGAAGCTTACAATAGTATACATTCTTAAAGAAATTGGAACATTTTGTGTTCTAGTTTCATTCTTTTTCTGTGACAGACATCTTGACCAAAGCCAATTTCAGGAATGAAATTATATATTTGGTTTACAGTTACTGTTCCATCAGTAATAGAGATGGAATACAGTCATATTCCATCAGTAAAGAGAAATAGGAGCTCAAGCAGGAACATGAAATGAAAACTGTGTAAATATTACTTGGTGACTCTCACAGACAGTTGTTTTCTTCACTTTTTAATACAGCCTAAGTTCACCTGCCTAGGGAATGATGCTTCCCACAGTGGTATTTGCCTTCCTAAACCAATTAATAATTAAGACACCCTCTCACAGACATGCCCCCAAGCCAGTTTCAGCATTCTTCATCTTAGGCTCTCCTTTCACAGTACTCTAGGGAGCCAAAAGGAACCCAAGATTTGGTGGTTTGAATATGTAAGTTTTGTCATGTAAGGCAGAAGATGCAAAGCGCATCTGATTTGAAAAATGTACCTCCAAGTAGAGAAAACTTTCAGCACCTCACTCTAGATAGTAAAGGCTATAAAGATCAAATCACTACACCACTTCATACTATTTGAGCAGTGGATGGGACTTCTCTTTCCCTGCATCCTCTGAGCCCTTGCTGTTCTTTGTTTTCCTCCATAACAGACATGTTCACAGAGGTGAGATGGACTCTTAAAGTTGTTTCAATTTACATATCCCTGATGGCTAAGGATGTTGTGTGCTTCTAGAAGATTAATTGGCTATTTGTGTTTCTTCTTTTGAGAAATATCAGTTCAGTCTAGTGGTCCATTCATTGATGTGTAGTTTTATTTTGTTTTGCTGGTGTTTACTTTTTAATGCTAGATCAGTCCTGGGCTTACTGCCCAAGGACTCTGTAGCCTATCACAGAGACACTTTCACATCCATGTTTATTGATGGTCTCTTCACAATAATGGTGCAATGGAGTGAGCCTGAATGTTCATCAATAGATGATGGATTAAAGAAAATGGGAAACATACAAACAATAAAGTTCCATTCATGCATAGATGCAAATGAAATTTGTAGAAAAATGGCTAGAAGTGTTAAATATTATATTAAGTGAGGTAAGCCCGGCTCAGCCAAGCAAATGCCACAGGGTTTCTTTCTTATGAAGGACTTCACTTTTAATTTTCTTATGTGTTTTTGTGGGGGAGTGAATGTGTCATTCAGAAATTTTTGTCAAAAAAATTGTCAAAATTCAAAACTTTCTGTCAAGTCTGAAAGCTAGAAAGAGACTCATGAGAGGGGGAAATTGTTATAAGGAACAGGTGTGGGGAGGATAATAGAGCACATGTGTCCTGAAAGTGGAAGTGGATTACTAGGAGTGGAAGAGTATAGTCAGAGAGCCTTGGCAAGGAGGTGGGGGAGGGGGAAGGAAAGAGTGGGTCAGTCAAAGAAAAGCATTTGTGAAAATGCCACGAGTAAACTGGTTATTTTGCATACAAATTAAAATTAGAAAATAATTCCAAATGAAAGGTCCTAAAACATTGACTTCAGGACTCAGCAGCATATTACCAGTAAGCTTTTTACATACACATTAGAAATAATGGCGTAATTTCAGAAAATTACCATTCCTATTAAGAATATTTGATTAATCCTTCTGCTAGTGGTCCTCTGTGTCCACCATCCATTATTTAATTACTAACAATTATTTTTGTCACGATTTCCAAAACATTGATTAAATTACACACATGCTCATTGAAAAAAATAATAAACTGGTCAGTTACTGGAAAACAGTTTGGTGTGGTACTGGTTGTTTTAGGCCTGGCACCAGGATGACCTGCAACCATAGATACTCTGTATAACTCTGCCTAGAAGCTCCTTCTGTTCCTCAGCCTGGAGTCTATTCCACTCTATTTTCCTAAAACCATAGAATCATTTCTTGTCCTTTATAATACAGGATAAACTTAGTATCTTCAAAAGGCATAATGTACCAGACCATCTATCTTGACCTCTGTGTTCATGGTTTAGCCCTGTTGTCCAAACTTTTTCTTAATTGATATTTACCTTCTTGTCTTTCATAATATATTATTTCTGAGGCTAAGGAACACTCATTAATAAACCTTTACTAGAAATCCAGGAACACTTAGCAGAGTGCTTTCAAACAGCAAATTACAAATGAGCTTTTAAAGGCTTGGGGAATTTTATAATTTATAAAACATGCTCATGCAAAGAGCTTATGTATCTCTAAATCAGCAAAGTAACTGTGCCCCTTTCTTCCTGCCAAGAGACATATATATCAGGAAACAATTTTGGTTGCATTATTAATTTTTTTTGTTATGAGCAAATTCTTTTCCAAAAATCAACCTAGAGGAAAGTTTATTTCAGCTTATATTTTATTTTTTTAAATATTTTTTGGTCTTTTTTTGAGACAGGGTCTCTCTGTAGTTTTAAAGAACTGTAGTCCAACATGGGGGGAGGCATGGAGGCAGAAGCATGAAACAGATGGGCACAATGCTCTGAAGTCTAGAAATACAGATAGAGGAATGCCATTGCTCAGCTCACTTTCTCCTTCTTTATTCAATCCAGGATCAAAGTCCCTGGGATGGTGCTGCCTGAAGTTAGGGTGGATCTTCCCATCTCAATTAACCCAATCTAGCTACTCCCTCACAGATATTTACAGAAATCATTCTTCAGGGTTCATACATCCTGCCAGGTTGACAGTATTCACTGTCACAGTTGCTGCAAATAAGGGAAATAATGCTCCTCATATATTGAATATAGAAATCAGGGGTGCAACTAACACCCTACATTATCCAGGAACATTGTCCACAATTAAGAGTTGTCTAGTTCTACGTGTAAGGAGAAAACTGCCGTAGGTTAAGAAAGCAGTCTCATATCATCACTTAAAAAATAAGAATAGGGCTGGAGAGATGGCCTAGCGGTTCAGAGCACTGACTACTCTTGCAGAGGACCCAGGTTCGATCCCCAGCACCCACATGGCGGCTAAGAACCATCTGTAACTCCAATTCCAGGAGAACTCCACTTCCGAGGGAATCCAAGACCCTCTTCTGACCTCTGCAGCATTGCACGACATGGGTGCACAAACCTACATGCAGACAGTACATTCATACACATACAAAAATAAATAAAAGATTCTACAAAGATCTATTTGTTGCTTTCTTTCAAAAACCTGCATGCACATGGTATGCACTTAACCGGTCAACGCATAAATAAAAAAAAGCCAAAAAAAAAAATGGGCTGAGAGATGGCTCAGTGGTTGAGGCACCGACTGCTCTTGCAGAGGACCCAGGTTCAATTCCCAGCACCCACATGGCGGCAGAAAACTGTCTTAACTCCAGTTCCAGGGGAATCTGATTCCAGGGGACATCGATTCTGAACCTCTGAGGCATTTGCTGACATGTGTGCACCAACCTACATACAGACAGTACACTCTACCCATAAAAATAATTTTTTTTAAAATAATTTTAAAAAGCCAAATCAACAATAGGTAAATAAATCTAGCTGTGGTTCTCATGACTCCATTTGCATCCTGTTTAATTTTGTCAGACTTGTACCTGGAAATATGCGCGATTCTACATTTGTCAAAGTCATGAGATATGATCTGGGATTAGCAGTGAAAAAAAAAAACAAATTCAATTGAATTAAAAGCTTGCTATTTGAAGATAAAAAATGGAGATTCAAAGTGTACGTTTTTGTAAATACAGCCACTAATTTATTTTTGTCTATTGGAAAATGGTGTTGTTGGGGACATTCTGTGGACTGGTAACTTTGGATACAATGGTATTAGCATTCGGCTTACATGTCACTTTTTCTTCTACATTGGAGCAGATGTCAGTAGCATATGGATTCTGAATCCCATCTACTCTGTTCTTCAAATATAAATGTAATTACTGGCCAGTAGATTTTGATAATTCATACATCTGCTCAAATAATGTTTTATTAATATTTGACTTTGAAGAATTTTTATTTCCTCCTTAATAAATGCAAGTGTTATGGTTGACTTTCCTGGGAGAAATGAACAAATATCTAGTTCACCCAACATAGAGCTTTGGATGAAGAACCTGAAGAGAATTTCCACCCAGAATATTTCAGCTGCTGAGTTTTAGAACAAGTTACTTCTTGATTGTCAGACAGGAAATTAGTAACAAGGAGCATGGGTCACTCAAAGGCAGCTGTACCATTGAAAAGTCCACGCCATCATGGGTGACAACTCACAAAAGTTGCATCCATGAATGTTCCTGAACAACTAGAAGCAGTCAGATTGGCTCAGACTCCCCCTCTCAGCATTATACTGCGTTATAAACCTGGGGGTAGGGATGGAGGTTGGGGACTTGGTGGGGGGAGCTGTATATCTTTGTAACTTTCAGGAGTTCCTGAGACTTGTGAGTTTTGTTTCCTTCCTGGCCTTTTAAGCCTAGTTAATTTCTGAGAGTCATAAGAATCCTCCCTGCAGGAAAAGTATCTTAATTTGGAGAAACTGCGTATACAACCAAGAATCTAGAACAATATTACTTTGTGTGACATCAGTTTCCTTCACAGCAATAGGTTGAGGTAATGGGTATGTATTGCTTTTAATCATTTACAGGCTCTGTTCCAAATGCTTACAGGTCTGAGAAAGACCTGGAAAGAGATGAATAGCATGTTTGCAGAATTCCTGAGCTCGGGTGGGAGGGATGGGGGATGGGGGAGGACACGGTCTAGATGTGATAAAAAATATATTGTATAAATAAACTAATTAAAAAAGAAAAAAATTTTTTTTTTTTTGTATGGAATTCCAAAATATTCAATAGAAATTAAAATTAAAATAAAAAAAAAAACTCCATCAGTAAAAAAAAGAATGTTCTATTTTCGATGGCATCGCTTCATCCTGTATCAGGAAGATGAGGCCAAGATACTGGGAATGTCAACAAAACAGGTTTTCTTTAATTCTCAGCCAGGGAACTCAAGTCTCAGAGTCTGCACATAGATGAGAAGGAGCTATTGCATTTTATGCCCTGGGTACTGGACAGCATGTTTTGTTTGATTGGTTTGGACAGGCGAAAGAGAAAGCCTCTGTTAAAAGAGAGAAACCCTGAGACCAGTGGCTCTAACTAGTATGTTAGCATTTTAGCCACAAACCTGTTGTGCAGTGGAACTATCCTTCAAAGCTCTAACCATGACAACACACACACACACACACACCACCACACACACACACACACACATACACGAGAGAGAGACGCTGTGAACACGACTGAGACGAAAATCCAATAATCCCTGTCTTTTCCTAATTTTCTGTTATATTCCTATATCACACTTATGCTGAGAATAAAAGATGACAGAATGCCAAAGACACAAAGCTTAAGCGTCACTTACTTAGAATCAAACATCTAATATTTTTCTAGTTTCTATGTCCCTGTAGAAGTTAATAAATCATGCTTTCATCCAGAATGAGGATACTGAAGAGAAGTCTGAAATTTTACCTAACTGCGATTCCCTTGCTTTCAATAATAAGTTTGTTTCCTATTATCACCTCAAAAACTTGGAATTTAAATACAAGCAGTAAAGGCAGTTTGTTATTCTCCATCCTCCCCAGGTCCCCGATTTCTTCTCTGTCCTCACAAACACTGCTGTCATGACACTACTGCTCGCAAAGCAGGCTTCACCAGCAAAATGTGTAAAACTGGCTAGTAGGTTGGGATTATTTAATTTGGAAACAGGTATCCTGAAAAGGCTTAGGATTTTGAAGTGTGTTAATATGTATGAAGTTAGCCTTGCATATAGAGATAGCCATGTGTGATGTGTAGTCTACAATGAATATTTACTGTCACACTTAATCTCCACAGTAAATCTGTAAAGCATTCATACGTTTTTTGACCACATTTTGTTCACAACTAAACTGAGATGTAGAAAGGTCAGGAAAAATATCAAACTCATTAAGAATTTAATTAACTTCATAATGTCTGATTGCACAAAACCCAATGTAACTCCATACTGCAGCAAACAACCCCATTGATAGACTGGCATGATAACCACTAATATAGAAAATTGAAAGAGTGATTGAGATATACCTAGCACTCATTGTTTCCAAATTCCTCAAATTCAAAGAGTATCAATGATATTTTATAGATACTAAGTCTTTTATTTTAATGCCCACAGGAATATTTGAAATATTGCCTCTCACTAATATTCAGCACAATGTTTGAAATTCTTGATCTTCATCTCTCTTTTCTGGATGGATTTGGTTTTTAGAGTATGTGGGCATGAATGGGCATTTAGCTGTTTTCCATCTTCTTTGTAAAACATTTGATCTAAAATCAACTTGGCCAGCACTGACAGTATTTGGTTTTTCCAATATGTAGGAGAGATTTGCTTCTAGGAATGGTTGTAATAACAGCATATATTTACAAATTAAAATGCTTTCACAGTTAAGGAGATGACTCAGTGGGTAAATTACTTAAGTGTGAGGACCTGATTTCAAACCCCCACCCCAGAGTCCATTTGAAAAATATTGAGCACACCAGCATTAGCTTATAATCCTCATGCTGGGGAAGGTGAAATTGTGGAAATACTGTGGACTCAGTGTCCAGGCAGCCTAGCCTTCTAGGTGAATTCCTGACCACTGAGAGACTCTGTCTCAAAAAAAAAAAAATAATTTTGTTCTGACAAATGCATGGACCTGCAGAATAACAGCCAAGGCTCTCTTCCAAATGCTTGTGCACCCATGGGAATCACACTTCCCCATACAATCATGGATACAATACCATACACACACAAATTAAAACTCTTCAAACCTCAGGCATCAGGGTATTAATTATATTCTTTTCTTTAAGGAGGATTGCCAAGGGATATTGTCTTATGGAACATTTTCGGTTTTGGAATACCATTAAGAGAGAATGTATTGTGCTGTGTGTCATTACTGAATTTGTGAGTCACATGGTCAAAATCAGAAAATTTTCTAAGGATTATTTTATTGATTCACCAAGCCCAATTTCTTGTTGATGCACAAGTGCCCACATCGAAGCTTTTCTAAGAGTCAGTGTCTGTTTACTGAAATTGACATCTAGTTTCAGTTACCAGTCTCTTGAGTATTGCAAAATACTCTCATACGCCAAATCAATTTTGTAAGGTGGAGAAGCATTGTAAGTAGAAGAAATATCTACTGATAAACTATGGATTTAAAAGCAATCAAATACGAATGCCCTGTAATTTCCAAATGACAGCCTGATATGATACAAGCATGGTTACAGGTATTAATATCTGATGCAATACAAATATAAGCAGGTGTGGGGCTGAAGAGAAAAAAAAAAAAAAAAAAATTATAATAATAATAAAAGGCTGGAAAGATGTGTCAATGGTTAACAGTTTTTGGTGCTCTTCCAGAAGACTGGATTTGCGTTCCCAGCACCCACTCAGTGGTTTACAATTTACAAATCCCTGTAACTCCAGCTCCAAGGGAAATAGCACCCTCTTCTGGCCTCATCTGGCATTGCACTTACATGCTCATATACACATAATTAAACTAAAGTAAAACTTTAAAAAGTACTCCAAATAATATCAAACACTTATTGTTCATGAAACCATGTGCCAGGATAATTTCTTGATCAATGTGAGAATTTTGCATTACCTCTGAAATTAATGTTGATAATTTATTCACAAATATATAGATATCCATGTTTTAAGTACTGATATAAATATATTAACTAATCAAAAGGGAGATGCCAGTGGGAATGGCTATGAGGTCTTCTCTCACACTTTTTGGAGTAGCTACTAGTGAACCAACCAAGACAAGTGCTGACTAGGAGGTAGAGAAATTGGTATAATTACACATGACATTGTTTATATGAATGAATCTACAGATGCTACTATCGGTAACACTATGGGGATTCCTTGAAAACACAAAAATGGAACTACACTGTGAGCTAGTGATGACATTTATTAGTCTTTGGTCAAAAGAATCAAGAAAAGGATTTCCATGAGATATAAGTAAACTTACATTACAGAAGTGCTCTTTGTGTTACCCAGTTTCTGGAAACAACCTACATGTCTATCAATGGATAGGTGTATAAGGAATGTGCATACACACAGAAAATGGAATCAGAAATTCCTGTCATCTGGGGTAGCTTTTATCTATATTTCTTTCCCAGAAAGCAAACCATAGTGAAAGACATTCTAAACACCTTGTCATCTCTAATTTGATGTGGCCTATCTCTGATAGTAATACAGAGGGTTCGAGATTTGTTTTTGAATGATATAATTCTTTAGAGTTATGTATATGGATGTGTGTCTATATGTAGGAATGTGCACACATAAGAGCATCTGTCCACAGAGGCCAGAAGAAAGTGCTGAGTCTCCTGGAACTTGATTTACAGGTACTTGTGTACCACACCACGTGGGTGCTAAGATTCTAGTTTTCTGTAAGAGCAACAAGTGGTGCTAAAAACTGGACCATCTCTTCAAACCATGGCAGAGATTTTATATGATTCATAGTTGTCTAATTTGAGCTCAAAATATCACTCAAAGAATAACTGAGCCATTTTTCAGTTAAGTTAGATTATAATTCATTTACATTCACATTGTGATTTTTCCATTATGTTGGCTAAAAGTTTGTGGTGGTGCTTCAATAACAAGCCATTGCTACTGTTCAAACCATTCAGAGAAGGTTATTGACATTGATTACTCTCCAGATCCAAATTCTAATTAATTTTAAGCTCAAATATCCATTTATTAATCAGTATAGTTGCAAAATGCTTAATCTCAGCAATAAGCAAGAAAAACCAAGTTGATCATGAATTGGAGAATAGCTACAGAGAAAGAGCAAGGACAGTACTAGTTTGCCACTTGTTCTCTGTTCACCACAATATGCTTGTGTATGGGAAGAAAGTCTGCTCACCATCTTGTCACTGGATAGTTCAGGATGCTCAGTTGTCCTGAAGCTGTAATGCATGCTACTGGTTGTAGTAGAAAGAGGAGAAGATGGCAAAATGAAATTGGGTGTTTGGGCTGGTGAGATGACTTATTGATTAAGACTGCTTGCTGTTCTTTCAGAGGACCCAAACTTAGTTCCCAACATCTATTTTGGGTGGATCAAAACCATCTGAGACCTACTTTTGGCATCCACATGTACATGCACTTATAAGCACACACACAAAGATACACACATATACACATAATTAAAATAAAACAAATCTTTTTCATTTCAATTCTTAAAGCCTCCTACATGGAGCATTTCATGGCAAGCTGGGATGCAGATCGAAAGTCTGCCTCAAAAATATAATGGCAATCACATAAATTCCTGCCCATCAATACAATATTATGTGCAGTCACTTGGCAGCAAGCAGTATTGGAAAACCCATGGATTAAAATAGTTTCTTGACATTTATTACAGATTTCCCAAGACCATAGTTCATACATTGTGTTTTGGTTATCATCTTGTGCCCTTCAGTGGCTCCATAACTTTAGGTAGGTAGATTAAGAACACTGATTTTGAAAAACCAGATAGCTGACATGATCTGTGAATTTGAAAGTTACTTTGTCAAGTAGCTATTTATTTCTATTTGTTGGTCTGGTTAGGTGGCTCATATAAGGAATTGGTTAATCATTTCAAAATATTAGAAAAAGTTAATCAACAATATAGGGATAAATAATATTATGGGTGGTTATATTTTCAGTGTGATTTAAATATTGTTGCAGGGGTTGGAGAGATGGTCAAGAGTGCTTGTTGTTCATGCAGAATACCCGATTCAGTTCCCAGCACCCATCTTTGGTGGCTCACAACTGCCATAACTCCAGCTCCAGGGGATCTAAAGATCTATTTTGGCCTTCTTCAAAAACCTGCATGCACATGGATGCACTACACGGGGTCAAACGCATAAATAAAAAAAGCAAAAAAAAAAAAATGGGGCTGGAGAGATGGCTCAGTGGTTCAGAGCACCGACTGCTCTTGCAGAGGACCCAGGTTCAATTCCCAGCACCCACATGGCGGCTAAGAACTGTCTTTAACTCCAGTTCCAGGGGAATCTGATTCCAGGGGAATCGGATTCTGACCTCTGAGGCATTGCATGACATGTGTGCACCAACCTACATACAGACAGTACACTCATACCCATAAAAAATAATAAATAATTTTTAAAAAGCAAAAATCAACAATAGGTAAATAAATCTAGCTGTGGTTCTCATGACTCCATTTGCATCCTGTTTAATTTTGTCAGACTTGTACCTGGAAATATGCGCGATTCTACATTTGTCAAAGTCATGGATATGATCTGGGATTAGCAGTGAAAAAAAAACAAATTCAATGAATAAAAGCTTGCTATTTGAAGATAAAAAATGGAGATTCAAAGTGTACGTTTTTGTAAATACAGCCACTAATTTATTTTTGTCTATTGGAAAATGGTGTTGTTGGGGACATTCTGTGGACTGGTAACTTTGGATACAATGGTATTAGCATTCGGCTTACATGTCACTTTTTCTTCTACATTGGAGCAGATGTCAGTAGCATATGGATTCTGAATCCCATCTACTCTGTTCTTCAAATATAAATGTAATTACTGGCCAGTAGATTTTGATAATTCATACATCTGCTCAAATAATGTTTTATTAATATTTGACTTTGAAGAATTTTTATTTCCTCCTTAATAAATGCAAGTGTTATGTGACTTTCCTGGGAGAAATGAACAAATATCTGTTCACCCCACATAGAGCTTTGGATGACAGAACCTGAAATAATTCCACCCAAATATTCAGCTGCTGAGTTTATAACAGTTACTTATAGGATTGTCAGAGAGAAATTAGTAACAGGAGCATGGGTCACTCAAAGGCAGCTGTACCATTGAAAAGTCCACGCCATCATGGGTGACAACTCACAAAAGTTGCATCCATGAATGTTCCTGAACAACTAGAAGCAGTCAGATTGGCTCAGACTCCCCCTCTCAGCAATTAATACTGCTTTTATAAACCTGGGGGTAGGGATGGAGGTTGGGGACTTGGTGGGGGGAGCTGTATATCTTGTAACTTTCAGGAGATTCCTGAGACTTGTGAGTTTTGTTTCCTTCCTGAGCCTTTTAAGCCTAGTTTAATTTCTGAGTCATAAGAATCCTCCCTGCAGGAAGAAGTATCTTAATTTGGAGGAAACTGGTATACAAACCAAGAATCTAGAACAATATTACTTTGTGTGACATCAGTTTCCTTCACAGCAATAGGTTGAGGTAACTGGGTATGTATTGCTTTTATCATTTACAGCTTCTGTTCAAAGCTTCAGGTCTGAGAAAGACTGAGAAAGAGATGAATAGCATGTTTGGCAGAATTCATGAGCTCTGGAGGGGTGGGGGATGGGGGGACACGGGTCTAGATTTGATAAAAAATATATGTATAAATAAATAAATTAAAAAAAGAAAAATTATGTATGAAATTCACAAAATATTCAATAAGAATTAAAATTAAAATAAAAAAAAAACTCCATCAGTAAAAAAAAGAATGTTCTATTTTCGAGGCATCGCTTCACTCCTGTATCAGGGAAGATGAGGCAAGATACTGGGAATGTCAACAAAACAGGTTTTCTTTAATTCTCAGCCAGGGAACTCAAGTCTCAGAGTCTGCACATAGATGAGAAGGAGCTATTGCATTTTATGCCCTGGGTACTGGACAGCATGTTTTGTTTGATTGGTTTGGACAGGCGAAAGAGAAAGCCTCTGTTAAAAGAGAGAAACCCTGAGACCAGTGGCTCTAACTAGTATGTTAGCATTTTAGCCACAAACCTGTCAGTGGAACTATGCCTTCAAAGCTCTAACCATACAACACACACACACACACACACACACACACACACACACACACACACACACACACACACATACACAGAGAGAGAGACGCGTGAACACGAGAGAGAAATCAATAAATCCCTGTTTTTCCTAAACTTTCTGTTATATCCTATATCACACTTATGCTGAGAATAAAAGATGACAGAATGCCAAAGACACAAAGCTTAAGCTTCACTTACTTAGAATAACATTAATATTTTCTCAGTTTCTATGTCCCTGTAGAAGTTAATAAATCATGCTTTCATCCAGAATGAGGATACTGAAGAGAAGTCTGAAATTTTACCTAACTGCGATTCCCTTGCTTTCAATAATAAGTTTGTTTCCTATTATCACCTCAAAAACTTGGAATTTAAATACAAGCAGTAAAGGCAGTTTGTTATTCTCCATCCTCCCCAGGTCCCCGATTTCTTCTCTGTCCTCACAAACACTGCTGTCATGACACTACTGCTCGCAAAGCAGGCTTCACCAGCAAAATGTGTAAAACTGGCCAGTAGGTTGGGATTATTTAATTTGGAAACAGGTATCCTGAAAAGGCTTAGGATTTTGAAGTGTGTTAATATGTATGAAGTTAACCTTGCATATAGAGATAGCCATGTGTGATGTGTAGTCTACAATGAATATTTACTGTCACACTTAATCTCCACAGTAAATCTGTAAAGCATTCATACGTTTTTTGACCACATTTTGTTCACAACTAAACTGAGATGTAGAAAGGTCAGGAAAAATATCAAACTCATTAAGAATTTAATTAACTTCATAATGTCTGATTGCACAAAACCCAATGTAACTCCATACTGCAGCAAACAACCCCATTGATAGACTGGCATGATAACCACTAATATAGAAAATTGAAAGAGTGATTGAGATATACCTAGCACTCATTGTTTCCAAATTCCTCAAATTCAAAGAGTATCAATGATATTTTATAGATACTAAGTCTTTTATTTTAATGCCCACAGGAATATTTGAAATATTGCCTCTCACTAATATTCAGACAATTGTTTTGAAATTTCTTGAGTTTCATTTATTTTCTGTGATGGATTTGGTTTTAGAGTATGTGGGATGAATGGGCATTTAGCTGTTTTCCATCTTCTTTGTAAAACATTTGATCTAAAATCAACTTGGCCAGCACTGACAGTATTTGGTTTTTCCAATATGTAGGAGAGATTTGCTTCTAGGAATGGTTGTAATAACAGCATGATACTTTCAAATTAAAATGCTTCACAGGTTAAGGAGATGACTCAGTGGGTAAATTACTTAAGTGTGAGGACCTGATTTCAAACCCCCACCCCAGAGTCCATTTGAAAAATATTGAGCACACCAGCATTAGCTTATAATCCTCATGCTGGGGAAGGTGAAATTGTGGAAATACTGTGGACTCAGTGTCCAGGCAGCCTAGCCTTCTAGGTGAATTCCTGACCACTGAGAGACTCTGTCTCAAAAAAAAAAAAATAATAATTTGTTGGACAAATGCATGGATCCTGCAGAATAACAGCCAAGGCTCTCTTCCAAATGCTTGTGCAACCCATGGAATTCACACTTCCCCATACAAACATGGATACATACATACACACACAAATTAAAACTCTTCAAACCTCAGGCATCAGGGTATTAATTATATTCTTTTCTTTAAGGAGGAATTGCCAAGGGATATTGTTCTATGGAACATTTGGTTTTGAATACCATTAAGAGGAATTGTATTGTTGCTGTGTGTCATTACTGAATTTGTGAGTCAACATGGTCAAAATCAGAAATTTTCTAAGGATTATTTTATTGATCACCAAGCCCATTTTTGTTGATGCAAAGTGCCCACATCGAAGCTTTTCTAAGAGTCAGTTGTCTGTTACTGAAATGACATCTAGTTTCAGTTACCAGTCTCTTGAGTATGCAAAATATCTCATAGCCAAATCAATTTTGTAAGGTGGGAGAAGCATTGTTAAGTAGAAGAAATATTACTGATAAAAATATGGATTTAAAAGCATCAATACAGAATGCCCTGTAATTTCCAAATGACAGCCTGATATTGATACAAGAATGGTTACAGGTATTAATCATCTGATGCAATACAAATATAAGCAGTGGGGGCTGGAGAGATGGCCTAGTGGTTAAGAGCGCCGACCACTCTTACAGAGGACCCGGGTTCGATCCCCAGCACCCACATGGCGGCCGAGAACCATCTGAAACTCCAATTCCAGGAGAACTCCAGTTCCAGGGGAATCTGATGCCGTCTTCTGACCTCCACGGCATTGCACGACACGGGTGCACAAACTTGCATGCAGACAGTACATTCATACACATACAGAAATAAATAAAAAAATTGTTAAAAAAAACAAACAAATATAAGCATTGAGTGAAATTATTTGAAAGCAGGCAGAGAAAACCATTAGCTACCCTGTGACCATTCCTTAATATGAGTGTTTTAAAAAGATGTATTAACATGCTTGGAATTTTCTTTGTTTCTTCTACTTCTTTATTCAGATTTATATTTTTGAGAATAATATCTACTATCAACCTGATATCAAGAGCAGTTCCTTACGATTGACATCTTCAGGAAAAGAAGGAATAATTTTCAATGGGATTGCTGACTGGTTATATGAAGGTGAGTTGAACATATCTAGTTTTCAAACAATTAAATGATATATTTACATAAAACCTATAGCAAATCTTATTAATTCTAGACAACACTTACCTTCCTTTCCTCTCTTCACTTCCTTTCAACAGAGTTGTATGATTCATGGGTGAATGGGCATTGGTAGATGGAAGCATATGTACTTTAGTGAGGTTAGACCAATTTTACTGGTGCTGATATTTAACCAATAAAATCAGATTGTTAGATAACTCTAGAATTAGGTGAGGACATTTTTCTTTTCTTTGGAAAAGAAATGACAAACTATTAAATGTTAATAAATACACTAAGGGGTTACAGAGATGGCTCAGTGATTAAAAACTTGTATGATTTTGCAGAGGACTCGGGTTTGGTTCATAGCACCCACATGGCAGCTATTACTCCACTGTACCTCCAGTTCCAGGGGCTCTAATACCCCTTCTGAACTCCACTGGCTTCTGTACTTATGTGGTAGACAAAATCTAATGAGAACACACACACACACACACACACACACACACACACACACGAAACAAAAATAAACATTTAAAATAATAAATCTTTTTTATAAATTAGATAAGTGCCACTTAATTTTATTCTTCCTCAGGTGTTCTGCCAGACTTTAATTATTACATATGGAGAAAAACAGAGCTTACTGAAAGAGTTATTTTCAATATGGTTGAATCAAATTTGGGTAATAGCTGATATGTAAAAATGAATCAGGTGAATGAAACCTCCATACAGTTTTGATTGTAGAGTAATTATCAGTTTGCTATGCTCTGGCTACACAAAGTCTAAGAGCGAGACGTTAAGCCTGTTGTTAATACCTAGTTTTACAAATCTTCAACTGAGCTTGCAAAATATGTCAAATTTAAAGTAAGTCATCCAGTTGATTTCAAATTATACATGTAAAATAATTGAGAAAAACAATTTTATGTCTCAAACAGTAACTGCAAACTCTCTAGCTTATTTGATATTTTTCTCAATAATTAGATAATATTTTGTTAGTTTATGTAATCAAACCTATGTAGGTAAGACCTTATGTATTCCATATACTGTGTTACTTATGCATATATGAAAGAGATGAGATGGACATCAGCAATGAATTATTCTGCCTAGGAGATGTTGGCTAGGGGATTCAAACCCGCCCCCCCCAAATTATAAAGGCCTTTTGCCTATAAGTGGGATATATGCAAGGAGAAAGGCAGTAAGTCCCTGTTGTCGAAGACCTGGTGTGAGCATGAAAAATGTTATGAGACATCACTTGCTAGCGTACAACTGGCCTCTGAAATGCTAGAGAGCATTACCAAAGGCCACTAAAGCAATACAGCAAAATATTGGTCTCCCTGAGACAAGCAAGACTCCTCTGTCAATATCAGCTACACCTCAACAGCCTGGAGATACTGTGCAACAGTGGCAACCAAGTGTCTATATATATCCCAAATCTATTTGGCTATTAGCTCTCTCCTTGGAGGAATAACTCACAGAGGATGCCACAAGCTTATGTCCTCTAGTGGTTAGGAGATGTTATAAGCCACAATAAGATGTTATAAGCCACAGTTTGCATATTAGCATACCATCCAAGCATCTGTGTCTATGCTCACAGCTTAGCTTGACATAATAATTGGTACTGCTTAAATGCCTGTACATCCAATAGCTTGTGCTTTGTTAGTATGACTAAAAAGGGTATCACTGGGAAAGCTGTCAATCCATGAAGGGAAACAACCTGAACAGACTGGAGTACAAAATGACACCTCCAAAGAAATTAGACTGTTTTTTTCTTACCCACTTGTGCCCCTTTCCCAAAGCCCAGGGAACAAACTGCGGAAGAGGAGGCGTGGTAGATTGTAAGGGCTGCAGAGAGATAGGGGTGAATCATGAGACTACAGGAATATAGTCTGGACTCCTGACTGATCAACATGCCTGTGCATACAAGCTTCTCCAACTGGACTATGGGAACCTTGTGTTGTTCAAAATTTGGACATAGATACTTGCAAAATGCACCAATTACCTAATTGTATGACATCCTGAGTAACATCAATGTTATCTGCAAACAACTGTGTCATTATATTGTAGAATACCTTAAAAATAAAAAAATAATAAAATTAAAATAATAATAATAATAATAATAATAATAATAAAAGAAAGAGATGCTTTGGTGGATGGGGGACAGGGAGGAGGGCACGGGTCTAGATTTGATTTGAAATTCTGTATGAAATGCACAAAGCTTCAATAAAAAATTGGCTTTCAAAAAAAAAGAGATGCTTGACTTTTCTAGAAGAATATTGCTGCTAATTCTTGTACTCTGGCAACCTTTACAGAGTTAATTGGACACATTTACCAAAATTAATTCTACAGCTAAAGATTCCAAAACTTCTTCCATCTCAAGCAAGTCAAAAGATTAGTACTGACATTTGATGTCATCCTCTTACATTCACATGTCTAAGTCCACCTGCTTTACACATCCTTGCTGGAATGCACAAACATATCATGCACGTGTTTCATACACATGTATATGCAAATGTTTCATACACATGCATAAGCACATGAGAAGAAACTAGAAAGGAAAATTCAAGCACAGGAAATAGCTTGCAAAAATGCAGAAAGGTATATGCCTGGGGAATTCAGATCTTGGTAGCAGTGATGGATAAAAATTAAGACAGAAGATGGTAGTTACAACTGGGTAGACAGTAACCTGTAACAAGGAGTGAGGAATTAGGTTACCTTGCTGCCAGGAAATAGGAAAACAGGAGGAGTGTGTCAAGTTGGGGAGTGATAAGTTTAGATCTTCCATGTTAGAGGGTCATTTTGGTTATGGTGTGGAGCTGGGATTAGATACCAGAAAGGCCCAGTGAGCAGCAATTATATGAGAAGTTTTCTGTGTTCAATCAGAAGATAATGCATGATGGAGCTGGGGTTAAAGCAGTTAGTGGAAGGGGAGATGCTAAAATTGATGTGGCAGTAACATAGAGAGTACTGAGTGGCCAAGCAGAGTGCAAGGGAAAGAATAAGAATGACTCTGTCTCCATATGTGGGTTCCTTGTAGAGGTAGCTCGTGCAGTGATTAATCAAGAACAAGGAGTGGCAGTCTTATGGAGGGGAGGGGTGGATGTAAGCATGGGCATTTTGTAGCCTGTTGTCAGGCTATGGTGGATCACATTTTGTGATTGTTTTAAGCCAAATTGATGTCAGTTGTATAGGTTTCTCTGCCTTGAACGCATACTCATGGGAAGCTGCAATGGCATGGCCTCTCCATTTTTAAGGGAAATTTAAGAAAAAATCAGGATATTGTTTAATAAAGTCACTTTTACTACATGTACCTATTTAGTTTTTAATTATCAAATTATTTTTTGTGGGTAAGAGGTGCACATGCCACATGCATAAGGAGAGTTCAGAGGATGACTTGCAAGAGTTGATTCTCTTCTGCCATGTGGGTCCTGGGGATCAAACTCAGGATGTCAGGCTTGGTGGCAAGTGCTTGCACCTGCTGAGCCATCTCACATGTACTAAATAAAGCCCTTTCTTTCTTTCTTTCTTTCTTTCTTTCTTTCTTTCTTTCTTTCTTTCTTTCTTTCTTTCTTTCTTTCTTTCATCTTCTTTTAAACAGACCCAGACAGCTTGGAACTAAAAATATAATAATAATTTATATGTGTTAAATAATAAGAGTAGTGTACCAAAATATGTTGTAATATATTTTAAGTTTTCATATTTTAATAACTATTCCAGTCTGTAGCAATAGATCACAATATATCAGCCTGGCAAACATGAACACAATACCATAGTGGTGAATAATGATGTTTATTATGCTTTGACTCTTTATAATGAAGTGGGCTGACAAACTATAAACAACTATTACTTAAGGAGACATTCTTATCAAAGTGGATAGAAGTATAAACTCAATGCAGTCCAGCATATTAATTATAATCATAGGCATTGCTAAGTTTTGTGGAATTGGGCTGGAGGATCTAAGGTGTTTCATAGGTAAAATTATCCTGGTTTTGGTCTGAAAGGAGAGCAAGAAGAAAGAATTATGAAGTAACATTCTTTTCAAACATTAAGAACCTTGTAAATGGCCTACTTTTGCTATATATATTTCTTCTCTCAAACACATGAAAGCCCATGTATTCTTCTTTGGTTTAGTGAATACTTAGCACATGCTGACTGCCAGTGAAAACAGACACTGAAAATAAAAGAAAGTAAATAAGCATAGACACAGGCATGGCAAATGCAGATAGACAGGATTATTCACAATGAGTATTCTTTCAGATTCTGGAGTGGCCAGTAGACTGACAGTTGTACCACAAGAGACATTACAGGAGTAAATAAATCAGTTAGTTGGGCCAGAACAAGACTGCAAAAGATGGAAATGTAGGAAAGTGAGAAGTGTGTAATGATGGATAATCCCCAGAAGAATGCTGAATGTCCAGGACCAGATGAATAAAATATGAAAATACATGAAAAAGATCAACACAGAGCTGGCAGCCCATCCTAGGGAAATCCTGTCTGTCTAAATTGACCACCAGTGGACAAAAATCAGCTCGCTTTGGAAAAAGTGTGTGTTCATCTGAACAGAATGATTGCATCTTAGTGAGATTTTTGGAAAAGCTTTGTGTTTGAGGATGTGTTTTTTAAGTGTCTCAGAAACAAATCCACATGTGTTGAAAACATCATCTGCTCTGCAGTGAAATCTTCCAAATCAGATGTAAAAGCCAAAAAATATTTTAAAAGCCGAAACTACACTAAATGAGAATGCAGTGTAATCTATGAAAAGAAATTATGAATAATAACATTAATGTAGAAAGTTGCAATTCTTGAGAAAATGTCGTCTATATTAGCTGCAGTTAAAGACCTTTCTGCACTTACAGAATGACTGCTAAGGAGCTACAAAGATGCTACTCATTTCCCTCCAATTCTGGTCAGCTTTATTTTTGCAACTGAAGGAAGGTTGTGCAACTTTTAGTACAATTAATTTAGTATCATGTTATGTTTATCAAAAAGGAATATTAGGCATTGTTCAGTCTATAATAAATGAAAGTAAAGGCTATCTACTTCATAAGGAACAGTGTCCTCATATTTGGGCCATGCTTCTTTGTGGGAAATACAGGTTATACCTTCTCCAACTCCACTAATAGGACTTGCTTCTTAGAACTCCAGGTGTTAGGACCCTGAGCATCTGACAGGCTTCCAATGTTGTTGTGTCTGGCCCTCTACCTGTGCACATACTGGCAGAATGGACTCAGTGGGTTTTAAAAAAGTGAATATGAAGTTGGGAGGGAGATGAGGAAAGTACGGTCTGAAATGAGTCGAAGGTAGAGTGGGAATGAATATGATCAAAGTACATTGTATACATGCGTGACATTATTAAATAATAATTACATATATTTAAGAAGACAGAATAAACTATTTTAATTTTTAATTAATAAAGAAATTTAGATGTTGAGTTTGACCAACAGAACCTTTTGTTGTGTACAAATCACTTAGGTCTTAGAATTTGCACTTAATTGACCCTGTCATGGATAGTTTAATCCTTGAGGTGTCCTGAGACTATCTTGCCTAAGGTGGTTTGCCTTATTCATGTCCCTGTTGTTATAACAAACACTGGGTGCACAATGAAGTTATGAAGACAAAATGTTTATTATCTAAAAATTCTGGAGGGCATGATGCAAGAATAGATAGCTCAACTACTTGGCAGCACATTATGGCAAACTGTACAGTGGAGGAAACGGCTCCTTCATACATCAGAAGTAGAGAGACAAGTGACTAGAGACCAGTCATCTCCTTCAGTGGTACAATTTCAGTGACCTAAGGACTTTCCATCAGAACCTCCCAACCACTCCATTGCTCATTCTGCAGTTTCACTGCTCTGGGACCCAACCTTTAACAAGTACTCCTTTTGAAGCCATTCATTCAAACCACAGCAGAGCTTTTATTCATGAAGGGAGCAATTATCAAGGCCGAGAGACATGTGGCCATCTGTCGTAGCTTCATTTCTGTTGCTGTGATAAAACACCCTGACAAAAAAGCATCTTAGGGAGAGAAAGGGCTTGTTTCAGCTCATAATTCCTGGTTGCAGCTCATTTGCAGGGAAGTAAAGGCAGGACCTTCAAACAGCTAGTCATACCACATCTACAGACAAGAGCAGAGATTAACAAATGCATGTGGGCTTACCCTTAAACTCTTTTTTTCTCTCATTCTCATGCAGTTCAGAGCCCAGCCTAGTAAAAAAAAAACACCACTCAACTCTATAGTGCTTCTGCCTACCCAATTAACTCCAGTAAGAAATCCTCCCTAGGCATGTCCACAGGCCAACATGATCTAGATAATACCTCACAGAGTCTTTTCCCAGGCGACTATAGGCTGTGTGGAGTTGACAAAACTAACCATTGTACCATCTCGGCTAGTATGAACTAGGCATTAACATCCAAAGTCAGGAGAGAATCCTGTGTTTGTCACAGAAACAAAAGTGTCTAGATAAAGAAAATGGCTGGGCAACATGACTTCAATGGGTAGAAGCACTGCTTTCCTTCTGTGCATCTGCCCAGTTTTCCTGGAGGTCAGAGCCAACAAACTCTCAGACCATGAGAATAATATAGTATCAAAGGTAAAGTTTACGTCCCTCAAATGAGGACATACAAATTCTCCTCTGCTATTACTCTGTGGCATAATATCAGCTCAGGTATAGATCTAAAATTCATATTATATGTATAGGTATATAATAGACAGTTATAGAGCATTAAGAAAAGAAATAAGAGCTGTGGAGATGAATCACGTGGTAAAATGCATGGCATATGAGCATGAAGGTCTGAGTATTATTCCCAGGACTTACATAAAAAAGCCAGTGTAGGGGCATGTTCTTAAAACGCCAGTACCAGGGAGGTAGTGACAAGATGATCCTTGGAGCTCATGGGCCAGTCTGCCTAACTAAATTAGTCAATGTCAAGCTCCATGAGAATCCTGGTCTCTAAAAGCAAGCTGGAGGGCTCTTGAGAAATGACACTAATGTTGACCTCTGGACTCCACAGTCAGAGACAGAGAGAGAGAGAGAGAGAGAGAGAGAGAGAGAGAGAGAGAGAGAGAAGAGAGAAATTTACATTATCATATGAGTTTAAATTATAGCCATGAGTGTTGCATTTAATTGCCTATTCTGTTTTCCTATAGTTTCTTTCATTCTAACCAGACATGTCAGCTAGTAGATCAACACCAAACTTCATGATAAATTGTCTTCCTCTGGTTCATTTTATTAGTTAGGTGGTTTCAGTTTCAGTTCCATTTTATTTATTTAATTTGATCTTGTGAGAAGTAGGAATGCAGCCACAGGTGAATATTCCACAGTGTGCATGTAGAATATAGAGGAATCTCAAACACTGGTTCTCACTTCTCGCCTTTTGGAGAAGGGAGTCTGCTGCTGCTTGCTGGTGCTTTTTCCTGGCTACCTGGGCTGTGAGCTTCTACAGTGTTTCTCTCGCTTCTCTCATTTCTCTGTAGGAGCACTGGGATAACAGATACCTGCAGCAGGTGTCCAGATTTTTACTTGTGTCCCAAAGGACACAAACTGAATTCCTCACAATTGCATCAGGAGAATTTTGCACACAGAGCCATATCCATAGCCCAATATGTTTTTTAATGACTCAGCACTATTGACTAAAAAACATCTACTAATCTCCTGTTTGTGTAAAAAAATACATTACTGGCAAATAAGCTCTATTATCAGATCCACAAGTGACTGTGTTTTCTGTCAGTTTTTTGTTGTTGTTCTGTTTTGTTTTTTCAGTCATAATGAGCTCAGTATGACTAGAATAGAAATTTCAACTTCTGATTCTGAGGAATGGACTTGTGACTATGCTGTTTTGGGACACATTATTCCTTCAGGCAATAGGACTTCTGGACCAACCATCCTCAGGATTAGAGGATGGGGAACACACTGCTCAGTGGGTTATTGGTGTTATAATGATAGTGCATTACCACTTCCCCTCTTATTTCTATATCTGCCCCTCTTGGCTATGCAGGAGGGACATACTGCTTTCTCTGGGATCCATTACACTTCCAACTTTACCAAAATTGCAAAATTTCTGTAAAGAAAACTATTTCATGTTTCCAACAGTTGAGGAACATAAATAAATGCAAATGGGATGAGACCCCTAAATTCCTCCAGTGACTGAGCCCTGGTCCTGCCATTTGCCATAAAAGCAATTGGAGCAAATGTACTACAGGTCGTTATGACAACACAGTGATAGATTCTTTTGTGCCTGCATCCACAGGACTGCAGCTGGCAAATTCAGGTCCCCAGAACATGTACCTCTATGTGACACAGATACTGCATATTTGGAGGCAAGGGCTCCTATGCAATCACTCTGGGACCAGGTTGTTGTCTGTTAGAGGTACTAACACTATACCAGTGGCTGGGTGATGGCCACTGTCTTTGCAGGAAGGTGGAAGCTTGAGGCTGACTAAAGCATTAAAGGCCATCCTGTCCATGTGATCATTGATAGCCACTTTGACTACCAGTGTGTTCTGGTGAAATTAATTGACACTAATATTCTCATGTTTTCTTGTATTTACCTCTTCGGATAAGTCTACAAAATGTCTAGTTTTATTCTTTCTCTACCTCAGATCAAGTGAACATTTATTAGTTAATTCTGCATGGGCTAGAAAATATCCATGTCTCAGGCCAAAGCTTTTTCTAAAAATTCTGAAATATTTTGTCCAAAATTCTTGCACCTTGGAAGGTTTCTTTTTATAGCTCTTCCTTGCAACTTTTAAGCCTGGATATTGTACAGATGCTATGCAAATCCAGCAGCCTCAGGTACAAAGTACCCGCAGACCTACCCACAGTTTAACCCTGCATTCATTCCTTTTCTTATAGCTGGTGTTAGGAAACATCTTTGGATCACAGCTGTGAGATGAAGAAGAGAAAACAAAACAGAGACACAGATACACAGGTCTTATGGCCTAGTTCCACACATAGATTTCATTTTAGAGCCGGTTATTGCATGTGTTCAGTTCAGCCAACAATAACCAGTTCATAATGGGAAGTTTGGGTCCATGGTCAAGGTAATTGCTCAATTTTCCAGTATTGTTGAATTGAATTGGATCCTGGCTATCCTTCCCCAAATGCAGAAAAAAAGAACTCATCCAGTGACTCCCTGGGGACTTTTTTCTGCATTTATGTCCCTGACTCCGCATTCATAGATTCTTTTTCCCTTTTTTTCCTATGAAGTTTTTTTTTTCTGGGTTGTCAGAAGAACATGTCAGGCATATTTCACAATCTCTATGATCCCAGATGTTCTTGCAGCGACAAAGTGACACAAGTATTTGTTCTTCTAATACTCTGCTCCTCTAAGTACACATTCCAGGTCACTCCCAGTGACATTTCATGACTCAGAGCTAAATTTCTGGCAGTGGATTATCTATAGTTTACACATTACATCCCTCCTGGAAACTCTTTCTCTCTCTCTCTCTCTCTCTCTCTCTCTCTCTTCAATCATTGTTTGAATTTTTTTCATTCAAGTAATATCTCCATGTGTTGGGTCCGAATTGCCCAAAATACTTCAAATCCAGACATTGTATTTTATTCTGTTCTTCCTCCTCTGCTATTCCTGGAACTCAAAGATCAGCTCAGAAATAGAGGCTTCTTGAGGAAATGTATATGATCCAGCACACTTTCTGGAAAATACACATTCATAATGGGTATTTCAAGGACAGATGTGCTCGTGGGTCACTGAGTCCACATCTCTACAGTTGGTTTCAAATAATACTCGTTTATTCTAGAGGAACTTCTACATTCTCATATCGCCCACTGGTGGTCACCGGATGGAGAGAGGCTTGCTTTCCTGATGATAAACGACTCCTTGGTGCCTAACATGGTGATACCGCGGTTTACTGGAGCACTGTACCCCAAAGCAAAGCAGTATCCATACCCCAAGGTAAGCAATGTGGAAGTGTTGTTTGTTCCTTCTATCTGCATTGGTGACTGATAGCATGCTTGATTCAAGTGCCTCTGAAAGAGAAAAGAACCATCCATCGTGTATAGACAGATAATCATTTCTGAGTTTTCCTCAAGTAATCCAGACAGTGTGGGTAGAACGAGATATTGGTAAGGGTGGACCAGTGACTGAGTTTGTGAAAGCAGACCAACTTGAGCTTGCTCCACTAGGGCCCATGTTAAAATCCCAGGTGTGGTAGTGCATAATTGTATTCTCAGTCTAGAGGAGATGGTCATAGGTGGACCCCCAGGGCTCAATGCCCAGAAATCTCCAGACCATCAAGAGGCCCTGTCTCAAACAAGAGATGGAAAACACCTGAGGGTTACAGCAAATACAGTCCTCTGCACTCAACATGTTTACACACACACACACACACACACACAAAGAAGCAAGTGAAGAGAAAAATGTACAGGTAAGTTATTGTGTGACATACTTCACTGTACTTCTTTGCCAGTGATTCTCGTTTGTGATTTTTTTTTTCTTGCCTTCTGAGTTGAAGGGAGGGTGACCAGAGTTAGGGGAGAACTTGAAGGAAGAACAAAGTTTTCTCCAAGGTACCTGTGAGTTACGAGAGGTGTTGTAAAAGCTGAAAATGCTGTAGTCAAATATGTTGGGAGTTCTCAGTTTGAAAGAAAGTCGTTCCCTTCAGATGATTTCTTGGAGCAATTCATATGCTCTATGTTAATATGCAATGCAAATTTCTGGCTGACCATGAAGATCNCATATTTGGAGGCAAGGGCTCCTATGCAATCACTCTGGGACCAGGTTGTTGTCTGTTAGAGGTACTAACACTATACCAGTGGCTGGGTGATGGCCACTGTCTTTGCAGGAAAGTGGAAGCTTGAGGCTGACTAAAGCATTAAAGGCCATCCTGTCCATGTGATCATTGATAGCCACTTTGACTACCAGTGTGTTCTGGTGAAATTAATTGACACTAATATTCTCATGTTTTCTTGTATTTACCTCTTCGGATAAGTCTACAAAATGTCTAGTTTTATTCTTTCTCTACCTCAGATCAAGTGAACATTTATTAGTTAATTCTGCATGGGCTAGAAAATATCCATGTCTCAGGCCAAAGCTTTTTCTAAAAATTCTGAAATATTTTGTCCAAAATTCTTGCACCTTGGAAGGTTTCTTTTTATAGCTCTTCCTTGCAACTTTTAAGCCTGGATATTGTACAGATGCTATGCAAATCCAGCAGCCTCAGGTACAAAGTACCCGCAGACCTACCCACAGTTTAACCCTGCATTCATTCCTTTTCTTATAGCTGGTGTTAGGAAACATCTTTGGATCACAGCTGTGAGATGAAGAAGAGAAAACAAAACAGAGACACAGATACACAGGTCTTATGGCCTAGTTCCACACATAGATTTCATTTTAGAGCCGGTTATTGCATGTGTTCAGTTCAGCCAACAATAACCAGTTCATAATGGGAAGTTTGGGTCCATGGTCAAGGTAATTGCTCAATTTTCCAGTATTGTTGAATTGAATTGGATCCTGGCTATCCTTCCCCAACTGCAGAAAAAAAGAACTCATCCAGTGACTCCCTGGGCACTTTTTTCTGCATTTATGTCCCTGACTCAGCATTCATAGATTCTTTTTCCCTTTTTTTCCTATGAAGTTTTTTTTTCTGGGTTGTCAGAAGAACATGTCAGGCATATTTCACAATCTCTATGATCCCAGATGTTCTTGCAGCGACAAAGTGCCACAAGTATTTGTTCTTCTAATACTCTGCTCCTCTAAGTACACATTCCAGGTCACTCCCAGTGACATTTCATGACTCAGAGCTAAATTTCTGGCAGTGGATTATCTATAGTTTACACATTACATCCCTCCTGGAAACTCTTTCTCTCTCTCTCTCTCTCTCTCTCTCTCTCTCTCTCTCTC
>VZQC01001663.1:1663548-1686018 GCA_009823505.1 Rhizomys pruinosus
GTTTTTCAGGACATGTATTCTTTTATCTTGTTTATGTCATGGAATTTTTTTTTTTTTTTTTGCTTTCCTTCAACTAGAATCAACATTTTTGCTGTGTATAGTAACCTGGGTTGGCATTTGTCGTCGTTTAGCACTGGGAATGCTTTGGTCCATGTTCTTCTTGCTTTCATAGTTTGCACTGAGAAGTCAGCCTTAATTCTAATAGGTTTTCTCTCATATGTAACTTGTTGTTTTTCTCTTGTGGCTTTTAGAATTTTGTCTTTGTTTTGGGTGTCTAGAGCTTTAACCGTGATATGGCATGGGGCGTTTCTTTTCTGGACTTGTCTATTTGGTGTTCTATGTGCTTTCTTTTATTTGAATTGGTTTGTCTTTTTTTAGTTTGGGAAATTTTTCATCTATTATTCTGTTAAAGATATGATTCATGCCATTCTCTTGGGATTCTTCTCCTTCCTCTATCCTTATGATGCAGAGGTTTGATCTTTTCATAGTGTTCCACATTTCCTGGTTGCTCCATTCTTGTGCATTTTTAATTTTTTCATAGTCTTTACTTGAGCTTTTTAATTGTTTTGTGTCATCTTCCAGGTCTGATAATTCTTTTTTCTGCTTTCTCCATTCTACTTCTGAAGCTTTTTCCCATTCTTTCCTCTTGATTGGATGAGCATTTGATTTCCTTTTTCATTTTGTCTTGTGTTTTCTTTATTATTTCCACTTCCTTTTGGAGGTTTTCAATCTTTTCTTGTAGTTCCTTGCTTCACTAGTTGCTTTCCTTTGTCATTTCAGCATGGGATCTTTTCAGTGTTTCCACTTCCTTCCAGAGTTCGTCATTTTCTCCCTCTAGTTCTTTCCAGAGTTTGTCATTTTCTCCTTTTAGTTCTTACCAAAGATTGTCATTTTTTCCCACTAGGTCTTTTCTGAATTTTTCATTCTCTCCCCTTAGTTCCATGATTTCTTTGAATGTATCCGAGATTGTTTTACAATTTGTGTCCTGTGCTACCTCCAGGGAGGTCTCATTGTGGGAATCTTCCATAGGTTCAGTAGACTTTAGTGTGGAATTATTCTGCACTTTTCCCATATTGTTCTTTCTTTGTGCTCTTGGCATGTGGGTTTCCTTTTGTCTGTATTCCAATGCAAATCACAAATGCCTCTTCACACTGTTGAAGGATCACTTTCTCTGATGCCTTCTCTTTATTTATAGGGTGTTGGCTTGTCTAGATTTCAGGTTTTCAATTTTGGTTACATATTGGGAGATATAGCTCACTCTTCCCTTTCTATTCTGCAAGAACTGGGGTGGTAACAGCCGTTCTGACCCCCTCTGAGCCCTGTGCTCCCTCTGCTGCTGCCAGCCAGGTCCTCTAGCTTGGCTGTAGGGCTTACTGAACACTCCCTCTGGAATTCCAATTGGCAGGGTTTGGGGGGTTGGGGAGCAGGGATGACTGCCTGCATAAGCCCTGGTACCCTGCAGTGCAGCTCAGCTGCTCTGGGCCAGGCAGCTGCTGTGTGCCTGGTGGCCCTAGCTTCTCTTTCCCACAATCCCCTACCAGACACAGTGCAGTACCTGCAGCACAGCTCGGATTTTTGCAATTTTCATACAACATAGTTTAATGGCCCCCTCCCAGAATCCATCACTTGTTGAAGTGTCCGTACATTGGGCTTCAGTTTCGTTCCCACTTTCCTGTTCTTTGCTGGGATTTCTTCTGGTTGAGCCTTCATAGGACACGTGCATGCCTTTATCATTGTTATGAATTCATATGAGTAACTAACCAGATGTCTGGAAGAATGCATCCTTGTGCTCATCTTTCTGTGGGGGTAACATATGTCACAACATTCATGTGGATGTCAGGGAACAACTTGTGGGGGCCATTTCTCTCCTTCCACCATGTGGGTCTAGGATTTCAAACCCAGATCATCAGGTTTGGCAGAATGTGCCTTTGCCTATTGAACTATCTTCCCAACCTCGAATAAGCTATTTTTGAAACTTCTGTTTGGAGATCTGTGTTTGTATTTCTCTAGTACAATATGGTTGATGTCCCTTGGATGTGTACACTACAACAGATATACGTGTTAAACCCACCATGGTTGTTATATACAGCCTGTCTTGGAAACAGAGCAAAGCTGAGATAAAGATGGATTCATTCAGGAATTCCTGCTCCTGCCACAAACACACTCACATTTTCCAGGGAGAAAGTAAGAAAGGCTCAGTGTGGAGAATTGGGAAGGAGATAAGCCAAGCTTCAGGAGCCTGGTCAGAATTCTAGCACTATTTTTCTTGCTTTTGGTGGTTGTAGTATTGGATGAAAACTGTACAGGACATAGCCTCAATGACTGGAAATGCTGTTCATAGTATCTTCTTTAGACAGAGCTTAGAAGGAAGCAAGTCAGCTCTCTTCAGAAAATGACATTCTGACCTCACAATTAAAGATTGCTATTGAGATTTTTTTGTTATGTTCCAAAAACATTGTCTATCTTTTCCAGAACTATAAATTTAGCCATGAATTTGCGGGTGATAGTTTGAGCCTGTGAGCTGCACCCCAAGACCCTTTTATACCCACTGACAAACTGAAAATCTTCAATATATTAATTCTCTTTTGTCTTGATTTAGTAATAATTGCACAACTTCTAGCAATTGAAGCAGAAGGTAGAGAGTCCATGGCATTCTGCAAAAAGCCCACACAACTGTTCATTTCACTGGCCAAAATGAATAAAATCTGCCCCATGAAAAGGAAAATGTAATTCATTCCCCAAGATTTTGAACCTTGTAAATGTCAAGAAAATAACACATGCCTTAGTTGTGTCTTCAAATCATCCTCTCAGTTACAATCCCAGTATGTTAAAACTGGACAGTCTATGGCTGCACATTATAAAAAAATAATTTGAGAAAATTGAAATAGGTCACCAGAAACTCATATACAAAACTAATGTAGATAGCTTATTTTTTTAATAATTTGTGGTTCCATTTGTCATAATAAAGTATGCCTATTAATTGAAAAAGCCACAGACACTAGTAGCATTTTTATATTTTTATGGAAATTATCCAGTTTTTTCTCATTTTGTCTTAATCACAATCACATACATTCCACAAATTGGCTAGCAGAGATTCTAAAAGGTTAAGTGATTTTATAAAAGTCACAGCTATTGAGAGCACAGGGAAAGAATTCAAATAAGGCTCCTAGAGTTCAAGTTGTATTTTTGCAGGGGCTTCTGAAATCTAAACATCTTCCTGTCAGATTCACAGGTGTTTGTGGATCTCTGTTTGCACTGCCATTCGCTCATCCACACTCAGCTCCACAGGGACAGCCGACAGTCTTCTTGTGTACTGAGTGCTGCTGAAAGCACTAAAATCAAAACAATGAACTAGCATTATGGTTCAGTGTTTTCCTCTCAAGTACCATGACTTATGTTTGATTCCCAGAATACACATAGAAAAGCTAAGTATGGTGATCCATATTTCTAATCCCAACAATAAGGAAGCAGAGACAACAGGATTCCTGAGCCTTGCTGGCCAGCCCAAGTAGGCTTGGAGCGATCCAGACAAATGCATCTCTCTTGTCTCAAAGTCTGTGAACTGCATTTTTGAGAATGGCACTGTAGTTTTCCTCTTACCCTCCACATCTACTTGGGCACAGTCCCCTCTTATACCCATAATTAGCATACATAAAATCAAAAAGTAAGTAAACCTAAGAGTGAAACATGCATTGTGTTAGAACAAACTAAACAAAAGCACCCTAGTCCTAATACGGCTTATCCTTGAGACACCCACCCTGTTACTTACCACCAGCCTATTATCATTTTGAGTACATCAGTATAATTTTTGTTTGGTCTTTTTGAGACAGGGTCTCCCTGTAGCCCCAGCTGGCCTATAACTCACTCTGTAGACCAGGCTGGCCTTGAACTCCAAAAGATCTGCCTGCCTCTGCCTCCCGAGTGCTGGGATTAAAGGTGTAAACCACCACACCTGGCCATCAGTATAATTTTTAAGGTTAATATTTTCTACTTGATTTTCAAGTGATTACTAGTTTTTCCCCTTAACAAACAGTTCCATTTGCTTTCAAACAGTAAACTTTCTGAAAGAAATTGCGATAACACTCAAGTTCATTCTAAATTGAACTTAAATTAAGCTAGATTTTAAAGTAGTGTAGCAAAACCCCAGCATGGTCAAATTTACTGATGAATACTTACACCAAACAAATATGTTTAAATTTTACTTAATTCAGCATGATTTGGTACTCATAAAATACCCTATCATTAGCGATTCAGCACAAAAGAGATTGCAGAGTTCTCTCTCTGTAACCTCAGGTTAATCTTCTTAATTAAAACATTATCTCGTTTAATGACAATTTAGTTGCCAGTAAAACAAGGTTAATTATTATTGAGGCTCATGTTTCAGAATTATAGAGGAAGGAATTCCATGGCTTTGCAGTGTTTGTGGCAAATGGGACCATTAAAAGGAAAGAGATGAACTCTATTTTGCACACTCTGAAAATTATTCAAATATTAAAAGATGCAAATGGACTTGATATGTATTTTTAATTTCCAAACCCTATGGAAAAATAAAAATGGAACTGAGATATGAAATGTTAAATAGCCAAATTTTGGAGACAGCCTGATGTTTCACTGAGGTGTCTTTAACTAAAACTGGCCTCCTGTGTACAGTGTTTAATTAGTGTTCAGTAGACGATGATTGGAATAGAAGTTATCCTGCACAGGTTTAAAATCACAGTGTCAGTGACAGATTCCCTCAATGATATAGCCATAGACTAAGTATGTCATAAACTCTTGGTAAGAGTTCACTGAAAGAACCAATCTAATTTAATGATATTATTTGTCTAGTTAGCACACTAAATAATAATTATGTAAGCACAAATTTCATTAACTGGGTAAGAATTAGCTTATTACCATATTCTATTTTAGATACTTTATAGAGACTTCTTTTAACAAAACTATGATATATTAACAAAAAATCATATAACCAAACTCTGATGTATTTAATCCAGAGAAAAGAAACTACATAACATTTTTGCTCAAAAATGTCTAAATTGCAATGTATCTCCGAAAAAAATATTTGTCTCAATTTAGAAAATCAAGTAAATAGAGCTTGAGAATCTTAATCATGTGTCTCATGTTAATTTTAAAGTAAATATCAGAGTCAAACTTTGAACTCAGATCTCTCTGATTTCTAGATTATGGTAAATCAGATCTCAGAAGTTGTTCTGATCATGAGTATTAGTCATGTCAGCTGCTGCTAAAGGAAAGCTACCATAAGCATTGACTCTTCAGGCCATCTAGGCCTTCTGAATGAATTTTATGAAAGCTAACCTCTGAAAACCAGTGAGTTGTGCAAAATATATGACATATAGATAGATGGTTAGTCTGATAGATTATATAGAAGAAAAATCAATTATAAATTATGGAAAGATGACAGATTTTATATACATTATAGACTCATAACAGATAGATAGATAGATGATAGATAGATAGATAGATAGATAGATAGATAGATAGATAGATAGATGATAGATATAGATACATGATGGATGCACACATAGATGATAGATGGCAGATGATAAGTGAGAAGTGATAGGTAATAGATGAAAATAGGTGAGAGACTAGAGATATATAGATGATATAGAATATGGATCAATGACTAGTGACATGAAGAAGATTGATAAATTAAATGTGATTGGTAGATGGTAAATGCTTAATATATGTATAATAAACAGAGGAGTGTTGAAAGATGTTAGATGATACATAGATGACAGATAGATAAATAGATATAGATAGTTGATAGAAGATAGATATGGCAGACACATAACAGAAAAATGATAGATGAAGTAATAGATAAATAAATGATAGATAGATAGATACATACATACATGCATACATACATATATAGAGTAGATTTTAGATTGATGGTAAGTGGTTGTTAGATAAGAGAGAGGAAATATAATAGATACTTGACAGATGACAGATATAGGATATAGATTACAATGGTCAATTGATTGATATATGATAGATACAGATACAGACCAGTGTTTTGTCAAAATTGCATAGTGAATATTTGGAAATCTGGTTAAAGTAAAGTATGTAGTTCCACACCCAGAGATTCTGGTAAGATCGGATCAGCTGTGAGGGGGCCAGAGGACTTGTAAATGGTACTAATGGTGATGAACGCTCTGAATGGTCATGCTGCATACAAACTGTAATGTTAAATTTTAGTACATTGATCTCACTAGGGAAATGACAAAACTAGAAGTAAATAGGTAAAGATTGTATTTTAAGAAAGAACATGACAAGTAAATTAAAACAAGAAAAATATGAAAGGCATTTCTCAAGAAAAATAGAAGGCCAACTGGTGCAACATAAATAAGATAAATATGCCCAGGGTATGCAAGATCTGACCCAATCAAAGCTTTAGAAAACCTGATGCAGAGCTGTCAGTGTGACACAGGCTCCAGATGACTTCTGGGAAGCCCTCTGCTCCACCAGTCGTCCCCATAAATCCCCTTAATAGTCATTGCATGTGCTTCTGTAGCAAAAGCCTTCCCTAACCGAATTCCTTGAGTAGAAAGTTTTGATCTGTGGAAGATATACAGGCAGTGCTGAGTCATTTTTTTAATTTCATTTAAAATAACATTTATATTGATTCCTTGAGAATTTCAAACAAATTTTTCAATCTATATTTTATTGAATTTTTGTGCACGCCATACAATATACCTTAATCATATTTAGACTCTAACCCCTCAAAACCCCTCACACAGGTTTCATGTATTCTTTCATATATATTGTTTGTGTACCCAGATTTCCCTTGATCTGAGCTCATCCACTAATCCCCTGGATTCTAGTCAGTCTATCTCCTTAAATCACTCCATTAAAGAAAATCAACTCTCACTCGCCCAGCAATAATCAGCTGCCAATAGCTCCCCAGGTAAATTTGGGTTTCGTTCCCATTTCTTAAGTTTTATTCTGTTTTATTTTAATGCTGGGTATTTGAGATGCAAGGGTTTTGTGTATGCTATTATCTTTGATATAAGTTCATATAGTGAATTTCCCAGAGTCCTGGAACACTGCATGCCTTATGATCATGCACCAACCCTGACTCTTACAATTTTTCTTCCCCCTCTTCTACAATGCTACCTGAGCCATAAGTGGGTGAGATTTACTACAGGAGTCCTATCTAAGAACATGTACTCTGCAGTCTCCTATTCTCTACACTTTGGCCTGCTATAGACTTCTGTGTATCATACTGTGTTGCCTGAGAAGGTTTGTGGTGAGAGTTGAGAGACGCATTAGTATTCTCTCTACTCCCTGTTGCACTATATTCTTATAATCTCTAGGTATAGAGGATCCATGGTAGATATGTCACGTAAGGATGGACACCTCTCGGACACTCATTCTCTGTGTGAGACCAGTTGTAGAACTGTGTAGTTGTCTCCACCTTTTGCAAAAAGTACCTTCTTCATCAGTGGTGAAAGGTATACTTGTCTATAAATATAAAAATATATATTTTGGGGTGGAGAGAGATGGCTCAGCAGTTAAGAGCACTGACTGCTCTTGCAGAGGACCTGGGTTGGATTGAACTCTGCAGAATTGCATGACATGGGTGCACCTCCCTACATGCAGACAGTACACTCATATACATAAAATTTTTTAAAAAGAATATATATTTAGCACACAGTAAGGCATTACATTTATTTAAGGATGTGACAGAGATAGGATTTTTTCTCTAGTATCTATGACTTCTCCAGCCACATGTATTTGGCTGTGTTTATTGTGCCACCCATGAGTTTCCTCCCATTGGGAGGGCTTTGAGTCCAATTAGAAAGCTGTTGATTACCTGAAGATAAAAGTGTCAGTACCCCACCACACCGCTATAGTTCCTCGTGCTGGTCATTGCTGTGGTTAGACTTTATTTTTTTTTAATTTTTTTATTTATTTTATTTATGTGTATGAATGTACTGTCTGCATATAGGTTTGTGCACCCGAGTCGTGCAATGACACGGAGGTCAGAAGAGGGTGGATTCCCCGGGAACTGGAGTTCTCCTGGAATTGGTGTTATAGACGGTTCTCAGCTGCCATGTGGGTGCTGGGGATCAAACCTGGGTCCTCTGCAAGAGCAGATGGTGTTCTTAACCACTAGGCCATCTCTCCAGCCTGTAGACTTTAAAGCTGTGGTTAGACCTCTGATAGATTTTTCTCCCTTAGCACCATGCATAGTATCTTCTAGAACCATGAGAACTAGTATTCAGGGAAGAGCCTTCCACATCAATCCCTTGCCCCAAGTCCTGTATCAGAAGTATGAACTGTCTTCAGTCAGTTTCTTTAAATAACCAAACAAAGAGTTGCTAAGGCATCTACTCACTTGAGGTGGAACATATAATCTTGCTTCAACCTCTAATTTAATTCCAGGTTTTTCAGTGATGATTCCTGGAACATGAATCCTTTTGCATCCTTGAGTAGATATTATCACTCTCTTTAGATTTTCACTTATTTTTGATTTACTTTTCCTCCCTACTCTATCTCATACAACCTTCTCTTTAAGATTCATCCACACCACCAGGATAACTGCATATTGTTTAGACACACCTAAGGTTCACCAAGGGATTTGGTATGTCATTTATAAATGCAGACATTCTTTGCATTTATTTGTTCATTTTACATGTGTGTTTGCATGTTTTTACATGTGTGTAGGAGGACAACTGCATGGATGTGTGCATGTATGTGGCAACCCAAGGTTCAAGTCAAAATCATCCTCAATCATTCCTTCATGTTAATAATTGGGGCAGGGTCTCTCAGTCATACCCAGGCTTCATTGATGTGGCAAATGCTCTGGGGATCCCCATTCTACATTCTGTGGCTGTAAATATTGTCAGGCCACAGTCCCACCTGGCATTTACAAAGTTTCATAGGATCTGGACTCAAGTCTTTGGCTGTGAAGCCAAGCACTGTAACTGCTGAGCCATCTCCCCAGTCCCATCATGTGTACAGTCTTCCACAGTCTTTTTAAACTGGTTGAAACCTCATAGAGAAAGCTCTCTGTCATTCCTCTTTCTTATTCACAGTGTTTTCAACAAATATGTGTTGGTCACTGCCTAGGAATGAATTTGGGGCACAATAGCCCCTGCCTTTATGTATCGGCTCCCTTAGCTATTACTGATTCCACCTTCTCTTCTTCATTTTTTTTCTGGAAATGGTTATGATTTTAGAACTGCAGTAGGGACATTTATCCACATCAAGTCTTTAGATCACACTGTACACCAGAAATGCACCAATTATTATACTTGCTACTCATTTGTTGAAAAAAAATTTGATTCACTGAACCTAAGTTACAAATGCTTGACACTGAATTTCTATTCTCAGAGAGTACCATTTCCCCATCTCTCAAGGGTCATTTAAATATATGAGTCAACCCAATTAGTAATCAGTTAGCCTAGAGATAGAGGCTTGGTACATTAATGCAATGGCAAATATTAGACTCTTTTGAATATTAAGCATGTGTCACAGTCTTCATACGGAAAGGGTTTCTGATATTTGTTTTTAATATACATTTTATTTGTTTACTTGTTTATATGTGTGAGAACACACATGCCATGTCCTGTGGACAACTTGAAAATGTCAGTTCTGGATAATAGTTCTGTAGTTCTATCTGTGACATTTCCCTCAAACTTTGCCTTTTGTTCAATTATTTACCTGTCTTTCCCTTCCTTTTCTTTCTCTCCTATCCTCTCCCCTTTCCTATCCCCTTCCTTTTCCACTTCCCTTTCCTTTCCTCTTCCTTTCCCTTTACTCTCTTCTCCTAGTTCTCTTTGCTTCCCTTCCTTGGTCGATCCAATTCCTTCCCTTTCTTCCTTTCCCTTCCTTTCTCCTTTTATTTTTCTTGTCCCTAGTTTTTGTCCCGTTTCCTACTCCTCTCCCTGCACCTCCCCTCTCTTTCATTTTCCTTCCCTTCCTGTTTCCCTGGCCCCTATCTCCTCTTTCTGTTTCCCTTTACTCTCCATTCCCATTTACTGCTTTCTTCTCTCCTTTCTTCTCTCTCCTACACTCTCCTATCCCCTTTCCTCTTCCCTTGCCTTCCCTTCCCTTTCTCTTTCCCCTTCTTTCTCATCCTTGTTTCCTTCCCTTCCCTCCATATCTCCCATCAAAAATTTGCAAATATAGTTCATAACCTATGATGCCAGCAAGCACTTGGTCACTAAGCTACATTGCAAGCCCACCCAGCCTTTCTGCCATTCTCAGGAAACACAGCAGTACTGCCTAATGAATAAAACCGTCTTGATTTCCCATCACCGTTAATTGTCTAAGTAAGATGTTCTAGAAGCAGCAATCTGCAAAAACAATTGAAAGCAATCAAGATTTTGAATTTAAATTAATTTCTACTTCAGAGAAATTAAACGTATCTCCAGGAACACACAAAAGTAAAACAGTCAGAATGCCTTTCTTTTTGTCTCAATATAGTCTAATTCTTATAAAGTACGTATTACAACTTTCATTTTCTCAAAGGCAGGTCAAGTGAACCCAACAGTAAAATTATATGTTGTAAACCTATACGGACCAACTCATACATTGGAGCTGATGCCGCCCGACATCTTTAAATCAAGGTAGGCAATTTCAATTTCACTTTTAAGAGGAAATAGTTATTTTCAATCCAATTATCATTTTGTTGCAATTTAGAAAGTGATGTGATCTGCACCACAATTTCACTTGAAAATGAAGCTGAGGTTGCCTCAATCAACTGAGAATGAAGTCATTCTGGGTGTCTCACTCTTCCAAGAAACATTTAGTTTCAAGGTGATTATCTGCATCACCAAACCACTAAAGATATTGACGATTGGGTCTTTGGCTGGTGAGGTGGCAGAGATGAGGACAGAGGCTAATTTTTCCATTGAATTTTCTTACAGAGAATAGTGGCTCCATTTTTTACCCAATGGTGTCCTTTAAGTCTAAATCCATCAGCTTGAGATGTAGTTCAGCTGGCAGAGTGATGGCCTAACATGCAGGAAGCCCTGGACTTAACAGATTCCCCACACTGCATAGACCGGCTGGGGTGGCACACAACTGTTATCCTAGCACTTGGTAAGGGGCAGATCAGAATTTCAAGAGCATCTTCAACTATATAAAGATTTTGGGGTCAGTCTGAGCTACTTAAGTCCTATCTCAAAAGGAAAAATTTAAAAAAACAATTAAGGGACTAAATTCCTTCTAAAGTGTATTTAGTACACCTACATTCTTCTACAATTTGCCCAAGATTGTCTAGCATCCTTCTGCAAATAGAGAGATTCAATGAAATATTTGCATCATCTTACCCCACATAATAATCTTTTATAATTGCAAAGTTTGGACAGGAGCTCAGGACATGGGTATGTAGGTAAAGCAGGGAAGGATCTGACTTTGGATCCCCAGGATCCCCCAAAAGCAGGTGTAGTAGCATGGGTTTATAATCTAGGTGCATATGTAGCAAGATGGGAGCTAGAAACAGGAGACTCAGGCTCACAGGCAAGCTATCCTGCTGCACTGGCAGTGAGCAACAAGACATCTTGTCTCGGCCAAGGTGGAAAGGCAAGAATAACATCTGGTATTATCCTCTGACTGTCACACACAGAGGCACATACACACACATACACACATACACACAAAGACAAAAAGATTAAAAACTAAATTAGAAAACTTGAACAGGGAGAATTGGAACACATTTTATGTGTCTAAAGCATACATTTAATATTGGCAACATCTTTGGCCTGACCAAATAATTAATCATGTATGCTTTGAAATCCCAAATGTTTGAAACTTCAAAGGAGTTTCCTTAAGATGCTGTAGTTTTTCATCAGTCTACCAAGGTCTTGACAAGGAAGCAGGTTAACTAATGGTGGAAAGTGGTCTCCCTGTTCCTGTTCATTCTGATCCATCAAACACCCCATTTTCTTTGAGTTTGTGTTATGTTTATAGCTGCATTCATGTATGCATAGCATAGCCCATGCTCTATTGAATGATATGGCGCTCAGCTTAATGTTTGCTTGAATGATTTCCATAAACAACACAGGGTGACTGATTGCAGTAGAAATTTGACTTGAATGATGACATATTTAGGGAAATTTCACCCAGTTGGGAATATTTACAGATCATACAGTCTGATGAGTATAGAACTTGTTCCTGCAAAAATGCAATAGAAGTTATGTAGTATTTATAATCAAACATTCTCTTTAACTGCCTGTGGTAAACTTGTTTACTTAATGAATGGGATAGATAAAACCCCCAAAGAATGAATGATTGTGATATAATCTCTGTACTAATTGCTTGCATAAGTACAACAAGATAAGACCTGTTCTATCCAGTTATAGTTCACGTTGTCCACATTAAAATGGAAAAAACTCAAAGGTAGTTCACAGTTGGCATATCAGAAGATGTAGTGTTGAATGAACCCTACAGAAAATTCCCTTTGTAAGATCAGTTTGCAGATAACAATGAGGTCATCACAAGTGAAGCTGTTATAGAAGTAATTATATTTTATGTGGCCCTTTACTCTTTCCCTCTGTGTTGTTTAATGACTGAGATAAGCAGATTTAATCATCACTTCAATTGGTAGAATGTTTGCCTGGCAACCATGAAGCCCTGGATTCAATAACTACCATCACCTAAATTGGGTGTGGTGATGTATGTCTATAGTTCCAGCCTTGGAAAGAGGAGACAAGAAAATTTCACATGTTCAAGGTTATTGTGAAAGCCAGTCTGGCATATGTGAGACACTGTCTCAGAAAAAGTGATAATAACAAAAGAAAAATAAAAGGTGGTTTGTATAGAGGCCAGGAAACTAGAAAGGGTACTGGGGAACGAAAGTACTTAAAGGAAGATGAGTGGGGAGGGCAATAGAACAGATGTAACATGCCTATGTAAGCATGGAAGACAGGTTCAAGTTGGGAGTTGAAAGGAGCTTGGGGCGAGTACCACCTGGGGTAAGAAGGATCAAAAGATAACTCAACATGGATGACACTGCAAGAAAGAATCTTGATATTTTAATATAGTTATTGAACACATGAGAGGGATATAATACCCAGGAACTCTCACCAATATTCAGCAAGGGGAAGAAAAGCCATAGCCAAAGTCGAAGAGCTACAAACTGTTTACAGCTGCTGAAGGAGGGAGAGTCAGGTTTCTTCAGGGCTGAGCTCCTGATATTTTGCCCATGCCCAAGTGTGCACATATGGGTCTGTGACTTGGACTCAGTAGGTTTTATATTTACATATATACAAATACATATTTTACATATACATATATAAAATATATTTATATATGTGTCTATTTATAACATATAATACATATAATGTACATGTAAATTATATTTAAATAATATAAAATAAGATATACAATATAATATATACAAAGCAATGATAATTATAGAAGTCATGCTTTTGAGAAGGGACGTGGAGGGAATTATAAGGGAGGCTTTGGAGAGGTAGGGATGGATATGATGAAAATACTTATAATTATGTATTAAATTCATAAAATCCCCACAGCAATAAATTTAAATAAAAAGTGTGAGATGTTATAGAAAGTCCTGATTTCTTTTCCTAATTCCTACCTTCATGTCTTCCTCATTTTATTTATTAGTGTTTACTTATTCTGTGTGATTTTTTAAATAGATCATCAAACCTACTTAGACTGAATGCAGGATATCTTCAGTAGCAAATCTGTTCATCTTTCTTTAAGCCATGGTCTGTGTTGATTCTGATAAGAATCCAGCCCAGAGGAACCTACAGTCAAAATCTTCATTCAGGGTTCCCTGAATCAGAATTGTGGAAGGTTGGCTGGCTTACTCATCTTGATGACCATTGCAAATAGTCAACGTATTTATTAGAAAGCTTAGGAAGAAGCTGAAAGTGTATACTTTAGTGCTCCCGAAAAGATTACTTTATGAAAATGAACTACATTAATGTTTCCTTAGATTAGATAACTCACATTTTTCTTAGAAATCAATGCATTGTCATTCAAAAAACATTTTTGCCTATACCTGTGTGTAGAGGTCAGACTGTAGTCTGAGGGAATTTTTTCTCTCCTTCCACCAGGTGGATCCCAGTGATAGAACTCTGGTTCCCAGGCACAGCAGCAGGTGCCTTTACCTGCTGAGCCACCCCACCTGCCCTGCACTGTTGTATATGTTCAGATCTCCCACCAGAACAGAAAACTTAGTGATTTGCCTTTGGTCGTCCTTACTCAGTATCTTTACTGAGATTTTTCTTTTGGAGTTCCTTCTCTCATTACCCACCTTTTATGACCCCATTATTTTCTGCCTGCGTTACTGATGAACACTCTGGTAATGCTCCCGTCACTTTGCACTTGAGGCTGTCATGCTGTGTCTTCCCGCCATTGAAATAAATATGACTGCAGCTCCCTTTCTTCCAAGGTGTATTTAGGCTTTTTCAAGAAATGCACTTCATGAATTTATCTATTTTCATGGAAATGGCCTTCTTGCAAGTGGTTGCTAGAGATCTTAGGAAGACAGTGGGTCTGAGTGTGTCAGGAAGGTAGAATTATGGGTGGAATTTTTGGGCTTTCTAGAAAAAAAAAGCATCTACAGATGTACAGATATTATGCTGGGAACACAGAAAAATTATATTAAGGAGTTAGCCAATGACAACACTGACATGAGATATGAGTCAGGCAGTAAAGTGCTTAAAGAGAAAAAGTGAAGACCTGAGTTTGTTTCCCAGCGCTCCATAGAAAGATTCAGGCATTGTGCTACACACACTTCTCAACTCAGCACTGGAGAGGCAGAGACTGGAAAACCCTGGGGTTCACTGGCTAGCCAGCATGACTGAATTGGTGAGCCGTCAGGCCGCTTAGAGTTCTGTCTCCAAAAAGTAAGTTGAGAATGACTAAGGAAAGCAGTGGAGATCAATTTCTGGCCACTCCATGCACATTTATACAGAGGCTCATATTACCCTCCCCCAAATACATGCAGAAAGGAAGAAACATGGAAGGAAGGTAGGAAGGAAGGAAGGAAGGAAGGAAGGAAGGAAGGAAGGAAGGAAGGAAGGAAGGAAGGAAGGCAATAGCCATAGGTCTGAATGCCAACACACCCATCAGCAGGTGATGCTGGGCCTCTGTTCTACATCTCCTCTGGGCACTTAGATCTCCTGTGCCAGGGTACCCAGCAATAGAAAGTCTCTGGTGACTTGACTGCTGCTCCTTTACCCTTCTTATCTCTGTCTCTGTGGTGCAGAAGATACAATCCTCAAAGAGCTCCTCCATTGTCCAGTGTCTTGGAGACTAGGAACAGCCAAGAAAGCCATTGATAACAAAGAGTCTCTTCTGTTGCCAACCGGAAGGGAAAAAGAATGATTCAGTCTATTCATAGAACGCAGTTTTCCCAGGATAGCAGTATCTGCCAGCAGGCTCAGGAGTGTGATAGCTTCCATTAGAGCCAGCCCCTCTTTAAGAGAAAGCCTATCTCTCTTGTTTTTTAATTGATGCTTTGTGTATTTCATACATCATTTTCCAACTCAGTTCAGGCGTATTTCCTTTCCCTTCCCCCCACATCCCACCCCACCCCATCACAGATCATGCATTCTGCAATAACTGTCCTGCATCTTTCTCTCAGTTTTTTTTTCATTTTTTAGCAATAAGTGATAATTTATGAGTACAAGCATCCCTCATGTAAAACCAATTTGCAGGCTGTTGTGTCCAAACCCCCACAGCCCCACCATCCAACGGGGGCGGGGGGGCTTGTATGTTCAATCAAGTTGATCAAATGAGTGTCCAGACTATATTGCTGTAGTTTCACCATTCACCCCAATCGCAGCCCTTACATTCTACCATGCCCCCTCTTCTGCAGATTGTTCCCTAGGCTTAGAAAAGGGGCACAGGTGGATGAGAAGCAAAACAGTCTACTTTCTCTGGAGCTGTTGTCTTGGACTCTGGTCGATGTTGGTCAGGGGATCCAAGCCCCCACAAAAGGTAAAGGCTCCTTGCCTCTAAACTGGGATACCTGCAAGAAGAGAGGCGATAAGGCCCTGCTGCCAAAGACCTGACGTTAACATGGGAAAGATGTATTGAGACCACACATGCAAGTGTACAGATGGCCTCTGAAATACCAGAGAGTGTTACCAAAGGCCACTCAACCAATAAAGCAAATACTGGTCTCCCTGAGTCAAGCAAGACTCCACCGTCAGCACCAGCTACACCTCACCTGCCTGGAAATACTGTGCAGCAGAGGCAGCCATATGCCTGTATATCCCAAATCTAATTGGCTATTGGCTCTCTCCTTGGAGGAATAACCCATGGCTGATACCACAAGCTTACATCCTCTACAGGTTAGGAGATGCTATAAGCCACAATAAGACCCTGTCATATTTAACAGGAAAAAAATGTAATTCATGGATTAACATACCATCCAAACATATATGTCTACACCAAAGTAACCTACCATAATTATTAGTGTTGTTTAAATACCTATATATCTAATTGCTTGTGATTCATTAGTAGGATCGAAAGGTTATTCCTGGACAAACTGTCAGCCCATGAAAGGAAACAGCCAGAATTGACCAGAGTCCAAAAGAAAGCCTATCTCTTATGAGAATGGGCTAGCAATCAAACTGAGATGTGCATCTGGGATCCTGGAAGAAGAAAGCAGCGGCTAGAGCAAGTGATCTAGCTAGTATACACATATTTCATCAGAACCCACATGTCAAGCTTTAGCTTCCATGTTACAGATTTATAATAACAGAATTTTTTACCACTAGGAAACTGCCTTTTTTAAAACTGTATAAACCCAACTTGGGCAAAAATTATCATTGTTCAGATTTTGGTTACCAAATGCAAGGTCCTCTTGGATATAAATAAAATGTATAATAAGGTGTCTTGTATCAGATTAAATTTTATTTGTATATATGAGGTAATCTATGTATAACATAATCATATCATTTAATCAAAGAGCAAGAGCAATATGACTGTATGAGTACAAATAGTGATTTTTTAACTTAGAAGTTTTGCATCTAAATTAGTGTACACTTAAAAACACAACTTATTAGATTCTGCTAGTAGGCTTTGAACTGTACTCCACACATCAAGTCCTTTAAGGAATCCTTATAGGCCATCCTGCAAAACTAATAAAACAAAATCCCTGTTTCTGTGAAGGGCATGCAATGATTGTTCCAGAAGCATTTTGCTTTGAAAATGACAGTGCTCCAGAAGAATCATTAAATTCTGATATTTTTGTTATTTACTTTAAATCCATTCATGTTATCTTCTCATTTCAATTTTCACTAAATAACCCAGGTTAGGAAATTGAGACAATTTTTTCCTTTTTGATATATGGTCTCCTCTGTAGTCCTAGCTGGCCTAAATCTCCCTATATAGATATGGCTGGCCCAGAACTCACAAAGATCTACATGCCTCTGTCTCCCTGAGTGCTGGGATTAAAATGTGCACCACTACAAAAGGCAAAACAAATTTTTTATTAGGTTTAAAATCAACTGTGCAGACTTTTTCCCCAAAGATATCTCCTCTGATTTTACACTCTTAGAAAATTCTTTGTAATGCTCATATTAATTTTATCCCGGTTTTGAACAAAAGTAATACATACCTACCATCCAGAAACAATTATAATTATGCACTTCTCCTGATTGTATGTTGGGCCCACTATCCCTATTATGCAAGCTTAATTATTTTCGATAATCTAGCAAAAGTTAACTAAGTTTTGACATTTCTGCTTATGTGTGTATGTGTGTATGCTGTGCATGCTCACCTATTTGTGTGCAGTTATGTTTGTGTGATGCAAAGTCTGGTCATCAAGATTTTATGATAAGTACTTTACTAACTGAGTCATCTCCTTAGGCCCTTTGTACTTTGTAAGTTCACAGTGATAAATATGATCATGTACCCAAAGTAAGTTTGTTTAAACAAGGCATTGACATTAGAAAAGGACCATCATCCTTGTAACAATCCATGGCACACTGTGATGAGCAGAGAGTGTGCCCAAACCAACTATCATTTTATTTGAAGTTACCTTATTAACTCTGTTGAGGAGACTTGGTGTTATGACTTGTCTGAGTTTCTTGGCAACTTGTAAGCAGGGCTCAGCTGGCTGTAAAAGTCACCAGATGTTTCAAAGAGTCTGTTGAAAGAAAAAATTGTCAGGCATCACTCCATAGCAAGTTGTCCTTTACTGACATCTTTTCTTTGACAGGCTGACATATTTTAGGGGGAAACACTAGCTGCTTGAATGTGAAGGACATGAGGTCCATGAAGCTGCATCTTTAGTTCAGAGAGGGAGAGGGGCAGGAGACTTGCTCCATACAGTTCTTCTTCTACAAATATTCTCATTAAATCACATACAAATTAGTTTTATCACAACATTCATGGATGTTACATTTCAAAGTATTACCAAGGCTAATTTTCTATTATGAATCTGACAAACTATGTACAAAAGGATTTGTTTTAACATTTTATCATATATATCTGCATATGTGCATTTTGGATGATTGAATTTTTTCAAGAGGATTATTTTTATTTAAACCACGTCTCCCTTGCCACCCCAGCTGAAAATGCTATGTAGACTATGCAAGACTTAATCTAACAAAGAACCCCCTGCTCTGCCCGATACTGGGTTAAAGGCACTGTCCATCATCTCCAGTTTATTTTTTCAGTTTTTGTTTTCTTTGCTTGTGTGTTCGTTGTGTGTGTAGTGTGTGTGTGTGTGTGTGTTGTGGGGTATATCTGCAGGTGTCAGCACAGGCTAGGAGCTAGAGTTGCAGGCATTTTTTTTTAATTTTTTTTATTATTATTTTTGTATGTCTGATGTTATTGTTCTGCCTGCAGGTCTGGCCGTGGTGCAATGCCGCGAGGTCAGAAAGAGGGTCTCGGATTCCCCTGGGAACTGGAGTTTTGGAATTGGAGTTTACAGACGGTCTTCGCCCGCCATGTGGGTGCTTTGGATCGAACCCGGGTCCTTGCAAGAGCGTCGGTGCTTCTTAACTGCTGAGCCATCCCGATCAGCACTAGGGAACAGAACTCAGGTCCCCCTTACAAGAGCAGTATTCTCTCTTAACCTTTTGGCTAGTGTCTTCAGCCCATCAATGATTCTTGTAGGTGTGGGGGCTTGGAGTTTAAGGTACATTTATGTATTTTCTAAACACTGATATCTAACGTATTATAAGTAAAATTATAATTTAGGACTAATTTTCAGTCACTTGAAGGAAATTCTATGCCCTAGAAGATAACATCATTCTATCCTAAAATGTTGATGCCCTATCAGCTGCTGCAACTGGATTTTTTATTTTAAAACTGTCTCAAACAAACAAGTTAAGTCACAAATTATTGAAACAAAATTAAGAATGCAATATGTAAAGCTGGCTTCTTATCTACAAAAACAAAAAAATTAAGTCACATTGCCTTGGTTTACTTTCTCATTCTGAATAAAAATACCTGCTGAAGCAGTTTAAGAAGAAGGGGTTTATGGGTTGTCACAATTCCCGGCTGAATTCTATCATGCTTGGGAAGGTCTGGCGTCAGGAGCAGGAGGCAGCTGTTCACATTGCACCCTTAGGAGGCAAAGAGAGATGAATGGTGGTGTTCCGTCGATTTCTCCTTTTATTCAGTCCAAGACCCCAGCCCAGTGATTGTACCACCCACACTCAAGGTGGGTCTTCCCTCCTCAGTAAAACCTCTCTAGAAACACCTCTACCGGACATGACCAGGATTGTCTCTACTGAGTGATTCTAAAGACCAGTCAAGTTGATAAGAAGGTTAGCCATCACACATACTATTTTTATCTCTGTAGCCAAAAACTCAAATATAAGATAAAACATGGAACTGGGACATAAGACATAATCATTAAGCCAACATTAAGTTCTGTCACTTTATTAGCTGTTGATTGTGCTTTTGACAAAATACAGTAAAGTTTTTAAAACTCTGTACTATTTTCATGAGTGATGCTACTAATGAGCAATTTTTCATAAAAGTAAAATATATGCTTACTTATTTCTTTCCAAAAATTGCTTTTCTGGGAGATAATTCATTTTCAGTTGTTTTCTTAAATTTTCTGTGTATTTATTCATGTGTATATATCTGCATATGTGCCTATAAATAAATTGACATATTTGTGAATGCTCAAATGAGATGTATACATATGTACACAGAATGCAATATCATCCTTATATTGTTTCAGTTACTGAATATAAAATATTAGTCCTGTACTGTTTCTCAAGCTCTAAACATTCGTTTTAATTTTTGTTTTCACACTAGAGAATATTACGTCACCATGGTTAAGTGGGTGAGCAGCACCAGGACAGTGGTCAGGTGGCTGACCCGGCCTCAGAACATTTCCATCCTCACGGTCTGCGAGTCGACCACTGGAGCTTGCAGCAGGGTGAGTTGAGTAGATTCTGATCTCATGGGGCAAGTGAAGTAGTTATGATTTATTGTTAGGGAATTCAAAGATGGTTTTGTGTAAATCTCTTAACTTCCAACCAGAGTAAGAAAATGATGCATCATCCTATTAAAGTACACATTTTCGAGGACCAGAATTCCAATCCCTAGCACTAGGTAAGTCCAAGAGGGCATAATCGCACCCTCATACTCACTTGACAAGTAGAGGCACAGAACCTGCAGAGCAGGTTGGTTAGGGAGAATGGCTGCTCCTGCCAGCTCCAGGTCCAGTAACAGGACCCGCCTCAGCATGAAAGTAGAGAGCAATTGAGGAAGACAACACCCAGGGCCCTCCATATGAATACACATGTGTATACACGAAGACGTGCAAACATTCATAAGCATATATATGTAAAAATTAAAAATCACTTAAAATATAAACTTTAATCCATAACCGACAGGTCTTCCAAATGTAAAAGGAGCAGCATCAAGAATAAGCTAGAGCCAGCCGTCGTGGTACATGCCTTTGATCCTAGCACTTGGGAGGCAGAGGCAGGTGGATCTTTGTGAGTTCCAGGCCAGCTGGGGTTACAGGGAGACCCTGTCTTGAAAAGACCAAAAAAAGAAAAAAAGAAAAAAAGAATAAGCTAGAGAAGCCAGACGTGATGCAGCACGCCCTTAGTCCTAGCACTCAGGAAGCAGAGGCAGGTGAATCCTTGTGAGTTAAAGGCCAGCCTGGTCTACAGAGAGAGTTCCAGGACAGGTGGGACTACAGGGAGACCCTGTCTCAAGAAGACCAAAAGAGAGGGCGAGAGAGAGAGAGAGAGAGAGAGAGAGAGAGAGAGAGCGCTCGGATCTTAAAGAAATAAGTGAATACACGTATGTAGCACACAAGTGGTCTAAACTACATGAAGTTATATCCACATGAGTGATTTCTGTCCATGTTTTGTCTTTAACTTGACATAGGAAGCCTCTTTCTTACTTTCTTTAAAGAAAGTCCCTTTCCTCTATGGGTCATGTTAACTTTGTCATGGTGCTTCTGTCTTTATAGTAAATAAAATTGTACAAAAGACTCTTGTCCACCCTATTTTGACAATAAGTTGTATTTAAAATTCTAAAAGCATTTTATAAGCTCTGTAGTAAATTTAATGTGTGTAATTTTTAAGGCTCTTGGCAAAGCAAATGCAGCACTCAGTTTAAATTTCTATTTTGTGTCTCATTTTTGTATAAAGGATTCTCAGATTATTTAATAATAAATTCCAAATTTCTGCTATGGAAAAATGGAGTAAGCATTGCTGGGTTGTTCTTTCTTCTAACACTAGATGAAAATATGATTTTCCTCTACTGGAAAATAAAAGGATAATCTAGGCAAATAAATGCTCTATTGTTAAACTCCATCCCCTACCCTCTGTATTGGTGGCATTGTTGAGAACAAAAGGCAAAAATACAGAACTTAAGCAAATCAGGACAGCCTCAGTCTTAGCTGACAAGACATTAGCAAGAAACAAGGTTTGGTTGTCTTATGGAGATAGGGTTTATGGAACAGGAAACTCAGAGGTTGGTGATATCTAGGAAGAATTTCCACTGAAATTTCCACCAAAGAATGATGTTTCTTTTTCATAGAAGATATTTTCATCTTTGGCTCAATGATTACATATTGTTCTGTCTACCAGAAGAAAGCTTACTTTTATAATGGAAAATTAAAACTCAATAGATAATTTTGAACAGTGTAGAATTTAAAAAATCAATATATATTATATATTTAGAGAATTTTAACCCATTTGTCTCCCACAAAACCAGAGCATACCGAAGTATGACAATATTTAGGATTAAGAGAACTTTTGAAAAAGAACATTAGAAATAAAATAAAGCATGACCTTAATAAACAATCAGATGAAAATTTTCAGTAGGGAAATACAAAAATAAATGTTTGAAAATTAAATTTTATAGACGATAACTATATATTGTATGAGGTGAAAAGTTGACTGGCTGGGCTTGATCATATACTAAACACTTGCAGAAAAGACAATGAAAACAAGTCCGAATTCATGACAGCTCAAAGGGCAAAAATAAATAAAAGCCTCAAGTACATGTTTAACACTATAAATTGATATGTCA